>BMAO01021812.1:0-97200 GCA_019973975.1 Trichonephila clavata
GAAGCTTTTATATAAATGAATTCGATTTATCTGAATTAAATGTTTTGTGTGATGTGAAACTCGTTTTATCATTCAGAATTTTTCTGTGGGGATTCTATGGTGATTACGCAGTATTTTGTGTTTTCTACACTTTTCACCAATTTTAACTGTAACTGAGCACGTCATATTTTCCAGTAAGTCCTTCCCTAAGTATAAGGAGTGGATCGAGACAGCCCTAACGCACCAGATAATTTTTTTAATGCAATGCTAGTGCCATCTGTTGTCCAAAATTTTATTTATTTTTGTGAATATATCTCATGATTATTTTTCAAACCTCAGTTTAATCTGCAATTAATTTAGTTAATGAAAAATAGTTTATTGTATATAAAATAAATATGACTGAAAAACCCAAATATATTGAATTATGCAAATTTCATTAAAATATCTACACTTTTGTTTTGCGTGAAGAAAAATTAAAGCATAAAATCTTAGAAATATAGCCTTAATTTACATACAACATGTAAACTAATTCACCAAGATTTAAATTGTATTCTTTTTTCAAAATAATTAAATAATATGTCAACTTATCAAGTTGTTTTTTAAAAGTATGTTTCAAAAATAACTTTCTCAATCTAATAAAACTGCTATATTTTTTATCCTTAATTCCATGGTACAGATAGACACTTATATCTAATATATTTTTATATCATTTCAATAATTTAGTCCATTCTTTTAGGCATTTTGGTTTATTGGACGACAGACAAAGAAGACATGCACAAAGAACATTACATAACTCTGATGCTAAACAAAAGTATATCTCTCAGATCCTCTATTCATTTGACATTTAATTTACAACAATAATAATAGGACATCTATAGGTACATGTTATATTCTATAGCATGGAAAGCTATTTTTTTCACCCATTACAATCCATTGAGATCCAATCTGATCACTAGGATATCATGTTTCAACGGCATATTGATGCCAGGAGTTGAATGGGAATGAAAATAAATGAATCTTATTTATTAATTGAACTGAGAGCCTCTAGTTAGGAATAATTTATTTTGATTACAATTAGTATCCAAATCTGTATGGATGGATGGAATTTCTTGTGAATTTAACAGTAATTCTTCTTTAATATTGTTTACTTCTTTAGTAGCTGAATTTTTGAGTGTACCAGTAGTGAATCTTGTTCTTCGTATAGAGAATACGAAATCAATCTTCTTTTTTTTTATATTTAGAGTCGAGGATTCCATCATTTTATCTCTTTTATTACCGTGTTCCCTTTTTATTATAGAAAACATTTCATATACTACCTAGGTTCCCGTGAATTTTAATTTCTTCTTCTAGTGTAAGCTCGCATTCATCAATAAAAGCAAGAATGCTTTCAATTTTTCTTTTTTTGAATTCATGGCCATCATTATTAACAGAGCTACACGGTAGAACATCGAATGTTTCTTTTAAAATATCACTTTGATTTAAATAAATTTCTTGTATTTCTTCATTTTGTGTATCATGATTCAAAACATTTGGGCAATTTTATGATTGTGCTTACAAATATTTTCTCTTATTAAGCGCATGTATAAGAATGGGTGTAAGTTTTGTAGGCAGTACATTTTACGTTACAAAATCTATGACATTCTTCTTCTTTCTAGCATATTAGGTAGTTGGAATGATGGGATTCAATTTCACATTCGTTACCTGCTAATTTTTCAATTCTTTTGCTTTGAATCTCTAGGCCTAATCTGTGGCTATTGACAATTTTTGATAGTTTATCAGAGGAAATGTTTTTTTTTTTTTTTTTGGTAATTTTCATCAAACGTTGAAATATTAAGTCTCTTATACACGTTTTAAAAGGCCATCGATTCCAACACCTAATCTCTTGACATGTTTTCCATAAAAATAATGGTTCTTATATATTTTTTTTTATGAAGGAACTCCAAATACAAGTGTTTGTATCTATGCCCAGACCCTTTTTGTAGCAATAGGTCCATTTTTCTGCTGGAAATATTCTCCAAAATCAGAAGGGTCTGTCATTTAATAAACCTTCTATAAATATCTTTATTAGGTTAGAAAATGTTTTTAAACATAGTTCATTTTTCACTGCTTTTAATGCTTTATTAACATTTTTTTCTCTTCTCATGATTTTAAATTTTGCTTAAATTTTGGTTTCAGAGAGCTTCTTGTAAAGTGCTAAGCACACAATAAGACATTTTTAACTGTGCCCATCACACAAATCTAATCATTATAAAATGCTGGTGCATTATCAGTTATTTATGTTGTAGTTTAGATTTTACCACAGTATTTTTAATAACACTAAAATAAATTTTGAATACATCAGAACTTTTGTTATAAAAGCAAAATGCCACAGGTATTCCATTTTTATGTTCATCAACTACCAGAACTGAGTATAAGTTAAAATCATATTTGTTTAGTTCATGAGTTCCATCAATACAAATTTTGTCCTTTCCATATTTTGTAATCATTTCTTTCTGAAAATCTGTCATGATTACGAGGACAAAATCTTCATCTTTTAATCTATCTTTTTTCACTAACATTTTCTCTTAATCTTCCTGTGAAAAATAAATAAACAAAACTAACAATAGTAACTAATATTAATAAAACTAAGAATAATGAAACTAATATAAATAAAATACTATACCAGCAATAGCTGTCCTATCCTATCAGACTCTGATATCCTTAAATGCTCTAACTGAATTTCCTGATTTTGATGCTTCGGAAAATACTGCACGACTACATTTTCAGTACTCTGTCTATCTTTTATTATTGCTGGGCAACAAATTCCAACTTCGGCAGAGCCTTGAGACATTTCCCTTTTGGTTTGTATGTCCCACTTCGACAACAGTAATAATTCATCACAATGTCTCCATTTTTAAGTGTCTTACTTCCTCGCTCACTAACATGGTCTTGTTTTCTGTTTCTTCTTTCCATATAACAAATTCTACATCTTCTTCATGCTTCTTCATTCTTCATGCTTACATTTATTAATATAAAAGTACACAAACTTCAGTAGAAAACATTTACACTTAAATGCATAAAATTCAGTCTAATACAGTGTAAATTTATAAACTAAATTTTAAAATGAAAAAATACATACCACTTAAAGAGAGAGAGTATTGGATTCCTTCAAAATCTCTTCATTTAAATCACACTGTTGGTGAGCATGAACATTTTTTAAATGCCTTTTCAAACAGAAAGAGTGAGTGATCACAAAATGAGCAGATTAAGTCTCAGCTATGCACATTCATTTCAGCCTCCATTTAAGAAAACAAGAAGTATGAAAATGTTGATTACAGAAAATTAAAAAACAAACTGACTAATTAAAATAATAAGGAAAATAATAAAACAATTAACAAAATAAAGCAAAAAAAAAACGTAAAAATTATCTAAAATGTAATAAAACGCAATAAGAACTTGAGCAAAAATCGTTCGATTAATACAGTGATACAAAAGTAGTAAGGCTATTCAATTGTTTTAGTTTCCAATATTGCGTAACAGATGGCGCTAGCATTATATTAAAAAAACTGCCTCGATCCACTCCTTAACTATAATCTGCCCCCCCCCCCCCCACTGGGAACATTCCGAATGTAAACAGAAAATGGATCGGGCAGACAAATGTTGTTAGTATTCATAAAAAGACTCTACTGCAACTTAGACTCTAAGCTCTAAATATTCGCAGCCTCTTTCAAAGATGTGATTGATACACCTCTATCCTCATTTTACTATTTAAAATTAAGTTTAAATTAACTGTAAATATATCGTAATATATTTCTGCAATTAAAAAAAACTGCATCATCTCTCTGGCTATTACTCAAACATGACAACACTTTGTATACTCGTTTTATTTATTTGTTTTTATTATTGCGGTATTTCACGCTACTATCAAATGCAAACCATTTCATTTTTTTACTGCGGGGTTTTTCTCTTTCAGTGAAACCTGGTCGCTTGGAACTCGAAAAATCAGTTTTAGATGTCCTGGAGAATATCGGAACTCTGAAGATTAATGTGCTCAGAGTGGGAGGTAGCGACGGCCAAATTCGTACCTGGTGCAAAACTGTGCCCAAATCAGCCAGACCGGGAAGCGATTTTATGCCCGTTTCAAAAGAACTTGTGTTTGAAGAAGGAGAGGTGAGAAAAATCATCGAGGTCGAGATCCTTGACAACCACCACAAAGAACCGGTCCGAAAATTCGAGGTTCTACTTTTTGAGCCGAGTGCCGGACCTGAAGTCAACAGTTTCACGGGACTTGGGAATAAGAAAGCAACTCTGGTGAACATCTTAGACAATGATAGTAAGTAATCTTCCACATGCTAAGAATTATAAATCAACATTATTTCATGAGGTAAAACTAGCCATCACAGAAGTTTAAAGGGTGGTTTTCAAAAGATGACTTAAAACCGTAACGCAGGAAATTGTACAAGCTCTATCAAAAGTACTGCGTGTCCATAAGCGATTGCAGTTCTGTCCTTGGTTGCTTGCAACCTGTGGGGGAAATTCTTTGCTGTTGATGAACTTCCCTAAGTAATTCATCATTCCCCGCCCTTTCTACAATTGGTATAATCTTCAGTGGGCTTGAAGGTTGCTTAACTTTTTCAGTTGACGTCACACACACATATTTTCTTATTGAGGGTTGGATCCGATTGACACGTAAGCCGAAGCCGTTTTTACATTACTCATCGTGATTTATTGGGAATACATTTATTAGACCAGTGGTTCCTTGCCTTATTTCCCGTCTGGGCACATCTAACAAATAGGAAATTGCTGGCAGGCGTAGTTCAAAAAAAAAAAAAAAACTGTAACGATTCTCAATATTTTTTTATTTTACTACAATCCTAAACAATATTCCACACTCTAAAAATGTAACAAAAATTCAAAATAGTTACATTTAATGTGACTTTTGGCATTGCATTTTATCCACCAATTTTTCAAAGTCAAGTGTGTATGATAATATTCCCAATCTTACAGCATCTTCGAGATTGCTATCGTTAAAACGAGATCTGATTTTATTGTGTTTATTGTTGAAAACAACGATTCACATAAATATGTGGAACCAAAAGAGGATTTTAATTTGTAAGCTACTTTTTTCAAAAGAGGATACTTTTTATCTTCAGCTAGGTTCCAAATATTTTCATTGTCCGCACGATTTTAATGCAAAATCATTCTGAATATTTAAAATATCCTCCTCAATTGAAGATGCTTCTTTCTGAACAATTTTCACTATGAAATTCGCAACTTCAGAAATATTGATTTGAGGATTGAATGGGCTTACAAAAAATGAAGCTACTGCTCAATAATCGAAAATTGTTGAAATCTGTTATATCGAATTGTTCCAAAAGTTTCTGGAGGCGACCAATAAATAAATTTGTGAGTCAAACGAATTTTCACCCATGACTTTTTTCATTCGTTCAAAATGATCGAGATACTATTTTGACTTTTTAGCGGCCACACAAAAAATTGTGGTGGGCCGCGGCGATTGGCACGGTTGATATTGATAGATATATATATCAGACAGTCGTGGGTGCACAAAAATAGTTTCACACGCTCGGGCTTAAGAATAGCTTTTGGGGAGCATGGACTCCTTTCCATGGAGAGCATAATCAACCAGTAGTGATTTGCAGTACTGTCATCTATTGTTCAGTTTCCGAGTCAGCAAGTTATTGTCATTCTATAGAATACATAAAACTTTTTAAAAATTTGAAAGTGTGCTATTTTTAATTGAGGTTGATAATAACTATATATAAAATAAGAATAAATCCCTAAATTTTAAAATTTATACTCATTTATACATTCAGCAAAAAAAATATATACATAAAATATTTTAATTATTTCTTTTAAAAGTGTGATTTGTGAGAAAACACACAAGTAATCTATGCTCAAAGCACTCAGCCTAGTTCTTAGCTTTATGATGAATAACCCTTCTGCAACAAATGCTCTCTTGGCTTCAGCTGATGTCTAAGAAATTGTGATCAAAGTCTCGCCCAGTGTTTTGTAGACGGATCAATTTTCAATTATTTTTTAATCAATCCTGGATCAATTTTTTTCTAATGTTGTAACTAAGAAACAAATAATAAATACTTCAGCATTTATTTGCTAATAGAGTAACAATCGCGTACGTTAAAAATATGAATTCTTGTGTTGAAGAGATTTTGGGTTTATTTGTGTGATGTCTTGTTTATGTTTTTCTTACATAAAAATAACTAAATATCAATGGAAGAATCTCACACAAAAGTTTGGTTAAGAAAAATGAAAAATAAGAAGAGTTGACTGATTTTTTAAAAATATTTTCCATCAAACAGTTGAAGGGGGGGGGGGTCTTTTCTATAACCGAAAAAAAAACAATTTAGGTAACAAATTAAATCATTATCAGTTTTAAGTGTTTTTCAGCACTTACGTTATCAGCGTAAATCAAGATATCAGAATAGTCGTACTGGTAGCCAACGAGAGAAATGACGCTCCTTTAAAAACTACATACTTTAAGTCAGCGAAGCGACGTTCGACAGACAGGAACTGATCAGGTAAAATCGGACTCTTTCCTACGACAAGCTGCAAAAATTCTCTCCTGCCCGACATCTCTTATTTCACTCTTACCCAACTGCTGGGGGACCTTTTCTTCTTCAAGGCAATTCTGGGTAAACGATCGAAAATTGTATCCGTACTCTCAGCTAAAATTTATGTCCTAGGTCAAAATCCCCAGTTCAGTCAAAACTCGTTACCTCAGATTGTTTTAGCCCCGTATCGTTCCCGGAAACGAAGTATCATTTGCGAGAATACAAAAAGTATGAAAAAAAAACACTATTTTAAAGTTACTAATTAAAGTTATTAATAGTTAATTAACTAATTAATATTGTTGCTTTTGTTTGGAACAATTTTACGTACAATACCATAAGATTATAATAAATCGAAGAAAAATGAAGGATGATTGGACGGTGCGGTGTAAGTCCGGAACCCCCCCCCCCTTGTATGTGTCATGGTACAGAAAGCTTATGATACTCAAAAGATGATACTTCACGATTTAAGAAAGTTTTAATTGTAAGATTTGTTTTTTCAGTGACACCAGGTTCGTTGCAGCTGGAGAAATCACGATATGAAGTGAAAGAAAGTGACGAAAAAATTGTAATCCCAGTGATTCGAATGGGTGGCAATGATGGGCAGATCAGAGTGAAGCTTCAAACGACCCCTATAACAGCGACAGCCAATAAGGACTTTCCACTACTCGATCAAGAACTCATCTTTCGAGAAGGGGAGACCAAAAAAGTCATTCGAATCCCAATCTTTGATAACACCATCCGAGAGCTTGATAGAACTTTCGAAATTCATCTCACAGATTCGACTGCAGGATCAGGGGTTCTTAACTTCGAAGGACTTGGACCTATAACCAGGGCCGTTGTAACAATTAAAGATGACGATAGTAAGTAATATCATAATCACTATTCTAAATTTGTGAAGATATTTACTCCTGGCTTCTCTGTGAGCTATCTCTCCTGTTGTTGTTTCTGATGCCACCTGATCGACAATGTCATATCGAGGTCCACGAAATTCATCGTAGCAAGGGGCTAGTTCTTACGTCTGTCGTTATTTGCAACTTTGAGCACCATGCAGGTGATAAAACTGTTTGGTTCGGTTCCAACCCTATTTTGAGATAGAATACCTAGAGGCGTAAGCAGGTGCTTTCCACCTTTTTTCCTCTTCCACTTACGTTTCGAGAGGACTAGTGACTCGACGAATATTTAGAATGTCCCCATGTCTCACAGGCACTATATACTTACAAACATTCATGCCTTTACCAGGATTCCAACATATACCCTAAGGTAAAGTTGCCAATGTCACTAACCACTCTATCGGATTTGGTGACCGTAGTAGCCGAATGGCCATGGTCAAAACTTGTCTTCGGCATTGTTTCTCACGAATCGGAGCTTCGAGTCCTAAAGCTCCTCCATGTAGAAGGACTGGTGCACATCAAATCTGTTGGGAAGCGAAGCCTTCATGTTGATGTGAAGTAGAGAGATGTACACGAGTCTCGTTCTTAACACTTGACTGGGGATCACAGATAAGAAACCCATCGTCAATAGACCTCATTTTACTTGTAAGTAGGACGGTAATAAACAATCACAGATTGTATAAACATAAGAAGAGAATAATGGAAGAAGGTAAGGATTTTCTCCCCCCCCCCCCCGTTTTTTCACACTAGTCACATCCTTTTAATTTCCTTCATCATGAAATAGTAAATTTTCTTCAAAAAAAAAAAATCTAAACAAAGATTATTTTTATTATACCTTCAATCTGTTTAAAATATGAGAAAAATTTCGATTAATGTAATTTACAGAAAACACAACATTCCTTTACTTAAGAAAATATTAATTTAAAGCAATACATTTATATGTATAGCAAATAAACTTATTTGAAATAATGATAACGGAGTAAAAGTGGATAAGTTTTTTTGCAAATAGTTTAGATATATTTGTTTTAAAAATGGATGCATTATGTATGTGTGTGACTTTTTGAATTAAAGATATCTACAAAAAATGCAATAAAAATCCCCTTTTCACTCGTATTCTTTTTACTTGCCAAATTTGTTGATTTTTGTTTTTTCATCGAAACCCCTTTTTCTAGTGTAACCCATGAGCAGGGTGACTTGGGTGGTGGAACAGAGAAAAGTCACACATCTGGCGTGAAACCGATTTTCTAAGCCAAGGGCTTTCCGTAAAATCGCGTTTTTTATTAAATTTTTTAAAATTTTTAAAGGCTGAATTTTTAAGTTAAAGTTTCCAAATTTTCCACATCGATTGCAAACAACGGTAATTTTTAAACAAATAGTGTAATAAAAATATTACATAAATAATTTTTAGCAAAAATTGAAGTAGACAAAAAAACCAATTTTTTTTTTAAATCTGTAATTTTTAAGAAATTTTTTCAATCTACGTGTAGATCTAGGATAATATTATTCTACATACGAAAAAAAAGTTTCGTGATATTATCTTTTTAATGACAATGTTATTAAATGTTTAATTAAAATTTTCAGTATTTTTGAAAAAAAGTAAAAAGAAGTTTTTGGTATTTTATTTTTTAAATGAATGATTCTAAAAGAGAAAGCATGAACTTATTTATTGTAGCATATCTTTTTAATAACACGAAAATAAATTCATGCTCAACAATTTAGAAATAATTTTCATAAAAACACATCACAATTTTCACTCATTTTTTTAAAAAAATCGAAAATAATTCAAATATTATTATATTGCAAGAAAAAGTTATACCGTTTCGTCGAAATAAATAATATTTCCAATTCTGAAATTATCTTTTGTCTGAGTTTGATAGAAACAATTAGATTGTTATTTTGAAAACGTGGAAAAAGTCGGAACTTCAATCCGCTGAAAATGAAATGACGCACGCTCGGCAGAATAAACAACTTTCAGGAGTGAAACAATTGCACCTTTTTCGATTTTTAATTATTACCTTTTCAACTAATTGCAATATCGGAATGAAAAACAGTTTACGTCCTATTCTGAGACCTACTGAATATACGCACAATATTTCGTAAGAGTCAGTCTAGCCGTTTCGGAGGAGTTTTGTTACAAACACTGTGACATGAAAATTTTATGTATTAGACATATTTAGATCATGTTCGAAATTTCTAACTACTTTGACAAATTCTGGTACATTGAAAACTCAGTTTTAAACAAATAATATATATACAAGGGGTGATCAAATGAAAAGGTACGAAACGACACGGTGGGTACAAATATAGACTTTATTCAAAATATACACCATAGGCCTCAGCACAACAATCCCACTGATGAAAAAGCCGCAGGATTCCTTGTTCCCAGAATTCCTGTAGCTGTGACGAGACCCAGACCTTCACAGTGTCCTTGAGTACGTCGTCCGAGTTGAAGCGCTTTCCTTTCAGGTGTTTCTTCAGTGGACCAAACACATGGAAATCGCAGGGTGACATGTCCGGACTGTAGGACGGATGGTCCAACGTCTTCCATTGGAACTTGTCCAGTTCCATTTGTGTGACTCTGGAGACGTGTGGACGCGCGTTATCATGGAGCAGAACCACACCCTCCGTGAGCAGC
Source organism: Trichonephila clavata (assembly GCA_019973975.1). Classification (NCBI taxonomy): domain Eukaryota; kingdom Metazoa; phylum Arthropoda; class Arachnida; order Araneae; family Nephilidae; genus Trichonephila; species Trichonephila clavata. The sequence goes on from BMAO01021812.1 coordinate 10,074, forward strand.
CCCGGTCTTTTGTTCTTGTTGGACATGCGTAGGCGTCGGAGTGTCTCACAGTACACATCGGAGTTAATGCTTTTTCTGTGCTCGAGTAATACTGTGCTCGCATCATTTGGACGCCGCTTTTTATAAGAGCCTTTGCTCTCTCCTGCGCATGCGGGCACCCGCGCATCATCCGATCCCAGTCAGAGTCTCCAATGGCATTCCGAGATGTCTCGCTACATTCTCCCTTGGCGGAATATGCAAATATTTAACTGTTTCATTTTTATGTCGTTTCGTACCTTTTCATTTGATCACCCCTTGTGTATATATATATAAATCTTCTGTGTGTGCGTGTGTATGTGACTAAATTCCTTCTAAACGGCTGGCCCGATTTTTTGATGAAATTTTTTATATGTATTGAAGTGGATTTGAGAATGGTTTAGATTCGCATTTCGGTCCGATATTGCAATTTGTTAAAAATATATTAATTAAAAACGTTAAAAACTTTGTTTTGGCGTCAACTTTGATTTGTCTGCATTGTTGTAACATTGTTATTGTTACAACAATGACAAAAATGCTGATCACGTTTCTGTCTTCAGAACGGAGCTAATAGCTATCCTGTGTGGTCTTTCATTGATTAATAACATACAAGGCCAAGCATTTTCTGAAATTTGGATCCTGACAGACAGCCGATCTTCCATTCAACATTTATCGAATTGGTCATCTATCGGTGACAGCACCAGCAGGAGTATTCTGCACCTTTTTAAGCAGCTTTCAGATCGGCACCCTATCCATCTACAATGGGTCCCTTCTCATATAGACCTGCCCGGGAACGAAGAAGCGGATGATCTTGCGAAAGCAGCTGCCAGTGATCCTGTGGACCCGGAAGACCACATGGTCCTTACTTCAACCGAGATCTACTGCAGGGCTAAAGAATTGATATGTAGAACCTGGGTTGTCCCTCCTGTACACCCATGGTATTTTCAAAGACATCCTGGATCCGCCATATCATTCAAGGGTTCCAGATCGTATCAGACGGCATTTTCGCGATTTTCGACTGGTCACCTGAGGTGCATGAATTTTGAAGGTGGTAAAAGAAGCTACCCAATTTGCACCAAGTATGAAATCAGTCCTTCTCCCCAGTACATTCTGCAATGTGTGGGGTTTTCATGTGAGGAGGCTGTTGCTTCTCACCTGCTGTTCTTAGACTTTTTGAGGATAAATGGACTCATGGATCTGGTCTAGTTTTACTAGACCAGATGGGGATTAGTACCACCACCACCACCATGACAAAAGTTGGCGTCGAAAATTGGTTTTCAGCCAAACTGTAATTTCATGACGTTGTTCTACTGACTGTATTAAATAACTTCGTTTAAAAAATAAATGCTATTAACATGTGATATTTGATACATATTATTAAAGTCCCAATTTCTACAATGTTTTGATTTTTTATAAATTTTTCTTTGGAATATTTCTTGGATTTAAATTCCAAAAAACAAAAAAAAAAAAAAAAAAAGAAAGAAAGAAGGAAAGTTACAACTATTTTTCAAGTAGATTGGTATATTGTATACCTTTCTCAACACTACCAAGTTAGACAGAGATGGAATATTGTCAAACTTCTTTTAAAAAATTTATGAAATTTCGTAATTTTGAAAATATTTTCAATTTTTCTGCCTTTTTGCGCATAAAATATTTTTAAGCACTTTCCCATTTCAAGGAGCCATAAAAAACGAAAAAAGTTGCTAAAATCACCAAATGCCAGTAATAATTAATTGTGATAAACCTACTGCAGAATTGACCAAGGCAAGAGGCGTATAGAGTTACGGAGTTCGTACCCCCGAAGGGGTGTACCTCCACATCAGAATTAATAAATTTAAGTTAACGAAATTAGAGTTGCATAAATTAACATAAGAAAAAAGTATTGAAGTTAAGTGGATAATTAATGGGCAATGGCATTACGCCTGCTAAAGATGGCGAGCGGACGAGGTCCGTGCGCATTGAAACGATTGGCCCATTCGATAGATTTCACTGGATGGGCTGAGCCTCCCAGTGATATGATTGGCAGACTGCCAATCAATCCTATCGGTGGGCGTGGAAAATGCAGAAGGCACGTTCGGAGTGAACGGCCGGAACGAAAGGTTTCAAACAACATGCGTTGTACGAGAACCAGTGAAAAGAAAAAACTATGGGAGGAAGAAAAATAATTTTGAAAAAGTTATTTTTATTATGATACCATCTTGCTCAATTGCCAGTTAAAAAGTAATAAAAAGATTAAAATGGAGTATCGCGAACGGGCGCCATGTCAGCTCGCGATAAAGGGAGAGTTGATTTATGGGGGAATGAAGTCATTTACAAAATGTAAAATAAGAAAATGAGATACTGAACGAAAGATGTCCCGTGCTACCATCTGGTGGCCGGGAAAAGAAACTGAAGATGATCCAAGCGCAAAATTGAATCGAAGGGGACACCCACTCGATTCACGACCGCGCCGGATCGTACTTCAGAAAATAGATTAAACCGTGACTCCCAGCACGGCGCTATAGTAATTAGAGGGAAAATATGGAGTTAAAGCTTTAAGAATAAAAAGATGACAAAAGAAAAAGTTTTTTAAAAAAAATTTTGCTAATAAAAATTTTTTTGAATTTATTAAGTTCCCAATTGCATTTTTTGTGAATTACACCCTGAGCCGTTTGGCGTACGGGAAATTCACGAAATGCTGGTCTAGAAGAGCTCGTGGTCTTTTGAGCGAGGAGGGCACTGCTGGATCATATGCAGACTGGTTTTGAATAAGTTCGTTGGGAACTTGTGGAATTTTCTCGAAAAAGCGTTTAGAGATACTTTGTATGAAAGGAAGAAAGGGTTGCACTTTTAAATCACGGTAATGACTTCATTCCTGACATACCAGGGAGCGTCCACTATCTGTCTCAAAATAGAGTTAGAAAGTGTGTGCAGCTTACGAATGTGATACATGCCGGCGGAGCCCCAGATGGGGGAGCCGTACAGCATGATCGGTCTGATGATTGAGTTGAAGAGCAAAACCTTGTGCCTGATCGCTAGTTTGCTCTTCTTAGAGAGCAGCTGATACAGCATACTATGAACAATCTTCGCCTTTCGGCGAGATTGTTCGATATGATGGGGAAAAGTTAGTTTTGCGTCTAGAAACAACCCTAGGTATCTGTAGACATTTACCCAGGGGACGGGTTGGCCGAAAATGGTGACAAGGGTTAGGCCCACTGGTAATTGATTTCGCCTCGTGAACATAAGGCAGGCACTTTTGGAGGCGTTAACTTTAATTTTCCAGTCCGTGAGCCAGAGCTCAAGCAAAGAGACATAACGTTGAAGATTACAGATTACCACGGAGAATCTCTTATCTTGTGAGATAATGGCAGTATCGTCCGCATACATTGCTAAATGGACGAGATTAGCTTGCGGGATATCATTCACGTACAGGTTGAAGAGCAGCGGAGAGATCAACGACCCCTGCGGTATGCCGCTCCTGATTGGTCGAGGGGAGGAGAGCGTTTTTCTACTCTCACTCGGAATGAGCGCGCGGAGAGGAAGTTATGGATGACCTTGATCAGGGGAGCCGGAAAATCAAGTCGTATGAGCTTGATTATTAAGCCATCGTGCCAAATTTTGTCAAAGGCTTTGGCTACGTCCAAAAAAAGTATACCCGTGGCCTCAAACTTGCCGAAGCCGCTGTGAATCAACTCCGTTACTCTGAGCAGTTGGTGAACTGTCGAGCATTTGGGTCGAAAACCGCACTGCTGGGGTATCAATAAATTTGCAGCAGCGCAGTGTTGATTCAGGCGTCGGAGAAGTATAAATTCATATACTTTGCTCAGACTGCTTAAGAGACTGATGGGTAGGGATGACCACGGCCGTTTTCCAGGAGGTGTTGGGGAAGTAATTGAGCTTGAGAAAACAATTACATAGGAAGGTAATGAATAGTAGAAACTTAAGGGGAAGAATTTTAAGCATACGATTCGAAATTTGATCAAGGCCTGGGGATTTTTTAAGTTTCAACCTGTTAATGAAAAGTGATATCTCCGATGGCGTGGCTTTATCGATCTCCTGATCTTGGTAGGAAGAGAGGAAGTTCACTACCTCTGTGTGTGAGCGTTGGACGAGGTCGTCATTTCCAACGTCGTGATTCGGTTCAAATTGAGTTTGCAAGCTATTCGCTATCACCTCCGCCTTTTCAATGGGAGCGATAGCTGTACTGCACAATGACCCCACGATGGGGGGATGGATTGAAAAGGCTTGCGTATTTGGGGGGATTTCCTCCAAAGGGTGTTGTCTAGAGGCGAGAGCGCCTCAATATGTTTTTCCCACTGTGAGCGGGAATGGTGTTGGATGTCCTTTGCAATCTCACGACTGAGGCTACGGAATTCAGAATATGAATCGGGGCACCTATTTCTTTGCCAAATTTTCCGCAGCCGGTTGCGCTGGCGAATTTTGAATTTAATTTCAGGGGAGAGAAACTTCGGAGGATTATTAAATTTTGGTTTTGAAGCCTCAGCGAAAGCTTCGGAGAAATTTTGATTGAGTTGACCAATGGCCGACTCTATATTTTCTTCGCTGGTGAGGTCGAGAGAGGGGAGTGGTTTATTTTTTAGAACAAATTTAAAGTTATTCCAATTGGTGATTAATTGCTCTGGATTTTTAATGAGAGAAGTATTTAAATTAAATTCTAAAATAACAGGATAGTGATCAGAGCTGAGACCGTTAATGACTCTGATACTATAATTAAAGGGGATGTGTTTAAACACACAGCCAGGTCGATAATAGATCCGCTTTGCCCCGGTTTAGGAGCATGCGTGTGGGAGAGGGGGGCAGCAATTTTCGCTCCCCGAAGGTTGCGAGAAAGATTGAAGAGTTGCTGCCCAAATCTAGTCGACCTGGCATTGTGCCAACTCGTGTGAGCTGCGTTAAAATCACCAGCGATGATTAGATTACTTCCGGAGTTGAAAACTTTTTTAAAATCCTCCGAAGGAAATTGTCGGCGATTTGCCGCTCTGACATATGCCGAAATAACGTTAATGGGTGGGAAGTTGTTAATTTTAATTTGCACAGCAGTGGCGTCCATTCCTTGCATGTTAGGAAGGGGGACACTGTTGTGAACGATCTCATTCTTACAATAAATAGCAGTGCCGCCTTGTGGCCTGAGGTGAAAAATACTAACTCTATCGTCTTTGTAGAGACGATAGTTAGCGATCTGGGGGTTGATACCTGGCTCGAGCTAGGTTTCCTGAACCAAAAACAAATCAAGGTTTTGCTGGTGAACAAAATCTCGGGTTTCTTGGATCTTGTTACGCAAGGAACATGCGTTCCAAAATCCAATTTTGAGGGTATTCTGCACATGCGCTGGGAAAGTTAGGCAGGGTGGGATCGAAGCCTGCAGTAGGCTTCAAAAATAATATAAGTCATATCTACGTCCGCAGATGTCGTGCGGAGCGCAGGTAGTGAATTTTTGAAAGCTCTGCAAAAGACCTGTTTGTCCGAGCATTGAGTATCCTCAATGAGGACCAGCAGGTCTTTCAGAAGGCCGGCGTTTATATTAGCATCTTTGCTAGGGGCCGGCGTACGGGAGGGTGCACTAGTGGTAGTGGGGCTAGGACGCTCCTGTGGAATTTTATTCTGGGCTACTGATGAGTAGTCCAGTTTGGGGCTGACACGGCGCGCGTTCGAAATATCCGGGCGCGGTGCCTGAGGTTTGGGTTGCACTTTTTGTGTGCTCTTGGCCTTCGCATTATTATTTTTATTTTTCCGGTTCTTCGCGTTGGCTTGGCAGCACCAATTGGCTGCATGTTGCCTGGAGCAATTAGCGCACTTCATGGGTGCGTCGTACTCGAGGGTGCAGTCTTTTGCATAGTGAGGCCCTGCGCAACGAACACACCGTGGAGGAAGGTGGCAGACCTCGGATGAGTGAAACCATCCTTGGCACCGCCAGCATTGGTTGACTTTGTTCCCGCGATCGAAGGGCTTGACCTCGATGCGGGTTCCAAAGAGTTCGGTAAAATCATAAATTTTGATGGCATTAGGGCCATTTTCAATTTGAAGATAAAATAGAGGCATCGGCTGCTTTGTCCGAAAATGCCTCATTTGCGAAATTTTAATGACTTTAAAGCCTTCCGCCTCAATCTCGGCCTGAATATCTTCAGGCTCCGTATTTGAGGGGAGGCCGCGGATAACGACCTTGACAGGCCTGTCCTCCTTAAGGTTAAAACTTTTAAATTCCACACCGGCTTCGGTGAGGAAGGAGTTCAGTTCCCGGTACTGATCTGGGTCGGCAACTGTCACTTTTAAAAAGCGACCGGCCATTTGGGACTGGAACGAGGGCGCGTGCATCTTAGCGATGGCAACGAGCAGTCACCAGTCACCCTTTGGGTTAATAAAGAAAGGAGGAGGCGCGCGCACTTTCCTCTCAGGCACCGGCGCGATTTTAATCATGTCCCCAGCGGGGGGATCATCAGAATTAGTCTCCATTCCCTCTCCATCGGCTGCCGGAGCAGTAGAGGTGGAGGGGGTGGGAGCGCTCTCAATCACTTCCTTTTCGCTAGACTGCGAGGTGGAGGGGAGAGCAGAAGTGGTGCACTTTTTCCGCACAAGCTTCCGGGGGGGAGGGATGAAGCCTTGCTCATCCGCTCTTCGCTTTTCCCGCTTTTTCTTCGCTGAGCGCGGGGAAGGTGGAGGGGAGGAGGGACCGCCGGAAGCGAATTCTCCTCGTGGTTCTTCGCTGCCGCTGCCGGTTCAACGACCTGCGTTTTGGCGCGTAGAATTATTTTGTCTAGTTTCTTTTCACTTGCTGGAATCTTGAAAAGGGGCACCTGAAGTTTAATTAAAAGGTTGTTGACAATCTCACCTGATTTCCCAACTTGCAGGTGAAAGTTTTGAAGGTCAGGATCGGAAGGTTTTGCCTGTGTCAATTTTCTGGCCCAGGCGGCGTAGACGTTCCGGGCTTTGATAGCTTCCCGGAACACATCTGAATTCTCGACGATGAAGTCATCGCCGAAGGACTTGCGTGATGGTGAATCGCAGTTGGCACCCAAGCCCGTAGTTGACGGTGATGTAGAAACATCTGTCCTTTCGGACCAGCTTCCTTGGTCTATGGACGACATGTCTCCACGGCGTCCGGAACAAGAATCTGCAGAATTGACCAGTTCGAGGCTTATGGAGCATGTGCAGAACGAGACAACTTTTTGATACGTTACAACTGATAGTTTTCTTTATTTTTAAAAAAGCGATTGAGAGTGAATAAAAGAAAATGCAGAAATGTTTTCATCAGATTATTTACATTTTGAATCTTTCTTTATAATAAGCGGTCGTTTCAATAGTTAATGGTAAGATATTTTCATTCATTATTTAATAAAAATGGATATAAATTATTTTTTAAAAAAATAAATCATATTATATAAAGTCGTACATTGTCTGTTTTAGCTTAGCTTGGCTGGATCAGGTTTGTAAATGAGAAATCGAAAATAGAAATTTAAAGAAAGATCTAATCAGGGGGAAAAAACCTGTCTGTAAAGGAAAAGAAATTGAAGACATTTTGGAAAAGATAATTTTAATGACATAAGTATAGAAATCTTTCATATATATCGCGCATACAACCTCTCCCAGAAATGCTGACATCTGGGTGACTGTTAATTAGTTATTTAATAATAAATTCGTAAATTGTAAATTATTAATAAAAAATAAAAATTAGAAAGAAAAACAAAGAGTTTTATATTTGGAACGGAGGGAAAAGAAAAACTGACAAAGAATAGAGAATTGGATTAATTTCTGCAAAGGGAATTTAAATGACATAAATTTAGAAATCACTCGCATCGCGCATATACGCCCAGAAGTGCTGGCGTCCAAGAAAAAATGGAAAATTTGCATAGGAATAAATTTATACCCATGGAAAAAGCCCATGCAAAACCGGGCTAAGCGGAGAGGATATAGACCCATCCAACGGGGCACAGAAGTGGAAGAAACTTAAAAAAAAAGAATTTTAATAATATTAATATAAAAATCACACACACACCATGAAGTGCTGACACTAAAAGAAGGGGACATTTCAAAGGCTACACACTTGAAGAAGTCCTTGCAACCCCGGGCCATGAAGCAAGTATATGTCCGGGCCACGAAGCAAGTATATATAGGGGAATTCGCTCCCTGACTGAAAAACCTTCAGGGTAGGTAGGCAGTACAGAGATGACACGGAATCATATAGAGTCAATCAGGGTCGCAAATGCGGTATTATAAAGCTATGATGCACAAAAGCAGAGAAAAAGAACAGAAACACATCAACACATTAGTCTGATAAAAGCATTTTCTTTATCGGTTGTACTGCAACAGATGTTTGAAATTATAATCAGTTTCCTTCTGGCAAGTCTTAGAGCTACACTGCATGGAATTCCGGACGTGCTGGAAGATTTCTCCAAGCAGTCTTGCTGTAGATGACGCTGAGCGGAAGATTTCGTGAACGTCCTTCCTGCTGGGAGTCGTCATTTGCGATCCTTTTCTCGAGGTAGAAGGATGAACTCGCATTTAAAGGAGGAACATGCTGATAGTGTTGTGGAGATGCGGAACCCCCACCCCCTTGGTGGTTATACCAGGAACATTATCCTTACACAGGCGTGTCCCACATCACACCATCTTCAAAAGAGTGGCGAGAAGGTCACTGGTTCTTTTTGTTGAACGAGACGCCTGTTTCTTTAGATGAATCGCTCGAATATCTTTTGATATGTTGCTGCTTCTGTTATTTTCTTTGCTTCTTATCACAATAATTATCAAACACACCCTGCAAGTTTCTTGGTTTGACAGCGAATCATCTGTATATATGTACATCTGTATATATGGGTACAGGGTATCCCCGAATGCCATGTACAAACTTGGAGGGGAGGTAGAGAACATTTTGAGGAACCATAATTGCATAGGAAAGCACGGGCAGAAGTGTAACCCTAACGAGATACAAAGACACAAAGAGAGTAGAGCCGCATCTCAGAATGTAGTGTAAAACGCTTTATTACACAAAAAACAATAACAAATAAAACAAAAAGCATCACAGAAGGTGCTCGAAATTGCGGCCATTAGCATGTATGCACGTACATCAGGGCACAACGGGACAGCGATTAGCGGACTTGTTCGAAAATATCGGCCGCTTCACGAATCGTATCAGCAGCGATGAATATTCGCCCCACCAGGTCCATTTCAGAATTGCGGACGTGTTGTACACAAGGCTCTTCATGAAACCCCAAACTAGATAAATCAGTGAATCTGGAAGGCCAAACAATGGGACCTCCACGCCCAATCCACCTTTTTAGAATACCCGATTTAAATGGTCGTGTACGCACCTCCCATAATGATATAGTGCCCCATCCTGTTGAAACTCCATTCAGCGCCGAACAATTGCGGGACATCGGTAAGTAGTTCCAGAAATACTTCCTGTAGAAAAATGAGATACTTGTCAGAGTCCATCCCAGGCGGTAAGATGAATTGGCCGGGTAAACTATCTCCCACAATGCTCACCCACATATTAACAGTGATGCGTTGTTGTGCAACACATCGTCGGGTTAGTGTGGGTTGTTTAAGGTCACATGTGTGCGTTGTGTTGTGGTATTGCTTCCTCACAGAATAACATGGCACTGGCAATGTGCATGTCTTCCACACTCTGGTTCACAAACCACTAACAATGCAGACGTGTTTCATAACAATGAAACACGTTGTGGGTGATCAGATGGCTGTAATAACTGCACTCTCTATACATGAAATGGATGTAAGGATTCACCCTGCAGTACTCGGACAGCTGTTCGAAATCTTCCGGTTGCAGAGACAAGCGCCTTACACTGATACCAGGATTTGGGGGTCCACACCATGCAATACACTCTCTTGAAATATGGGTATTCGGGCTGTTCGCAAACACCCAATACCTTCAGTCGTGATTCTGAAAGACCCATGTTCCGCCAGGCTCTGATGCCCTTGAACGAACGTTTGATGATTCGGTTGCCGCTACGTTTGAATTGTTATACCAACCCTGATTCGGTTGCCGATATTTTTCCTCACAAGACCAAACAGCAGCACATCCATTTCCGTTGGCTAGGCCGTTGATGAAGTGGATATCTGATAATCCGGCGTTGGTATAACAATTCATGTTCATAGAACGCTGGCAGTGTTTAAAATGAGGAAACCACACGGGCCACACTTACGAGTTCTCGTACAGCGCCACAAATTGCTTTCCTACGTAATTATGACTAATAATGTTGTTGTCTATCTCCCCTCCAAGTTTGTACACGGAGACACCCTGTATACTATTTACAAAAACAAAAAAAAAAACATATTCTAAAGCTGTGCTTGAGAATTAATCCCATGTCATTGGTGACTTTTAGCGAAATTCAGCAAATTTTTGGCATGCTTCATTAAATGTCTAGTAGTTGTCCTAAGGAAGGCTTGTAATATATCTTTTTCACATTTGCTATCTCCAGATAAACTACGCGAGATACGACTCAAAGCGGTGTCGAGCGATGCTTTGTTTTTATTTCGCATTCTTCAGAAGTGGTCTATATTTTGACCAGAATCTGTTAGATGTTATTATATGTTAAGGGGTAAGGATTACTGCTTGTTTAAGAAAAGCATTTATCACCTGGTCAATGAAAATTTTAAATATTTATTTTTGACACTAACTGAATTGTAGTAACCCTATTTTATTCTTATTCTACCAGTGACTCCAGGATACTTGCAGTTCGACAAGGATTCGTATGCAGTAGTCGAAAACAGCAAAGCAGTCGATGTGGATGTAGTTCGAATGGAAGGAAACGATGGTGAAATCAGAGCAACGTATAGTACAGACTCTAAAACAGCAGTGGCTGGATCCGATTTCAAACCAATTTCAGGAGATTTGATTTTCTTAGACGGTGAGACCAGGAAAACCATACGTATCCCTATCATGGACGATAACATCAGAGAACCGACAAAAACTTTTGAAGTTAAGTTGATGGATTCAAGCCCTGGGGAAGGAGTCATCAATTTTAGAGGGCTAGGACCTAGACGAACCACTATTGTATCCATCACGGATGATGATAGTAAGAATTAATATTATTTTTTTAAACCTTTCGCGACGGGTGTGTTGTATACAGGGTAGTCCTGCGCACAGGGTCCAGACTTTAAGGTAGATACAGGACATTGTAACAATCCTTTAATAGCTGTGTCTAGCCACCGTTTAACATGATGCATCTCAGTAGGGAAACGCATGATTTGCAATTGTGCTGACGTCTACGATGGGAAACTTAATGTACGCCGAAAACGGCAGACACGCATTTCATGTACGACTGTGCAAATGGTAAGGGTAGAGCTGCGCTACGAATGTATAACGCGCAGTTTCTTTATCGAGGAATGCCGGATCACAGTATTTTTCAGTGCTTACATTGTAAACTTGTGAAACAAGTTCGCTCCACGTCATCAGACATTGTACTGGTCGACGAAAAGTTGTACCCAGTCCAAACCTGAAAGAAAGCATCTTGATCCCAGTCAAGTACAACGGCTATTGCCCGTCACGTAAGTGTGAGTCATCAGAACTTTTGTATAGTGTTAAACTATAAAATCGCTTGCACCTCTTCCATTTTCAACGAATACAAGCTTTGAATCCAGCTGACTATCTTCTCTGATTACTTGTGGGTAGTATAGCAATGTGCACTGACACTGGTCTTCATAGCTCCTGTGCTGAACAATTTTTGTAAACATTACACTTGTGTCAACGGCGCTTTCAATAAACATTTTGTCTTTCCTTTCGTCTCTTATTTTTTGTGTTTGTGCCCACTGCGTCACTTGCTCCGATACATTCCTATGCAATAAACGATTGTTACAATGTCCTGTACCTACCCTTAAAGTTTGTACCATGAATTCGGCACCACCCTGTATGCACCAGTCTCAAATCCCCTTATCAGGTGATAGGTTGCTCAAATGGAATGGAGACGATCATTGATACAGAAAAACGCAATTCACCAATGCCTCAACCAGCTGTCGATAACATTTGGGGTGGGATGCATATGTGACACACCCGTCTCTACAACGTTTTCTGTTAATCAGTACCTCGTCGCGAAAAGGTTAATCTTTTCAGAGTTTCAATAATAAATTCAATTTCTCTTTTTCCAGTGACTCCAGGCTTCTTTGAACTAGATAGATTTTCTTATGAAGTATTTGAAAACGAAGGAGGAGTTCAGATTGTTGTCGTTCGAAATGCAGGAAGCGATGGCGTTGCCCAGGTAAATTATACGACTCTAGCCGAAACAGCCATACCCTACAAAGATTTCGTGCCAGCCTCCGGTACATTAGTCTTCAAAGAGGGAGAGACCAGAAAAATCATTCACATTCCGATCCTGGATGATGAAATCAGAGAGCCGACTAAGACCTTCCAAGTTCAACTCAAAGACCCAAGCGCAGAGCCAGGAGTTATGAACTTCGGAGGACTGGGGAGCCAATTTACGGCCACTGTGAGAATTAAAGATGATGACAGTAAGATTGAATCATGATATTTTTTATACCATTCTTTTCATATCTCTCTTCATGGTGGAGATGCAGTCACATTTTCCTTGTTAAGATTGACGTTAACTTTGCCTTTGTTGCTGCACCTGTAAAATACAAACTCGCAAAATTTCGAATGTAGTTAGTATTTAATGACATGCGAAAAGTAAGCAATTCTTCACACAAATTTTATAAAACAAAAAAATATTTAGTACCAGGGACGTTCTGAAAGTAAGTTTGGTTCTGGTTTAAAAATATAAGATGATGAGAGAGAGAGAGAGAATACACTAGGGGAAGCAAACTATAATCATTAGTGAGTTGCTGGTTAAAAGCTAGAAGCATATAAGCGGAGGAGGCATGGCAGATGCATAGAGAACCGAAGAAGAGAAAATAGAAGTGAACTTGTGGACCCGAGGCTATATGGGTACAAATCACAATAGGAGACAGACTTGTACAGGTAGCAGGGTCACCAATTGAAGTGCATGTTGCCATCCCATATGAATATAGTGTGTCCACCCTCCATAGATTCCGGCAGATCGTGTATAGTGAAGAGGTCATGTTTCGTCGAAGCCCAGTGACTGAGTGGTAGTGTTTCGCGCTTCCACGCCACAGGTCCGGGGTTCAAACCCCGGATTGGGTAAGGTCGGCTCAGCCTTTCATCCCCGTAGTGGGTTGATAAATAAACACCAAGCTTGCTTGGGAACTAAACACTGAGGCTTCGTATCAGACTAACCCCTTGACCGAAACATCTGCACATGCATCCCGGTGCCTAAGGCCACGTAAACTGAGATTGGCACAGTAGGCTTTGGCCCTCATGGGATGTTGTGTCACTGAGTTCAGTTCATGCTACGTCAAATTGCAGGTCGCTGGTATTGCATGTTCAAGGTTGGATAAAATTTGAAGTAAGTGTTCCTCCACATCTACGACTGAAAAATACGTATCTACATTATAGGATGTGGAGTTAGTGGTCAGGTGCATAACGGTGTCAGAGTGGCATACTCCACTATCCCAGGTCCATCCCATGATCCATGATGTTTTGTGTCACTGAAACGTGAGAGACTAAGCGATAGAAGGAGAAAGAAGGAAAGAGTATCGAAAGAAACGAGTTCCTGTTCAAAATCATCACAGGTGATGAGACATGGGTGTGACACATTACCCTAGTAACAAAAAGTCACCTAAATTATACATACACATCCAAGTTCCAGTGAGAAATACATTCGTACAATCTATATCAAGGCTGAAGTGCAGCAGGCTGTGCGACCATTATTTGCATGGCCGGGCACGGAGTTTTACCATAGTGGTTTCTTCAAATTGAGATTTCACATTACGACAAACATTTTAAGGTCGGTGGGGACTGTGGCAAAAAATAGAGCAACGTGTATAGTGCACGAAGCCAGGATGTAATTTTTTAAAAATAAATGAGCAAAAACCATTTTTTTTTAGTTGTGTACGTTGATAGTGTTAGCAGAAACGTATTTTTTAAGGAAATGCTGAGAAAAGAAAAAGCGGACAACAATAAGGTGTATGAACTAATTCATAGGACACAGTTGTCGCAGCCGAAAGGTCGCGGGGGCAAGAGGGTTCTAAGAAAAAATCTTAAAAATAGTTAACTTTATTCTATCTTGGAAGCTTTAGGGAATGTACAATTTTATGGGAGCCAATCTGAATTTCTAACCTTTAATCGGAAAAACTGGAATCTTGGGTTGTTATGATCCTTCTCGAATCCCACTACTTCGACCAGTTCCAAGGTTGTTGACTTCCACAATTCCTGGGGGATTCTACGTCGACTATTAATCTTGTGACCACCCAGTTGCTGGCTCTTGGATTTCACGCTTAACGATCAAAGATTAATCATTAACCTCCCATACTCAACGACAGGCACTTAAATAGTAGGTTACATTTACATAAAATCAAGTGATATCTATGGAAAGTGGTTTTTAGCGCGTTTTTCACGTAGTGGAACAAAAGCGTTATTAGGACGCAAATTTCGTCTTTGTCTTCGTTCCATATTTTGTCGTACCTTTTTCTCAGCCAATAAGCAACCAATTGACCTCGGATTTTCGGCATTTAGTCGCATTTGTGCCCTAGAAGAGCCGAATCATAATTAAATTTTTCCATAGTTTTCCCGAATTTTCCTACAAATTTTTCTGAATTTCGCTAGTTTATAACAAAATTTTCTCAAATTTTACCTAGTAAATTTATTGTTTGCAAAAAGGTTTTTATAAAAAAAAATCTACCTGCATTTTGGAGGAAATCTTCACAAAAAAAGTTCAGAAAACAAGTATAAAAGTCTCTGATTTTACTTTTTTAATTTAATTCTTTTTTTAAACAGTCAAGTGATAAGATATATAGTGTGAAGCGAAAATAGTTTTTTTGAAAACTAAAAGTGATAAAGTGATAAGATATATAGCAATAGTTTTTTTTTTTAAAACTAAAAGTGTGAAAATTTTTTTGAAAACTAAAACGCGCTAAAATTACTTGGTCATGCCAATGATTGATATCTTGTTAAACTAAAATCCCAGTTAAAAATATTTTCTCCAAGAGATTTTGTGAAGAACCGAACAGAACCCGTTACATTCGTCACATGAATTGAACTCATTGTCTTAATTAATGTAATCACGTGTTTCCTTTTTCGCAGTGACTCCTGGTGTTTTGGAGATGGAAAAACCTTCCTATGTGGTGCGTGAGGGGGATCGTGTAATTCAGATTGATGTCATTCGAGAAGGTGGAAGCCAGGGAGAAATAAGAGTAGATTATCTAACAGTTCCTAAAACGGCTTCGGCTAGAACAGATTTCAATCCTACTTCAGGCGAACTGATCTTCAAGGAAGGTGAAACTAGGAAAAATATATTTGTTCCTATCATAGACGACAGAATCAAAGAACCCACCGAGACCTTTGAGGTTCAATTAAAGAACCCTACTCCTGGTCAAGGAGTCATTAACTTTAAAGGTGCGGGAAAGAAGAGCACCGCCATCGTATCGATTACAGATGATGACAGTAAGAGCATACATTGAGAATTATTTCTTTTTTTTTAATACTGGTGCCTTTTCTATACTAAATATTATTTTTTTCCTTTTCTAAGTGACGCCAGGTTTCTTTGAGCTAGAAAGACCTTCTTACGTAGTGCGAGAAGACTCTCAAACGGTCTCCATTAATGTCGTCCGCGTTCATGGCAGCGATGGTGTAATGAGAGTAAGGACCAAAACAGTTCCCAAGACAGCATTGGCTCTCAGGGATTTCATGCCAAGAGACGAAGAGCTCATTTTCAAGGACGGGGAGATTAGAAAAACTATTCATATTCCTATCATAGATGATAAGATTAGAGAACCTACCAAGTCTTTCGACGTTCGACTTATAGATGCAACTTCAGAAATCGGAGGAAGAAGCTTCAAAGGAATAGGAAGTAGATTCACAACAACGGTGACAATAAATGACGATGACAGTATGAGACTCAGTTTTATTTCTTTCCTCTTTTTTACAATATTTTCAATTATTATTCTTATTTTTTATATTTGTAGAACATGTTCTTGCGGATGCTGTACTTTAGCATTCTTTCAAAAATTATTTTCAAAGCAATATGTGATAAAAAATAGGTGGCGACGGACCTATGACGTAGAAAATGCATATTATAATATTTTCAGTGATTAATGCCTGCACAAGATCTCTCATTATAACACTTTGTTGTAATCATTTAGAATATTTTTCTTTTGACGTGAAAAGTATAATGCGATGGCAGCAAGTCAAATGTTTGCACTCAAGATCTATTTGTCTCATTCATTGCTATTGATGATAATAATAGATTTCATTGGCATTTCTACTTGTTTTGTAATTTTTTTTACTTACGAATAAATCATTCCACTTTTTTTATTGAGATGTTAACTGATCCATTTTCTACACAAATACACAGTATTCATCAATATTTATTATTGTTTTTATTTATATATTTATCTCTCTGTATAATGAATGCTTTTTTAACAAATATTGAAAAAAGGAAAGTGTTTTTTTTTTTAACTTTTTGTTGCCCATTATGTTCAACAATTGTTTTATATTAGCTCAGTAATAAACGCGAAATATAAAATTAAAGCAAAAAAAAAAAAAAAAAACGCAATTCCAATAAATCTATGCATGTATAAGCTTCCTAAATTTATTGAGGAATATCTTTCATTCAAAAATTTGAGTAGTAATTATATACAATACAGATGAGAATATATATAAATATACATAAGGTTGCAGAAATATTGTACACTAATCACTGGAATTGTATTTGAAGTGCAGCAGCGGATAAAGGGATGAGAAAAGCCATCTTTGTTCCAGTCTCACTAACCACAGAGTATCGTCTTGCTCCACAGTTTGCAAAAGGCGTACTAATTTTTAGAATACAAGAAGAAAAAAGCTCGTACTTTTTAAGACAGAACACTTCTGATTAGTTTTGAAGACAATTCACACCACTTCCGTCGATGAAAAATACCTTAATAGATTATACCCATTACTTTATTTCTACGTCAGCTCGGTGGCTCAGACGTAGCGTGCTCGCTTCGTTAGTCTAAGGTTGTGGGCTCGATCCCGGCTAGAGTTGAAAGATTTTCTGGATGCTAAAATCTTAGGCACGCATGTCATATGATTAGATTATGTGGTAAGTGAAAGATCCCTTGGGAGTATCAAGTTGTCTCTGGTTCTCCCTGCAAAATTGAATCCCGGCAAATATTCAGCATCTGACTAGAGCTTGAATTAAAATTAATTCGAGTGTACAAATTTGGAAGCGAATACCGTCATTAACCCTTGAAATGGCTCTCCCATTTGGGGACTTACCGTGTCTACAAGGGATAAATTACCGATATGCAGCCCATTGGATGAAAAACTTTACTTCGAGATATTTCTCCGTAAGCAAAATCACAATTTAATAATTATTTGAGATATCTCTAAAATCCCTATCCAGTAGTATTATTCTACTGAGGGAGCTTGTTCTCACAAACTGTGGTCTGAAGCGTCGATTCGGGTGGCAAACATTTCCCCGACGAAAGTCCCTTTTAATCAATTGCATGAGAACCCTTATGGATTCAAAATTGAGAATTTATGGTAACTGGATCCCATCAGGTATCTACTGAGCGATTTCATCTAGTATGCATACGAATTCCATTTTATATTACACTTTAATAAACAGTTACCTACTGTCAATATTGGGATTAGTGGCACATAAATTCTTGTTTACAAAAGAGATAAGATACAGTGTTCTGTTCAAGCTCGCCCTGGTGTCGTGGCGAGTAGATGTTATTACAGTATTGACGTGAAGGTAGCTTTAAGCTTTTCAAGATTACACGATGCAGTTCTGGTTTTGATGTTTGGTATGCGGGAGTCAGATTTGGTTCGAACGTGTGAGTCTAGTCAAGTCCGAGAGTGGGTCCAAACGAGTGTTCGGTTTCTCCTTTTTGTGTCTCTTTAAAGGCGGAGTTTGTCACGCCTTCAAAGGAAGACACATGTAACAGAATGGTTTCTGTTGGACATAACCAAAATTACTATTCGGCCATTGGCCTTTGTCACTTCCTCACGGTGCGGAGATTAGCATGGGAGCTATACCGATTTCTTGGTATTTGACCAAAGGGAGGTCAAAGGAGGTTTAACTTGACCCGAACTTAAGTAACGGCATTGCTCCCTTCTGGGTACTTTCCCACGGGAAACTAAGTGACCGTAATGAAATCATTAGTTGCTTTACAGGAAACCGGTCCTGCAGTGGAGACCACCCCAGTTCTATCCAAGAAGGGTCCATTGTTATGGGGATAAAAATTTAGATAGTTATTCAATGTTCCACTTTCTAATTTGTGTACGATTTTCAAAAGAGCAAAGAGAAAAGCAGTATTCATACATTATAAGAAAATCAACACTTGCAATTAATTCTAGCACATCATAAAATATCCAGCTTTGAAAGGAAGATCTCTTTCCCAGAGACTTCCATAGATATCGCGAGGAAATGTCAAAGTTTGCAGCAAATAGAATGTTTATTCTAACGTCGTGTTTCAATGACGGATGGACAGCTTCCAAATGCAAAAGCCTTTCATATGGTACTCAAACACTAAATTTCAAAAATTCTCACTGCTTCCAACAATTATCGCTCACATGCTTCTTGACCCTTCTTTCAGTGATTTAATGAAAGAAATATATTATTTAAGCTCTTCAAAGATAACTTAGCGTAATCATTTGCTTCCTTCCCGAGGTATTCTATTGTATTTTCATCGGACGCTTTGAACGCAACGATATTGTTTTTTATGAGTAGTTATCAATACTTGACGGATTTAAAAACAAGATGCCGCCGGTTGAACGAATTAATAATGCACTTGACGCATTTGGGAAACAATTTTTCGCTACCCGTAAGGGATTGGATGATGAAAGTTCATTTTGTTTAATGCGTATTTTATCATTATCACAATCTTTCAATAGGTCTGTTCTTCAACGGCCTGATAGTCACGTGGGGGCCTTGGCCTCCTCAAGAGTTTCCCTCTAGCCTCTTTTTTTTGGTCATGGTTATCCAATTATTCACTCTTAGAGTTGCAAAATTCCTTTCTAGGCAGTCAACCCACTTGAAGTGGAGTCGACTCCTAGTTCTTATCCCAGTGGGCCAAAAACACTTCCTGTGTTGGAAATTCTAATAAGGTTCAAAACGGCTGATTGTAAGAAATGCGACACCATGAAGGAATCATCAGAATTAAATGAAATTTAATGCACAAACGACTTGTAATAGTACAAATAAATGATGAAAATTTCAAAGCAAAAAAACAATATTAAGTGTTTGAAATCAGTATTTGGTGTAGCTACCCCGCGCTGCAGTAAGTGATGCTATACGACGTAGCATGGAGTCAGATTTTGAATGTCTGCTTGTGAAAGAGAATTCCATATTTCTTGTATGCGCAACAAAAGTTCGTCTTTTGAAGCTGCAGGACGCGGATCACAAGCGAGACGCCGACCCACCAAATACCACACGTGCTCAATAGGCGACATATCCGGCAAATAAGCAACCCAAAGAAGAAGTTACATGTGTTGGGAAGTCTCGAACAGTCTTTGCAACAGGTGAACGTATATTATCCTGCTGAAAGATAGCTCCAGGGATGTATTGAAGGCAGGGTACGACTTCGGGCTTTAGCACTTCCCGGACGTACCTGTTGCTATTGATATTACCCTCAATTCGTAGCAAATTGGATCGTCCATGATACGTAATCACACCCCAAAACCATAACTCCGGGTGTTAGGCCACTATGTCGTTTGATAACGCACTCTGAAAAGCAGCGTTTGCCGGCATAGCGTCTAACACGAATGCGGTCATCATTCAGCGTGATTCACTTGAAAAGACACCTTGGTGCCAATCAGTTTGTCAAGTTCTCGGCTCATGAGTACATTGCAGAAGCAGCCCTCGATAGTTTGCCGTGGGGGGGGGTCCTGCATAAAAGTACCCTTTCACGCAGTCCACGGTTCAGCAAACGTCGACGAATTGACGAAGCCGAAATTAGTACACCTGTAGCAATAGACCAACGTGCTTCCAACTGCCTGGAGGAAACTGTACAGTCATTCACAGCCATGCGGAGCAGGTGTCGATCGTCACGCGCTGACGTCACCTTCCGTCGTCCACTGCCAGTTTTTCGAGTTGTTCGATGCTCGTTGGTCCACTGCTTCCAAACTCACATTACTGTAGAACTGTTCCCCTGCATACGAGCTCCTATTGAGTGATACGAAAATCCTCCTTCTCGAAGGCTGATAATCTTCCCCCGTTCAAAGTCCATAAGTTGTTGGAATTTCTCCTTATTTCGTCGTGGAGGTATACTTAGGTCTCACTAAACGTTTACCACTAACAAATAATCATTAATTATTTTCAATGTCCCGCTACAACCCTCTTTATACGCTTTCAGCATCAGTTCAGAAGACGCTGCGCACGCCACGCATGCGCGGTGGCTCTGAAACCTTACTATTTTATGTAACATCCTATAATTGATATTTGCTGCATAGTTCATTAAATTCTGAAGATTCCTTCATGGTGTTACATTTTTACAAACAGCATTGTAAATTTGAGCGTCTGTACCAAATGCAATCAACTTGAGTTCCTACAAAAATGGTTCTAAGGATCAGACGTTCAAAAGAAGATAAGAGTATTTTTTTTCAATATATAATATAGTATACATTAAGGCATTGAAGTAACTAAAATTATGCAACATAAAGTGATTTACTTTCTGCTGAGTGACGTTTTAGTTTTGGCTTGGTGTCGAAGTTTGCAAAGAGGATGCCATTTCGGTGTCTTCCTTTATCAAACCGTTTGATTCAAAACTAAGGGGCTGAATAGCTTTTGTGTTGCAATATCAGTGAAACAGAAGGCGCAGTAGTTAATAGTAAAAATTGTAGTTTGAATGGAGATTTTTTTTACACTGCTGAATTTTTGAATTTAACTATTATAATTATTTTGTTAACTGAAATTTTGATTTGTTCTTTTTCGATAAATAAATACTTGTACAAAATGCTAAATTTCGCATAATTAATGTGTATTGTGTTTAAAGGACTCTCTTTATTGAAACCAATGCTCAGTAGAAGTGAATTAGAATAAAAACATACGTACGAGTGATACGCAGGAAGACGAACAAAAGTCCACTTTATCATTTTATCTGGTGGATTTCAAAAAGACTTTTCATGACTTAAAACAGTTTTTCTTCTTTTTAGTGGTTCCAGGCTTGTTAGAATTCGAAGATCCCACTTACATTGTTAGAGAAGATAAAGGCTTACTGGAGGCTGTGGTGGTACGAAAACATGGAACCGATGGACGAATTCGAACCATGTGGACAACTAAGCCAAAAACCGCCCTGGCTGGAATTGATTACTCTCCTGTCACCAGTGAATTGGTCTTCAATGAGGGAGATACGAAGAAGTCTATATTTGTTCCAATCAGAGACGACAGTGTAAAAGAACCAACAAAGAGCTTTGAGATTCAATTATTCCAATCTTCCGCTGGGCCAGAAGTGCTCAACTTTAAGGGACTTGGGAAACAGCAGACAACAGAGGTGTTCATCCAGGATGATGACAGTAAGATACTTTAATACATTTTGAAAGGATTATTTCTAAACTTTTAATGACCTCACATTCCTTAAACCATATTGTTACTGTTGTTACTAATCTGGTCAGAGGAAGTCAGATCAGATCGGTGAAACCGTTGATTTTAATGAAGTTTGGTACTAGAAGTGGACTATCACGGATATCTTCCCAGTCCTGTCCTAGGTTACGAGTCCAAGATGTGCTGAGGTAAAGCCTGTTATTTAGGGCAAATAGAAAACCTCTTATTGCCTCCATAGAAAAGTGAGACTTTTTAAGTTCCCACCGGCAAATCGGGACAGACAAGTGTTGGATTGTCTTTCATAAGGAAGAGATAAAGAAAGCCATGGAAATATGTCATACATGAAATACTATTATACCATATATGAAACGGATGTTTTAACCATTTTTCTTCGTTTTGGGCCTGATGCCTTGATAATAGTTCTAAATATGTGAGCTCTGGGTTGGAAGGGACAGGATGGTCTTGTCCAGCGGTGGTGAACTCGTATGGATCAACGTGCCATTTTTTCAAAAGAATTTTTTAATGAAGTATAGACGTGCCGTGAAATAATTTTCACTTGTGATTATTGGAAAAATAATAAAACTACATACTAACGACGCAAAACTCTATTTACTATGAAAAAATACTTTTTGAACTGTACAGTTATAAATGTTTTAGTTATACGTGTAATTCAAATTATATATAAAGTAGCAGTAGGTGTGATTTCTGTCGTTGCAGATTGGATGAGTAATAATTTATATTAAGGTTGTAAGATGTTACTTTTTGTAGAATGCATTCTGAATTGGAGTCATCTGCCAAACGGTTTCTAAGCAATTAATTATTTTTACTGTGGCTCACTTTTTTTGACAAAAAGTTTTGTTATTTGTTGGAAAAAAATACAGTTTTACTCACGATGTTCTCTATATCACTGTTCCAGAACATAAAACAAGCAACCGGTTTATTGTCTTTACTAATGTTGCCATGTTTCTCGATCCACCAAATTTGAAATTCTATATTACACTTACCATCTTGCACTCTCTGTTCTTTTGGTGAACTAGCCCTGTTAAGTAACAGTTAAAAATCGTAGCTATAACACAGATAAACTTTAAAATTCAGTTGTGTCGATGAAATTGACTATGCTACGACGTGACCAAGGCAAGACAATAACAAAAGAGTGTGCTTCTCGCCTCCCCACGACCGATCACTCGCGTTGGTTCGTAATACTTCACAGTGAGCTGAAATTTTGAAAGAAAGCGAAAATCATTTTGATCACTCGCGTGCCATCAATGGCATGTTTACCATTGGTTCGTCATCCCTGTGGTCTAGTCTTTCTTACCCAAGAGTGTCAGCCAATTCATTTCCGTAGATATTGACGTGGGAGTGGATGAATTGAAAACGTACTTTGGATGGTGGGAGATGATTTTAACTTTTCGTGGGATAGATAAGCTGATTTTATCTCCTATGCGGGTACAGTTTTTTAAGTGCTCAATTCGACTACGGAGGTGAACATGTTGATACTTACTTTTTGCAAAATAGACAGCCTTATGTAATTTTTAGAAGATTTTTTCTCTGTTTTCCTATTTTGGAGATACCATTTTTTCCCCATAATTTTAGCTTTTCTCGTATAATTTACTAAATAAATCTGATAAGCATGAATAATTCTCATAATTCAAGTTTCTTAAAGATTTTCTGTATTAAATGTATTTTTTCATCCACAACAGTGCAGCCAGGTTTCTTGGAATTTGAAAACGCTCCTATGGATGTATCGGAGAGTACGGGCACGGTTTCCGTGACTGTTTTGCGAGTTGATGGCAGTGACGGAGAAATCCGAGCCAAATATAAAACTCTTTCTAGGTCCGCTAAGTCCGGAAAGGATTTCACGCCTATTCAAGGAGAATTGATCTTCAAAGACGGAGAGACTAGAAAGAAAATAACCGTGAAAATCGCAAATGACAACATCAGAGAGCCCCTTGAAAACTTCGAGATTCATTTACTGGAAACGACGATTGGAGATGGGGATGTCAATTTCAGAGGACTTGGAGAGAGAAATACAATGGTGATCAACATCCATGACGATGACAGTAAGACTATTTTGATCTTCTAATAAATATTTAAACAGTTTAATCAGTTTTTTTAACCCTTAGGCCGTTATGAACGCTCTGAGTGAGTTCATCTCAATCTATCCCTCAACGTTACGGCCATGCATCATCTGGATTTTACACTGTCTCCAACGATACAAAAGCGTGTATCTTTGATATCGCGTTCTAAGATAGTTGTTACTTTTACTAAAAGAGGGCAGCACTAGTCAGAATGATAGAGATTCGAAGTCAATATATCACGACAAAAAAAGTACTTCATTTTTATCTGAAAGGGCCTCAGTTTCAGGTTTTCTAAAGCTAAAGGCTGATGAAATATTAAGGGATAATAACAATCTGTATATTATGTAAATATATATACATCATACCGTTGTCGAGGCCGATTCCTTGTTGATATTGTTTATGTCAATGGGGATTTTTGGATAGATAACTACATTTTCTTTAATATTAATCTTTATTCAGGTTCACAAATTTCTGATATTCAAGCTCATTTAGGATAATTAACGAATATGCACAAACACAAAAACACTTAAGCTAAAGCAGGTGGCGACAATCACATGTTGTTGGCGAGCAGACAAAGAACAAAGAGAGAGAGCGCCCGGCGCTCTGAGCTTTTACACTAGCGGTGAAGGTCATATGACTCTTTTCTAACAAGAGTCGTGATTGGTTGAAAATGCGCGTGAGCAATATGATTATCATTAAGATTATCGCAGTCTCGTACCATAGCATTAGAAAAATCATTTAAATGAATTAATTTGAAGAAGGCTATTGGGAGTCATTACATATATATATATTCATTCTTAAAAATTGTTTTTAGTAGTAATTATTTTGATTATTAGACATTATGAGCAGCTGTCATAGTTCGAGACGCAAAGAATCATAGGGATGATGGAAAAAACAGTTGGCGAGCTCAGTGAAAATCTCACCCCCGAGCCGTTCTGACAATTATGTGAGGTGGTGTTGGGAGCAGTAAACAAGAGAGAAATCTGTTACAAAAAACCAGGCTCTGCACGCCCTCGACCAACCAATAGTCGAGAATACTATCTCCCCAACGACATACACGCATAGCGCCATATGTCTCATTGTCCTCCCTCCACACACATGCAGCACTTCCATTACGAGCCTCTGTGTCAGTCTATACCATCGCGATACGCTTGACAGAAGGACAAATGCTTTCCCAGTGTCCTTTACGTGCGTTGCCATTGAAAACCATTCAACGTCTTCCTGATTAAAATGGTGTTGCAATCGAAAGAATTGGACTGCAACCGAATGAAATCAGGTCACCTACGAAGAATCCAGATTCATTTTGTACATTCGTGTACCTGTGAGGAGACCCCGTGGTGAGTATCTCAATCCTTCCTTAATTGTACAGCGGCATACCGCTCCCTCAACTGGTGCGATAGTACGGGGTGCCATCACATAGGACACACGGTCAGTCATAGTATTGGTCCATTGCACCATGTTGACCAATGGTGCGTTTGCAACATTCTTCAGCTACATGTGATGTCACTTGTGGCAGGGCTCAAAGGAGCCATTTTTCAACAAAAATATGCTCGCGCATATCTCCGCCTTTCCTTGAAATGCTCGGTCCTCAGATTTGTCACCTATTGAGCTTATCTGGGATTATTTATGAGGGCACGTTGGGCAGCCTACGAGTTTCGTCGAATGATAGGTGTGGGTACAACAACTGGAGAACGAGATGTCGCAGGACATCACACATACCGCCATGCATTCATTCTAGAAGTAACTCAACAAGGTAATAAAACCCCCATTCATTTCTAATTTTTCCAACAGTAAATGATCATTTGGCTTTGATTTTGTGATGGGTTCAAAAAACCAAGAATATTTTTTTTCATAAATTGCTACTTTAACTTGTCTAGAATACGGTGGTAAAGGGATTTTTTTAAATTTCGAAGTCGTCATAAAGAAGCAAGCGTTAGAAGAGAAGCTGTTCGGAGCTCTCAGTAATTGATACCATTGGCCCTTCTATGCAAATATACCTTCACACAAGTATAGACAAGTTTGTAGAGGTTTAAAAGGAAATATCTATAGATATTGAATATTTCGTCGAACTTGTTTTAGTCTTCACCACCAGGCGTCGCCGATTGAGGGTAAGTTAAGATTTTCAATATTTAAATCGGATTTTTGAAACTTTAAACGCGTTTTTCTCAAAAACTCTTTTTCAAACTTTACTCCATCGTATCTCAAGAACGGTTTGACAGAATGACTTCAAATTTATAGGGTAGACTCAGCACATATATAGGCACCAAATGGATTACAATCATTCCAAAATTCAAAATATTTCTATTTTGTATAACAAAAACATAACAAAAAACCCATGAAATACGAAACTTTTTCTTCAGAGGTCTACCAAAAAAATACAACTTTTGATATTTTCAATTGAATATAATCCATTATGTGTGCGCATTTAAACTTATCGATTAAAACACCGCTATTTTTTAAAATTTCAGATAGGCCAATCAGCCGGAATCGTGGAGGAAGTGAGCGTCTATTTTTTTAAGCGTGTGTTTTCAGAGCGCTATAAGTCACATTCTATTGGATATTTTTGGCTAAACATTTATCCATACTCTTAAAATACTTATAAATAAATGATAAAAGAACTTAAAATTCTATCTTTTTACTAGTCGTCAGAAAGAATTCTCTAAAAATGCTTAAAAAACAGGACGTCACATGGGTGACGTTGTTAAACGTTAATCGTTAAACCCTTAAACGTTGTTAATGCTGCACTTACGTATGTAAAATATCGTTTTTTTTTCTGAGAGATCTTTCTTGCTGCGTAAATTTTTATGGCAATGAGTGTATATTATTATTTTTTATTTTGATCATATGATTAGGATTGAATAGCAACAATTATTCTGAACTCCCCTTTCTGAAAAGAAAAAAAAAAAACGCTGCCTCCAATACGTGTTTTTCAAAACAAGCAAGTCTTGAAGGAAGAGAAATAAATCATAGTTTAAACAAACTATAAAACACCGTTTTATATTTTATTGAACTAAGTTGTAAATTAATCTTTCAATCGCCAAATCTGGGAATAGGATCTGAAATTAGTCACCTGATGCGGGATGGAATCTGAAAATGAGAAATCGTTAATTCTGATGATCCTGATCAGAACAAGGGAACAAAATTATTAAATTATTGTATTGTTATCTGTGCTGGACAAATGAACAGAATTTCAAATTAATCTGACCTCTTAAAGTGGGTAAAAATTGAGTTCAAAGATTCCGTTATATACAAGTCAAGCTTATAAAAGGGTGTTAAAAACCCAACGCTGGAGGAAGATCCGAAGGGCGAAAACTGAAACGTTAAATGAACAAATTTACTCAAATCAGCTTTTTTTATATCTCTTCATAAAAATTCTTTTTTTTCAGGGGGGAGAGGGGAAAATGGAAGATGTTTTAAGCTTCCTGCGAAAAAAAGACTTACAGGGGAAACTAGAATTATTATTTGGTCGTACTATTATATATTTGGTATCATAGTCTCAGATAATCAAACAATACGGGCTCAGAAATGGATCCAGTGATCATAATTAGTAATGATTTCTCTATGGGGATTTCATTCAGTTGATACCAAAGAAATATTCCCTGTGTTCCCCCGAAAATCCCCGAGCCCTGGTTGGTCAGCAAAGATACCTTGTCATAATAACATAGTAATAAATTAAAAAAAAGTTCTTGCGCAAAAAACAAATTTTAGGTACTAAGAGGGTATATTCTTATATGTTTTTACATAGTTGAGATAGGCTATCATATATTGGAAAGAGGCATAAAAATAACAAGCAGATTTTTTGGTGCTCCAGTATCAATGAACACCGAGCATAGCATCACATCCGATTTCATCAGTATGAAATGTAATAATGCAGTGTTCCGTACAGTGCTGAGTTTCTCTTTGGAGGGAATTAATAAGAGAATGCAGCCTTCGCCGTGGGTTTGCTTTTCTATCTTGTTGCAGTTCTAGCACCAGAACTCCGATTGACGACGAAGTGAACTCATTTTACTTAACTGGTCTTCCTAAATGTTCCTTTAAGATTTTTGAAATAGGAAATGTCAAGTAATTCCCATCTTCTTTTTCATCTCCTTGTTCCTCGCTTTAGTCCACGTGAAATAGTTTTATAATATTTCGAAAAGCAGAGATGATTGAAGCATTATTTTGCAAACATTTATTTTTATGAATATGCTGAAACATATAAAGCATAATGAAAAATGTTTTATGCAGTTTCATTTTTAGAACTAACATCCATATTTTTATATTGAATTCCCTTTTAGCCCGGTAGTGTTGCCAAATGTAGGAAATCCAAAAGACCGCTTGTAGTACAGGGAAAATAATACTCGGCAGAATGTTAGTCATATTCTGATTGGAATTGAATAACAGAAATAATAGAATCAATAACACAACTTTGAGGTTAGGTTCCATTTACACACAGTGAAATAAAATGCCGACTTATTCACAACAATTGTGAAGGAACCAAATTTATTGTCAACAATGGTCACTTAACTTTATGCCCTTCTGACTCTCAAATTGGAATGTAGCTCCCGGTAGATGCAAGCAATTGAACCACAAGTAACAAGTCATCACACCTTGTGGGGAAGCACTCTCTCTTCCCTCAGTGTGAGGAGGTCAGAAGGAAGACAAGCTATATTCCAAAATAGTTTCAATTTATAGTCAGTATCGACCACAACTCAAAACTTATTAACCAAGTCCAGAGATGTACCCAAATTCTAAATATGAATTACAATAGTGAGGCCGACGAGATACGAGAAGACTAATAATTAAAACAGATCACACGTTCAAGCAATACTTTCTAATTCTCTTAGCGACTTAATCTAATTTAATTTCTATTTGACGAATTGTCAATTTTAATATTATAATATTCAACTACTAAGTATTTACGTTCACTTTATATTTAATCTACTCCAGCTAGCCGTAGAAGTCTATAACTTCTGTCTAATCGCTCTATAACTTAATCCAGCGTTTCTCAAACTGTGGGGCGCACCCCTCTAGGGGGCGTGATAACCCTACAAAGGGGCGCGAGCATATCGAAAATAAATGTTCCAAGAAAATTAATTTACTGGAATAAAATAAAACAAAATATTTTCTGACATAATAAAAAACACACATTTGCACTGATATAATTTATATATATCATCTGGCAATATTACGTCATCTTAACTTCAAGCTATCTTTGATCCTATAACCAAATAAAAAATATTTTGTTTGATTTGCTGTAATTCTGCGATGAGAGATTTTTTTTATTACGTTTTCTTTTTAAGTCTAAAATACTACTATTTCAGAGAAAAAACAAAACCCAGACTTAGAGAAAAACTGTAGGAAGATAAAAAATTAATCACTGTCATTTAGGAAAGTTGTAAATAATATATTTCTGTTGCGCTTTAATCTATGTAAAAGAGTTTTATGGTATTTCGAAAAGCTCAGATGATTGAAGGATTATTTTGCAAAGATTTCTTTATGAATATGCTGGAACATATAAAGCATAATGAAAAACGTTTTACACAGTTCATTTTTAGAACTAACATCCATATTTTTATATTGAATACACTTTTACCGGTAGTGTTCGCGCGAGGCGCAAAATTTTCCTAGGCTTACGAAATCGTTATTTCCGGGAAAACTGTGTATTTTTTACCAATGACCTTGACAGTATCCTCCTATATGGCAATCTTCAGAGGAACTTGAATGTATTTGTCACATATTTCCCTCTTTTTTGATAGTGGCAAACGTTTCTTTACAATCTTAAGGTTTTTGTTCAGTTTCTTTGGATTTTTACTCAAGTTTTCAAAGAAAAATTGAAAAGTCATTTAAAGTATGTAAGTATTCTCTTAATTATAATTACTTTATCATAATTAAATTATTCACTAGGATTTGTGATTTATATCGTGTACAATAAAAACAATTATAAAAAAAAGGATTGAGGTGACTCGGTCACCCCGCTTGACCATTAACGTTAGTATCGAGTACGCGCCTGCTCCCGGGTTAAAACATTTTGAAGTCTCCTTGCTTTAAAAATATAAACAAAATAACACAATTATTCATCATCGGAATTTTACATTATTTTTCATTATTTAACAATATTTCTAAATGCTAATTCTTTGAGGCTTAAAAAATTACAGTTGATTTTGCCAAAGAGTTGCAGTCTGTAGACTGCAACTGTGGCAAAATTGTCTCCAAACATGGTTTCTACAATCTCAATTGCTGCTGGCAATAAAAGCTCACTTCGCCAGTAATGTGAGACTTTTTACATCTGGCTATTTTGTATGATACTTTGTAAGATGCAAGTAAAGCTTTTTCATTCACAAAAATGTTTTTTTTAAATGCTTTTTGTTTTTCATATGATTTTAATTTTAATTCAAAGAACTCTCGAGGTTTGCTAATGCACTCACCATGAAGAGTTTCCAAAGGTCTTTAAAGTTTATAAGGTTGAGTTTATTACACACTGTCTGCTGCCAATATATTTTGAACAAATAACTCACAAGTGCTTTTCTTCTCCATTTACTTTAGTAGTGGTAAATGGAAAATTTAAATATTTTTGAGAATACTTACTTGATTTAATTTTCAGAACTGTGCACTTGTTGATTTTTTATTATCGTCGAATGTTCGTTTATGACTAAAAAATTTACCAATGTTTTTGTTAAACTACAGCCGCAAACACTAAAAATTGTGAATTAGAACTAAAGCGCAAATTATGAAATGTACATTAGATTCGGTAGCTATAGAAGTATCTCGACTCGACCAAGACTAACTGGAATTCTATGAGGTACAGCATTTTTACATGTTTTACCGAGACGTCCGATATGTTAGTTGTCTTAACTCACGAAGACGTTCGCTAGATGTGCTGGATATGATAGAGAACAACATAGACCATAGAATATTTTTCTAATGATATTTCTGCATTTAGAAATAGAAGATGGAGGAAATATATCTTTTATTAGATATTTTGCAATCTGCACCAATTTAAAAATCAGCGAAAGGAAATATTACACAATAATCATTCTATTACTTAAGAGTAATTTGCTTAAAATATATATTATTTAAAAGTAGCAATTACAAAATTTAATACTTATCTTGTTAATTTGTTCGGTTTATAATTAAGTTCGAATTGTAGCTTTAGCGCTAAATGCATTATTATTGAATTCAATACGTTATTTTTGTATAAGGGGGCTGCGATAAAAGTTTTGATTGAAAATTGTGTCACCAATAGTGAAAGTTTGAGAAGCGCTGACTTAATCTCATCTCCTTCTCATCTAATCTCTAATTCGAAAGTTTAATCCTTATACACAAGACCTTATTTGCATGCTCCCATCTTCTTCTACGCAGGAAGGTTTTCAATAAATTAAATTTTAAAGATCATTTTCTCTCAAGAGGATTTGTGAGTAGAAAAACGCAGAATAGACCTGTGACACCCTGCCCAGATGCTGTTGCAGGCTTATGGAGATACCGCAACAGTATTCCCCCAGTGAGTCGGTGAACAGACGAATGAACGAAATATTTGTTATGGCGAGCTGTTGCAGTTAATTGGAGGTGTCACGTCGTGGGTCTGACGAAATTGTCGTTGCATTAATTGGGTCTGACGAAATTGTCGCAGCGCCAATTGGGTTTGACGACTTTGGTCGCTGCGTCAATTGGGTTTGACGACTTATTATTCCTTTTGGAAGTAGATAGCGCCAAGATAGAAAAAAATATTTTGCGTTTATTTTTTCAACCAAGGTCATTAACGGGGAGGAAAGAACCCGCGACGCTCATTTACGAAGCTGAGTAATATAACCACTAGACAAAAGTGATCACCCCTGTCCGAAAGCTGTTACTGGCTTATGTAGATACCGCTACACGTTATTAAACCAAAGGAACAACGACCAATAAAAATTGTAATAAAAGGACACCAACACCAATGACACAAACAATGATCACAAAGATCTTGGTCTTAGATTTGAAAAAGTCACACAATTTTACCGGCCGCATAACCAAAAAACCACTTCCGGTATTCCTAATCGCTTTGCCTAGGAGCCTCGAAACCTTAACATTTTTCAAATCAGTACACTCGGCTCGGATCGAAGGGTACGATGGCAAAGGGGTAACCCAATGCTATTCGTGCAACAAGTTCCACCACACCACAGATAACTCCCGTGCCACATCTCACTGTCTTAGTTGTGGCGAGCTGCAGCAAACACGTGAGTGTCTGATCAAGAGAGAGTCGAGAAAGCATACTTCGTAAATCACCGGTGTACGGACACATGGTGAACTACTCCAAGGGCCCACTTCGTTAAGCAGCCTTTCTCGAACTGTATACCCTAGGGAGGCGGACGCGAGCATATTGAAGTATTGCAAACAACAGATTATTTAGAAAAATTATTAAAATACTGTAAGTAAACAAACAAAACCCTTCTGAGATGATAAAATACACATTTACACTGATAAAATGCACTTATAAATGTACACAATACATTTTTTATTAATTTAACAATATTATGTTAAGAACAAGTTTAATAATTACCAGTGACCCCATGGGCTTATCATTTATAAATTATATACACAAGATTGAACACATCTTGATCATTTGTACGGGTTATTTAATTATTCCCTTTACTAATTAAAAGTTATGCGACTCCCTTCCCAATGCCACCGTTTTCCACGTGGATGCGCGTATATGATGTATTGGGGGGGGGCGAAAGAAAAGGAATAAATAAAAAAAATCCTCTGAAATAAGTAAATCCTTCGAAGACACTGTCTAGGTCCTTTAATTGCATTCCAAAGACTTCAGAATAATTTTATGGATAGCAGTGCACAGAAAAGATCGTACTTCGCAAAGACATATATACACCCAGGGCAGTTAACGCTTTGGCTGAAGAAGACATTTAAATACACCGGTGGCACTTAAGAAGTTAAAGTCGTTATTGTAGCCTTAGGGACTTCTTGAATTCCATATATTATTATTGTATGGGGAGGGGGCAATGAAAGTTATGATAGAACATTGGGTGGCAAATATTGAAACACAAGGTTCGAGCACAAGGGTGAAGGTTACAACACAACACAAAATAATTATTACTCCAACATTGTAGACAGCATCATTCGACCTAACATTTTATACGCACAGGCCACCTCCAACACTCAACAAAACACAATTACTAACAAAAGCACACAACAGATGGCGCCACAAACAAGAAGAATTTCTGCTAAATCTCAGCAAAATCAGGTCAATCAGTTTATCAATAGGCCTCCAGTTATTAAAAATGTTAACTCTGAGAATAATTCTCCTCGGAACATAATTTTGCAAACAAGCTATAAGCATTTTAACTAAACAAGAAAAAGTCAAAAATAAGAAAAAAGAATTATACGCCTTTATAAAGGAACTTTTATACAAATATGATGATTAGACATCAAATGATTGACCTGAAACTTTGCTCATGGAATGCAAACGGCATATAAAATAAAATAATAGAATTTAAAATCTTTGTAGAGGAGTACTCTCCCGATCTAATTCTTATTCAAGAAAGCCATCTTATATATATATATATATATATATATATATATATATATATATATATACAAAGGGTGGGCACGACTAAGGAAATTCATTTCGGGACGAGACTATGTGCAATAGTAGTACTCCTTTAGGATATTCAACCTTCAATGTAATTCCGCTGAATGGCCAGTCCATTTGGAGAAATTAGCCTTCGAAATCCATGCTTAGCTTTTATACAATAAAGTTGTAACAATTTACAGTGTGATCCGGTTTCATATTTGGTAAACTCGGTACTCGGTTGTACTTGAAAAAGTAAAATAATTACTGTAATTATATAAATATTTATATTTTATAAATATAATTAATA
Source organism: Trichonephila clavata (assembly GCA_019973975.1). Lineage (NCBI taxonomy): Eukaryota > Metazoa > Arthropoda > Arachnida > Araneae > Nephilidae > Trichonephila > Trichonephila clavata. Next base: position 43,563 of record BMAO01021812.1, read on the forward strand.
AATATTATTTATTTTCAGAATATATTATAATCGGTTCGCAATCATTTTTTTTTTTTTTTTGTTTTAATTTTTAAATTCACTTATTTTTTTACAATTAAATAAATTTATTTAAAAAATACATTATATATTTTTATAACTATAAAATAATGAAATTAATAATGTATAATAAAAGATATATGTAATTTTTATTCTATTAATTATAAAATAATCTTTTTGTAAATAATTTTTATAATATATTTTAGGTATTATTATAATATTTTATACATTTTAAAAATAATTTTATATTATTTATAATATAAAATTTCGTATTATAAAACTATTTATAACCAATTTTTATATAAAATATCATTTAATGTTTATTATAATATATTTTTATTAAAAAATATAACAAAATCTTTTAACATATTTTATTATAAAAATACATTATATTCGGTTCGTGATCGAATTTTTTTTTCGTTTTAATTTTTAAGTTTTTAAAAATTTTTTTTACCATTAAATAATTTTTTTTAAAAAAAAGACATTAAATATTTTATATATATACTAGCTGACCCTGCCACGCGTTGCTGTGGCTTTAATACGTTAGTTCAATATTATCCTTAGCTATTCAATGCAGTCAAATTAATCTTCGTTTATAATTTTGGAGGGTTGAAATAAAGTATAAAACAACAAATTATTTTAATTTTGCATTTCATCTATCTCCTATTTGAGTGTAGAATAATGCATGAATTACTAACGAAGTCATTAAGTAACAACATATGAAGATTTAATTTTATAAATATAATGAATAACGTTGATTCTTTGCAATTTTTTTTAAAAAAATTATTTTTATCATTTTAAAGTATAACAACAAATAATTCTATACAACTAATCGCTAATCGGTGGACAATATTTTTCGGTAACCCGTATTTTGCAAACTCAAATAGATTCAACGGTTTCCGCACACGTGAGCATGTAACATCTAGTTGCCCATTCGAGAAACATGGATTTTCTAAGTCCAAGTATCAAATGAATATTGTTCGGGTTTCAGATTCATTTATGGTCATCGCGAAAGGCAAACGAATCGGGAATTGAAGCCTTTTGAATGGTATTAGAGATCCTGACGGTATCAGTGGAATACGTGGCAACAGTTTCCGTAGTAGAATAACCGAATTTTCGTTTAAACTTTACAGTCAAAATGTGGTGAAATTGTCGAATCGGCCACTGGTCCGCCAAACTCTGAAAAATCGCCAACTTAGCGCGTTTTTAAGCTGGGATCCAACTTCTCCCTCACTGATACAAATTCACGAGGATTACCAGATTTGGCGCATTTATCGATTTGGCGAAAATGCACTTGGCGGGATAAGTGGCTGATTCGACAATTCAACCCAAAATGTTTGCTTCAAGAAATTCCCGGTAATTCTTTTGATGATGAAACGTGCTCCGTTGCATAATCTAGGTGGATTTAAGTTACGCAAAAGAATATCCAGGGAACTAATCTTCAACCGAAGATTGTGTGATGACATTCCTGTTACTTCTAGAGAATTCAAAAAAATCGGTTGGAAAATTTGCGGTTTTGTTTTCATCAACAATAGTGTCGATAATATGCAAAATTATATTATGATCGGTTGAGTAGTTTCGGAGTCCATTGCGGACAAACACTGTGACAAGTATATTTTATACATAAAGATATATATGTCGAATTCTAGTTTCATCAAATAAGTTCGCTCTCTACTTTTGGTTTCTGTTTGGAAAAATTCCAAAAAATCATTTATATATATCCGGACTCAATTTTTTGTTAGCATTTCTTCGATTATATTCTAGAGTAAATTCAGTAGGAATAATTTTCAAAACGACAGCAATTAGAGCTGTTAGGATTTGGGTTCTAAGCCTAACGCGGATAAGCTCCTAACATTTACTTCAATTTCGCTATGTAACTTTTTTAACTTTGGAATGTCATTCGATTTATAAACTGGAAGCAGATTTATTTCTTATTCATATGGTTATTAATTATTACTTCTTTTTTTCCAAATCTTTTTTAAGAAGCTCAACAGCAGAATCATAGCTTAATTCATTAATCTCAAAACCTTCTATTGCTTGAGCAGCTGAACCAGATACATTGCTTTTTAAATAATTAAATTTTTCTATTTTCGAAAGTGAATTATTATCATGGATTGAAATTTGGAACGTATTCCAGAAGCTTTAAACTGAGTACAATCTCCATAAAATTTTTGAATCATTAACTTTGGAAGTTTAACAATGTTATTTGTATTTACAGAAGTTGAATTCTGATCTATACCGCTACACACAATGGAATTAATCTAACTTTTGTTTTGTTTTCTTGTTTGCGCGAAAAATTGTTGTAGTAATTTTGTCACAGTAATCAAATGAAGTACTTAATTCAGTGTCATATTGTTCTAATGTGTAGTTTCGCTTAAAATTAACCCATCAATATTTCTTACTCTTCCGATCTAGTTATTATTAAATTCAAATTTTCCTCAAGGGAATCAAAATCAGTCAGTTCTTTTAATAAATTCTCAACGGTTTTAATTAACCGTGTCGCTGCCGATCTTAGTGCTGTTCGCACTTTTTTGTTTTTTTCGAGATGCTTTCTATTATAATGAATAAAATCTTCTTACTATTAGCAGGCTTCACGCACTTCAAAGCGCTATTCCAATATATCAGTTAATTCAAAAAGAGAATTCAAAACAATGGTTATTCTTACGATCTCATATCGTTCATCAAATTTCGAGAACAATTAATTGTCCCAACCTTTAAATCTATAATTGATCTCTTTTTGGCCAATGCTCCATGAAAAAAATCAATATTATCTATTCAAATAGAGAAAGACATTGATACAACCTCTCCCTTCGAAATCTAGTTTTATTCTCCTAATAAAAAAAATAGTGATTGCACTGATCTAAGCAATAAATTAGAAGCGAGCGTTCTGGCGCCCACATAGACAAAACAAAAGGGCAACGTTTTTTCCAGATTCTCCACATTTTCGGCAATAAAAAAATTATGGCGTGATTAAATGAAATAAAAACCATCCTATGTTTTAAGTTGAACGAAATGACACACAGTATGCAAAATTATATTATGATCGGTTGAGTAGTTTCGGAGTCCATTGCGGACAAACACTGTGACACGTATATTTTATATATAAAGATATAAAATAATTAAATTTATAGCATATGTTGTGTTAATCAAATGTTCGTGAACGCTGGTTCGAGTTTTTAGAAGAACGATGTTACTATTGGACTGTAAATTGTTTTATTTCGAGACGGTGCTATTCGCGCGCTGTTCCAAGATGGAAGCTACAACAACAACTGTTGCGGAGGGTTACATCAAAACATTGGCGGAGGTGCTCAGTCGGTGGATGGCATTCGCGATAACAAATAGATACAATTACGGACTGAATTGTATCTATTTGTACCTCCCGTTGAATTACATTCAATCAATATACAGAATTGCATAAATCAGATAATATATAAAACATAATAAAAAATGGTGCTTTACATAAATCAAGAAAGAAACATTAAGCTCACAAGTTACGTATTAGTTGTCCAAGGGCATAATACTCACTTTCCTAATGCTGCGTTTAATATTGCCCTTATTAATTTTTATTTCTACTACGCGAACCTTCCCATCCGTACCAGGAAATAGCCTTATAATGCGACCTAAGCTCCATTCATTTACTGGAAGGTTATCATCCTTTATTAGGACCATTGTGTTTAATTTCACGTGATCTTTGTGAATATGCCATTTATTTCGTTGCTGTAAATTTTTTAAATAGTCTCGAGACCATTTTATTCAAATATGTTGAATATATTTGCAATTTTTTCCACCGAGAAAGTGTGTTTTCTGACTTGTCTAACAAATTTGGTTCAGAAATGGAAGTGATGGGTCTTCCAATAAAAAAATGTTCTGGAGTTAGCACCTCCAAGTCGTCAATATCTTCTGATAAAGGAGTTATTGGTCTAAAATTCAAAATTCCATCAGTTTGTGTTATTATAGTTAAGAATTCTTCCACAGTCATCTTTAGATTTCCTACAGCTCTTTTTAAATAAAATTTGAACGACCCCCCAAAGACCCCCAAAATTTGGAGCTCTAAGTGGCATGAAATTCCTAGGAATCCCTTCAGAAGAGAAGTAAGAAGAAAGCATTTCTTGAGAAAATTTTAGGAGATTATGTTATCTTTTTAATTCTCGGTTAGCTCAAATAAAGTTTTTGGCATTATCTGATGATATAGTAGCATATTTCGCGTGTCTATCCACAAAACGCTTCAATATAGCAAGGAAGGCGGTCAAATCCGAGACACTTTCGAGATGGACGGCTAAACAAACGAAAATGGCTACAGATATCTTTTGGTATGTACCCTTTCGCTGGTGTTTATACCTTATGAAAAAGTGTCCACAATTCCTTTGTGCAAGAAAGGATAACTAGGCTCTCGAGGTAAAGATACCATAAGTTGGTTTGCTACAATAGGTTTATTTTTGAAACAAACTGCGTATTCATGCACAATTTTCCTGGCTATTGATCTGCAAAATTTTTGTCATGTAGTAAAGCTTGAGGACCTAAATGAAAATTTCTAATGTGTATATTTATCATAATTATTTTGGTGAGAAGATGATCCGCAGGGAGTATAGCTGGATGCTTCTGACTATAAATTAAATCCGAATTTTGCAAACGTCCTCCTACCCTTAAAATTTGATCGATATCTAGAAATGGATTTAAAGAGAAAAGTTTACCTTTTTTGAAATACAACCACCTTTAGCTAGAGCATCGAATTCTTCTTTAAAAGCAGAGGCTTGAAGATTTTTAATGAGCCATAATTCCACTTCATTCACTTCACTATAATCTAATTGACCAGACCTTTTTACACTAGGTTTTCTAAAGTTCTTAATAAACTTGAAAATATAACTCACACAAAATATGCAATAATATAGTATAGTTATTTGAACATTTTGAAAGATCCTCTATAAGAGAGAATCTACAAGAAGTTAAAAGCACATCTGCAGGTGGTTTAAGTTCCTTTAAGTAGTCACTGTCCGAAGTTATCATTTCAAAGTCAATTGGGTTTACATCGAGTTCTTCCTTTAAAAAATCTGGACCATACCACCAAAGTTGCTTAGAAGAGATGTTCAAAGCATTCAGTCCACGTGATATTAGATTGGCAGGGTTATCATTAGATGATACATGATTCCATTGACAGTGCTTGGTTAGTCTCTGAATTATTTTGATTCTATTGCCGATGTAAGTTTTAAGCCGCTCAGGGGATCGTTGAATCCAGGTTTATACAATGTTAGAGTCTGTCCACAACATTATTTGCTGTATAGACAGCGTCAGGGAATGTAGAACCCTTTCCAGGAGCTGTTCCAGCAACACACTAGCACACGACTCCAAACGAGGGATAATGATTAGTTTCACCGGTGCAACACGGGACTTGCTACACAAAAGTCTTGAAGATGCATCCTCTTCTGAGATTAATTGAACATATAGTACAGCACCATATACCGCTGTTGATGCATCGGCAAATTCATGGAGGATAATTCTACCATTTCCTAGTACGAGACGAGGGATATGCTTTGAATAACTGGCAGGGTAGATACGAAGTCGTTCCATTCCTTAGCAATTAAATTGGAGATGAAAACCCAAAGTTTCTGTAATAGTAGTTTGGCCTTAGTTAGAATTGGCCCAATGGATCCAAGAGGGTCAAATAAACGTGCAATAATGGATAAAATTTCTCTTTTCGTGTAAGAATCCTGGCAGTTCCAGACAGTCTTAAAAGAGAAATAATCAAATTGTTGATTCCAAATTACTCCTAGAGTTTAAATTGTTTTGTCTGACGATGGATAGTGGAAGTCCCAAGATTGCTCTTCTTTAGGCGTTAATATTTCTGGGGTATTGCTACACCACTTATGAAGACTCATATCTGCTTTTTTACTGATTGTAGTAGTTGAAACTCTTGAAAGTCTGAATTTGCGGTTAATACATCCTCCATATAAATGTCTCTGATTGAAACTGCTGCAGCCAATGGATAATTTTCTCCTTCGTCTCTAGCTAGTTGCTGAATTGTCCGGGTAGCGAAATAGGGTGCACAAGTAGTCCCATAAGTTACAGTGTTGAGTTTGTACGGTTTCACAGGACAATCAACGCTGTCTTTCCATAAAATCATCTGCAAATCTCGATTATCAGAGTTAATTAAAATCTGTCTAAACATTTCTGAAATATCCGTTGTAAAGACAAATGTGTGCTTCCAAAATTTCAAGAGAATTGAAAATAAATCGTGCTGCAAAACCTCGCCTTTATATAAAATGTCACTCAAAGAAAGACTTGATGTTGTTTTGGAAGAGGCATTAAAGCCCACCCTAAGTTTCGTAGTTTTACTATCGGGGCGAAATACTCCATGATGGGGTAGAAAATAAGAGATATTTCTTTCAAGGGGTCAACTACTAATTGTATGTGCTTTAAGTCAATATATTCCTGTAAGAAAAATTTATAAAGAGTTTGTAATTCATTTTTTTTCGAAAGTTTTTTCCAAAGTTGATTCAAACGAATTTCAGCCAAGAACCTTGAATTACCTAAACAGTTTGGATCCTTTCTAAAGGGTAATTGTGTACAACATAGCGTCCTTCTTCATTGCCATAATGAGTGTTTTGATATTGAGTCTCACAAATTTCTTCTTCTAAACTGTATTCCTTAGAGGATTCATCTACCATTTCAATTTTCCAAAATGCCTGAAATTGTTGATTAAGACCATCTGAATTTATTTCCGAATTAATTGCTAAACCGCAATATGATTTTTCCTCAAATTTATTGGAGCTACCTACTACAATGTAACCGAAAACAGTCTCTTGAAACAACCATTTTTCGCATGGCAATCGAGGTTGATTAGGTCTTAATGATTCAAAGGAAAGCTCGCACCCAATAAGCAGATCTATTTCACTTGGAATACCAAAATCTTTACCTGTGAGGTCAATGTTCGAAGGAATTTTTATTTTAGATGCATCCATGCGATGGATAGATGTTGTAGTAATATATGGGACGATTAATAGATCTAATGCTGTTGAAAAACTTCTATTTTTGCTTTGAATTACTGCATTTACTTTCTGTTTAACTTTAAGCGTTATTTCCCCTAATCCCGAAACAAATGCGTTTATTTTTGTATTTTTTCAGCGTTAGTTTATTAACCAATCTTTGTCGAATGAAGGAAAGATGAGACCCCGAGTCCAAAATCGCCTTGCAGCGTAACAGCTGACCATCTCCCCCTTTTATGTAAACCACTGCGGTTGGGAGTAAAATGTTTTTCTTTTTTTTTCTTCTGAGGAGATCGCAAATATTTTTGAATGTTCTGGGGGTGTTGACCTTTGGTCTTCCGCTGGGGTGGGGGATTCGTTAACTAACGTTGTATGCAGGGGTGAAGGAATAGTTTCAAATACATGCAGAGATGTATGGTGACGCTTCTTACAAACGGAACACGAATTTTTAGATTTGCAATTTTTAACTTTATGGCATTCCTTTAAGCAATTAATGCACAAATTGAGGCTTTTTATATGATTATATCTATCCGATACTTTTATATTTTGAAAAATACTGCACCTATAAATCAAATGAGGTAGTTTACAGATTACGCAAGAATTTGAAGAATCATGCGAATTAAGAAAATTTTACTTTTATTGTAGGGTACTTGTTTTTGTTTATGAGTAATAGGAGTAGAACTATTAATACTATCAATAGTTTGGCTTCTTTTTTCTAAAAACATTATAAATGCATCCAATTCTGGAATTTGATTTGAATCAATGGATTGTTCGATTTGTTTACGAGTTTCTTGATCTATTTTTTTTTTTTTCAGAATTATGTTAAACAACAAAAGATCTGACAAATTATTACGTTCAAAACCTAGAAGTTTTAAGGCTCTGATACTCTTGTTTAAAATATCTGTCATGTATCTAATATCTCGAGCTGATTCAATTGTTATTTTTTATATTTCTCTAATATAGCATTAATATGAGTTTCAGTCAGGAGACACTTATTTTCAAATCTAGTTTCTAATGCTTTGATGAGCGATTCAAAGGAATCCTCAACTGTTTCAAGAAGTTTGGCGTCACCTTGTAATGACGCTTTCAAGTAATAAAGTTTTTGTCACTCATTCAAGTCATTGATTGCTCTTAGTTATAACGTTATCAAATTGTGATATAAAGCTAGGCCATTCGTCGTATTTACCTCTAAATACCGGCAAAGATATTTCCGGAAGTTTTATTTCTAATTTCTGTTTAGAATTAGCTTGAGATATTTCATTTTTACAACTATGAACAGAACTAACAGAAGATTTATCAATTAAAGAATTGAGAATATCTCTAAATCTTACCTCCAAATCATGTAGTCTGTCCTCCATTTCTTGTAGATCAGCTTCTATTTCTGCTAGTTCAGAATCACTAATATCCTTGTTTTTATAGTACTGATCCTTTAATTCGTCAATCTTTTTGTTTATTTCTTGGATACGTTTCAGTTTAATATCCAGTTTTGTAGGAGTATGATCCTTTGATTCTTCAACGTAAGTTTCTAATTTAGTAATGGTGCTTTTAACTGCACGCTTCGATATATTAAGTTTATCCATTTTTTTATCTGGTTAGACTCTCCACAAATATATATAGTGCTGTGTTAATCAAATGTTCGTGAACGCTGGTTTGAGTTTTTAGAAGAACGATGTTACTATTGGACTGTAAATTGTTTTTTTTCGAGATGGTACTATTCGCCCGCTGTTCCAAGATGGAAGCTACAACAACAACTGGTGTGGAGGGTTACATCAAAACATGGTGGAGGGGCTCAGTCGGTGGATGGCATTCGCGACAAAAAATAGATGCAATTACGGAGTGAACAGTAAAAATATGAGGTATATATTATTTTTAAATTAAGTGTAAAATATTTTTTATAAATAATTATTATAATATATTTTATAAATTATTATAATATTTTATTTAAAATATATTGAATTACATATTATAAAACTATTTGTAACTATTTTTATATAATATATCATCTAATATTCTTTATAATATATTTTTAATAAATATTATTTATTAAAAAATATAGTTATAAAATATAAATATTTATATAATTACAATAGTAATTTTACTTTTAAAATATAAAATAATTATTTAAAATATCATTTATAATATTTAATAAATCTTTTTTTTTTGAATAAACTTATTTAATTGTAAATATAATTAAATGAATTTGATAATTAAAACAAAAAAACCGATCGCGCGACACGAACTGAAGCCGAACTTGTGGTAACCAGTTATTTTACCAACTATGAAACCGGATCGCTGGAAATTGTTACAACTTTATTGTACAAAAGCTAACCATGGATTTCGAAGGCTAATTTCTCCAAATGGACTGGCCATTCGGCGGAATTACATTGAGGGGTGAACATCCTAAAGGAGTACTACTAATGCACATAATCTCGTCCCCAAATGAATTTCCTTAGTCGTGTCCTGCTTTTGTAAGACTAAATCACAATATCAACATACGACCGCAACGACCACATCACGGACGGACACGCGTATCGTGGCACTTTAATTCTTAACAAACGTAACAGCTCTCACTTTAATGTACCCACTCACACCCTCTGCACATTGAAGCTACTGTCGTAGTTATCAATTCACCTAATCTCTGTTATTTTTGTTTATGTTCCCCCTTCCAATGGGAGATTATTCCCATTCGATCTAAAGCCGGGATGGACATTACATCGATCGCGATCGACCAGTGAACCACCAAAACATTTTGTGGTGACTGTTTGAAGATTTTAGCAGTTAGTAATTATAGACGGAAATATTCAAGACTAAGTCCTCTTCTGACTATAATAACAAAAACTAACTTAAATAAAAATGTTTTTTTTTGTCTGTTTTGAGTTATTTGATAATAAATACATCATTTGATATTATTATATTTGGGGCTGTTTTTTGTTTGTATCTTGCGTTTCACTTCAAACGCAGTTTGAAAAGTGTTAGCTTTTTTTTATTTTAGTTATGTAGGAAAGTACATATTCCATACGTATTATTAAAATATTATAGACATTTTCCTACCTCCTCACACCTACGACACTGGAAGCACACAAGAATTTTTCAAAGGGGGGAGGGTGTCGAGGTTCGAAAGTCTACCATTCTCATATCATATCCCGAAAAGCAGCAAGCATATTTTATTGATTTTGTAGATTGTGGGGAACAAGAAACATTTTTAAAAATAAGTTACTGATTAAATAATCAGCATCATTAATAAAAAATTATTAATAACAAATACTTAATTAAGTTTTACGTCGCATTATATATACATAAGGTTATAATCGATCCGAAAAAAATTAAATGGCTATGAGAGAGGGCCCGGACCCGTGGACCTTCCCTCTCCTTTCCTTGTGTGCGCCACTAACACTGGGAGAACCGCAACATATTGAAAAAACTAGAAGTAGTCCGTACCCTGGGGAAATCTGCCCTCCCTTGATCTAGAGCATCTACAATACTTCAGACCAATAGCAATTGAGTGATTTTCGGCGATTCTAACGCCACACATGTGGAACGCCATACGTGAAACTGATTAATTAATTACACTTTTGGAAAATAACTTAAAATCTTTACAGATCTTTCAGACGTAACTATTGCTTATCCTGATACCCCTCACGTTTCGGTTACAACTCTGATAACACCTGCAATATAGTTATAATTAATAATTTCCATTACCCTTTCACATTATATTGACAAGCAGAGCTCTCATCAGACCAAAATCCGGTCATTTTAATAGTTAATTTCTTTCTTCTCACTCCAATTCATAGAGATAATGCTTGAGCAGTTACCACCTGTTAGTCTACTTATAGTAATAATCTCAATAACTCTGTTCGGCTGTCTGACTTCTCAAGCATCCGCAACCATAATGTACTGAAAAACAAAATCTCTCAGTTCACCACCGCTGTCCGCTCCTCCCACCTTCAAGCCTGTAAGCCAATAGAAAACAAGCAACATATATTCACTTCGAAATACATACACAATATCTCATTTACCATAAAAAATACAGCTAAAATGGAATACAACAACACACTTAATCCCATGCACAAAGCAATTTATTGCAGATTACAAGAACACCCTGAAAAAAACTTAAAAAACAATCACAACACTCATAGAGTAAGAAATTAGAAGCACTTAACACTAGCAATAACAGCCTATGGCAGTGTCAGAAATTGTTCCGTAAAAAACGTTTTAATATTCCTAACCTCGATTGTTCCTTTGGCATGGCTAATAGTGAGGATCAGAAAGCTAACTTTCTTGCCCTAACTCTTACAAATCATTTCATCAATAATAAATGGACTGATAACAGCAACAACCCCATTCATAATAACATCACTAAGACTTTAGAAGACTCCACTCCCATTAACTCGGATGAAATCAGTGATTACATCAGAAAACTCCTTATTAATAAAGCGCAAGGTAAAAATAACGTAACTAGCAAAATAGTTAAAAAGGTTTCCACTTAAAATTCTAATAATATTAACTTATTTAAAAAATAAAATTTTAATTCTTAGACATTTTCCAAATAACTGAAAAATAGCAATATATATATATATATATATATATATACAGTTTTCCCTATAAAAAAAACTTGTCAAATATAGTCATCTTTCTGACACAGCTATAGACCCATTTCTCTTCTCTCCATCTTAAGTAAAATTACCGAACATATAATGTGTGCTTAATAGATTACATACCTTCATTAACGACATTACCTTCATCAATCCGACACAATATAGCTTCATCTTTCTTTTTATAGCCTACTACTTACTTACTGAAAAAATCACTGCTGGATTTCAGAGAGGCAGGTTCACTGGGCAGTCTTTCTTGACATCCAAAACGTTTTCGATAGGGTCTGGGTCTCAGTGGACTCATTTATAAACTATTTCCCTCCTGCTGCAGTTCACTTGATCAACTCGAAAACAAGCTTTTTCAAATATGGTAAATGATTCTCCATGTAACATTAATTATGATGTCCGCGAGGGTCCCGTCTTGGCCTAATATTATTTAATATCTATCTTAATGACATCTCCCCTCACCCTCAAACTAGTACCAATATGTACGTCGATGATACTGCTATTCTTGCAACTTACAAAAAATTTTGACACAATCACCAAGACACTTAACAAACACCTACTAGAAAACATTTTTAACACCTGAAAAATTAAAAATATTGTTGGCAAAACCATAGCTTTAACTCTTCATCAGGGGAAAAAAACCCATCACACCACCTACCATGTATGATACACATCTATATTGGTCTCAGAGCACTAAATACTTAGAAGTTATCCTAGAGAAAAACTTCTCATGTAGACAACACATTGTAAACTCACGTGGTAAATTCCAGAACGCATTAAGATCTATTTACCCCCTACATTTCCGGAATTCTGAAATGAATATTCATAACAAGATACTTCTTTACACTGCCGTTTTGCGGCCTGTAATTAGCTATGCTTGCCCTGTGTAGGGTTACACAGCAAATTCTAATGTTGAAACCTTGGAAAAAGCTCAAAATGCTTTTGTTAGAAATATTACTAAAGCTAATAGGTATACTAAAAACAAAGATATTTATAAAGCCAATAATATGCTTCCTCCTTAAAAAAGTTTTATTCAAAATTTGGCAACCTACCAAACACCAGAAATTTTCATATCATCAATCTGGAGGGCTATAGCCCAAATATAAATAGAAAAAGACCCAGAAGAATACTTGAGGGCTCTTTTAACCCACCATAATAATTAATTCCATCATTCACATCATGTTGCGAATAGATTTTCTAAAATTCTAAATTTGTTAGATTTTATTCTTAAATTCTCTATTTTATTTTAATTTCTCATACTGCTTCCACTAAGGAAATCCACACAGGCAAGCCTTAAATACCTTCCTTTTTCGAGTTCCATAACTTCAGGATAGCCACACACACACACAAATGAGCTCTATCTCACAAACTACCTTGGACCAATAGCAGTCGAGGCTCTCAACTGCTTTCCTAGACTTCATCAACCATCTCGGAAACCTCCGATGCAGCCACCAAAGCCACACTCCTTCCTCTCCGCTATGATGACTTGAAAGAGCTTGTCGAAACACATTTATTGGAGTGAGAAATTCTTGTAAGGTTCCACAGATTAATAGTCTTTTCACTGCCCACTCATTATACATAAACTTATGTCTAAAACATAGTAAGGTTAAGAAATATTTTCCAGTACTTTTTTTGTGCAAATGGGGCCACAGTTGTTTTGACTTTCGCTTTCGGAAACGATAGTTATTTCAAGCTAAGTTCTGTTTTCGCTCTTCACTGACGTTGTTGAAAAGAGAGCTATGGAGGCAATAAATTAGCCTATGTAGTTTCCTCCCAATTTGTAACCCTGTATCTAAACGAATGCAATTATATTTAAGTTTTCAGTTCTGCCCAATACGTTCCATGTTGCAGTTTATTTTTTACGAGCTCTAAGTGTGTGTGTGATATTGCGAATTTAAAGTTTATGCGTAGGTAATATGTATATAGTCTGTGTAATTAAAGTATATAACCGTGTTTTATGTGTGAATAAACTGTGTGCTATAAATCAACCAGCATTTTATCACTCTTGGACCGAAGATTTTATTAGATTTTATTTTAAATGATGAATACGCAGCAGACGTGTCGCTAGTCCTGAGGCCTCTAACGGTTATCCACGTAATTCCTCTTACCGTGCTTTTTTAAAGCCCAGATTTTACATGGTCCCTTTAACCGAGTTTTCTTTCATCTCTTTTCCGTCGGCCCCTCAAAGCGTGGATATTTTCCGGCGCAAAATGTGGGGTTCTCCTCTCCAGACACGCTTTTGTCCGAGATGCGTGGGAAACGGAAATCCACTTAGGCCGGAGGATGTTTCAGCCCTCGGATTCTAAGGGATGACCATAGGAACAGGGGGTCAGAATTCTTGACCACCCATTTAGACCACTTTCCCCCAGCAATTAGGGAACGGAAAACGGATACTTCACACCACCAATCAGGAGACTCTCTCTTCAGTCCAGGCCACTCCATTCTCAGGCCACATATACATTTTCGGTATGGGATGGAGGAACGCTCCACGCTCCATTCCCCAAAGATGTTCAGCTTCATGAAATTGATGCAGTTTTTCTTGACGGAAATCGTCATGTCACCCAAATGCTTGAAGATCTTACAAAATCTAGGTTTCCTTTCATAACTGAATATACATCCGTTTTCAGAATTTATCCCGGGAGTAGGCACCCGGGGCACAAAGTCACATCAAGCTCACGAAATCATTAATTCTGGGAAAACTGTTTATTTGTTACCAATGATCTAGGCAGAATCCTTGTATATGACTGTCTTCATGGGAACTAAAATGTATTTTTCACATATCTCCCTCTTTTTGGGGAGTGGCAAACATTTTCTTATAAGCTTAAGGTACTTGTTTTTGACTGAGTTCACCACGCGACCACTTTTATTCCAAAATATTTTCTATGCATTTGCTACATTTTCCCCCTGTGAACAACTTAGTGATTTTGATTGCTGTGTTGTACGGTTTATTATGGTTTATAAATGTAAATGAGCAGAATATGTACAAAGAAATAAGCATCTGTGATCTCTATTGAAGGAAGTTGAAAATGATTGAGCAAGGGAAGTACCTGGTGAAATAATGCATATCAATCATGATAACGAAAGTAAATTTCAGAAGATCAATGAACATGAAACGTTTGATTTAAAAGAAAAATTTTCAAATGCTATCTAAAGAACTTCATCAAGAAAAATATGAAGCAAAAAGTGTACCACACTTCTCCAATTCAAAAAGACACAAGCAAGAATAAAATCAACATGCGATCATCAGAGGTTCATAAAACTACAATAACTTGAACAAAATATGACCGTTTTGCCTGAAAAAGAAAGGAACGAGCCTTACAATAGTCGCATACGATGTGTAACATCTGACATGTTATCTTGGTAAATTCGCAACGACAACTTAAATCCTGAAAAAAATTGATCGAATAAGATTGGAAATAATTTCAATGGAATAATTATATCTTTAATGAATTTTTTTTATTTAATTAACACAAGGAGTAATGCAATCTTTTATCAAAAATAATTATTCTTGTTCAATTTGGGGAAGAGCGGTAATGATAATTTATGATAACTAAAATATGACACATATACTTGTGTTTTCAAAGTATTTAAAAACCGTTGAAAAATAGTGTCAATAACAGTACCACTGTTAGTTGTCGAAACATTTCGATTTGTGTTCATATCGAGCTTGAGTTCATCTTTCAAAAAAGCTATGAGTGGCTCGGCTTCTAGCAAACTGAAGTTAACTTTAAAATCACCACTCAAAATCATGTGAAGCGAGTGATAGTTTTTTTTTAAAAAAGAGCGGAACCACCTTCGGTATATGGTAAAAGTAAAAAATGCAGGAAATCTTTAATTTTTTTAACCGTTTGATTCGGAGAAATGTATACGACCACCGAAATCACTGTTTGTCCATTTTCAAATAAGCATTTTGCCGCACATATGTCCCCAATTTCTTGACTAACAGTACCCAGTCCTCTTGTTTGACGATAAGTAATATCCATATGTCGAGCCGCAACATGTGAGTTGTTCTATTTACGATAGATCGCACCACCAGCTGTTCTGTGGCCCGGTCGTTTAAATTGTACGCAGCAATCGAAGTCAGGTATCGAAACACGTTCGTCATTGTCTAACCACGTCTTAGCTTCTTCTCTGATCCTAAAATGAGAAAACAAAAACAAAGATCCCACGGCCAAGACCGCAGGGGGTGGGGGAGCCTCTCCCGAATGAAGGAGAAAAAACAGAACTTCACTGAATAGCGCGCGCTTCCTCTGTTACGCATTTCCATCCCTTTTCATGAAATCATTCCCACAAATCTCCAGCAATCGAGAGGAAAGATGTCACACATCAATAATATTCCTGTAATGCCAGCGAAAAGTGTCTGTGATTTGCATCCTCTTTATGAAAATCACACACATTTGAAACATCTTGGTTCAGTTGGATTGATATTTTTTCTCAAACTATCAACAAAAAAAAAAAAAAAAAAAAATCCTTAAAAATGAGTAAATATACTTTCTCTTAGTTAATTTATTTACTGAAATTACAATTTTTATCGTGTACAACAAAAATAATTATAAAAAAAAAAGATTGGGGTGTTCAATCCCCCGCACCGACTATTAATATTAGGATCGACTGCACGCCTGCTCCCGGGTTCAAATAAAGATATTATTTATGAATATTTAGTTCTTAGATAGATATAATTGCACATTTTTTTATGAATAAACGATATTTGTGCTTATGAAGAATTTTTAAGACTATTTTCTCGAAATCAAAATATTTCATGGACTTATTTTCAGAACGAGAAATATGGGCTCATTAAACGTTGGCAATTAATA
Source organism: Trichonephila clavata (assembly GCA_019973975.1). Lineage (NCBI taxonomy): Eukaryota > Metazoa > Arthropoda > Arachnida > Araneae > Nephilidae > Trichonephila > Trichonephila clavata. The sequence continues at coordinate 59,991 of BMAO01021812.1, forward strand.
GTCACAAAACTTACGCTCCTATTAATTCGAGGTTCATAATCCGTAACAGAACTGTACATACTGTAAACAATGGTTAGGATAAAAAAAAAAAAACCCGACGTTTCCTTTAACGCATATTGTAGTAATCCGCATGGATGAAAAACCGCCAACGGCTCCAATTAATTCAATAATAACAAATTTATTAACAGACAAGGAGAAACAACATTAAAAAAAAACAAATTGATGTATTACTTGTATTTACAGCGATGGAAGACTTAGCAGGACTAAGATAAAGTTTCTCCATCTTATCTTAGACAACGTGCAAGCAGATTCGATTAACTCGCGACTGCTGTCTCAATTTTTGATTCATGAATATTTCCAGAAGGATCAATTGTCAAGGTCTTCTTTGCGCTATAATGTATTGCCAAATCTATCACCAATGACGATAAAGTCACAATGTAATAACCATACTCCCATTTTCTAGGGTTGCTATGATAATAATCAGATTTTTGCTGGGAAACGCATTTTCTTTGTAAAACTCAATTTCGCCCAAGTAGTATATCACTGCAGGGAAAATAACTTATGTTGCGTGTTTCAATATAAAAATGGTTTTCATTTTACAGGTACTCCTGGAATGTTGGAATTTGAGAAACCTTCTTACGCAGTTGTTGAAAACAAGGGACCCTTGGAGATAGTAGTGGTGAGAAAGGGCGACAGCGATGGAACAATTCAGGTGAATTTCACAACAATCCCGCAGACTGCAAAGCCTGAGGAGGACTACACACCGGTCAAAGGACTTCTCATCTTCAAAGCAGGAGAGACGAGGAAGACGATTCGTGTTCCAATCCAAAATGACAACGTAAGGGAAGGCACAGAGAGTTTCAAAGTTCAGTTGCATGATCCTTCAGCTGGCCCAGAGGTCTCCCATTTCAGAGGGCTTGGAGTATGGGATTCGTGCCTAGTCACAATCACAGATGATGACAGTAAGATACGCCTTAAGTGCGCTTTAAATGTCTCTCAGTGTTAGAGAGCTCAGTGTTAGAGCTGAGATACTCTCAGTGTTATTTTATTTTGATATTAATTAATACTTATGACATAATATCACAATAAAATGACATCGAATAGGTAAAAAAAATCTAATCTGTGCAATCTAAATCTTTCTTGTTGACGAAAGCAATTTAGGTTACACCTTAACAGTTACTTCTCACAAGTCATTGAATTTCTCTCGAGTTGTCATGTCTGAATCAGTCCTTCAGAAGCAGAAATTCTCAGACCAAGGTATTACCCAATTAGCAATGAAAAAAAAATTTGGCCGTTTTTTCAGCAAACATTTAAATTTAATAGTCCTAAATTACTATCAACCTTTGAAGCTGGATACCTTAAATGTAAAATACGTCCGCATATTCTGAGTCATCTGCGCTGTTTCAAGTATCAGAGGTTTAGAGCATTCTCAAACCACCTGCCGCGGTCGATTGACTTGCTCTATATGTGCGTCTGCTGAACATTCTTCCACAGATTTCATTCTAGAGCCAAAGTGTGTTAATTGTTCACTGCCTCACCCATTTGGTTTTTCCATACACCAAATGGGCAATACACCATTTTTGGTGGTCCATACACCAAATGGACAATAGAAAAAAATCCAAGAAATTTAAATTAACAAAAATATCTATTATTTAGAAGCTCGAAAGCTAATAGTTACACCGAAATCACAAACATGTACCCAGGCACCCAAATCTTCAACTGTAACCACTTCAACCCAAACAGATGAAAATATTACGAAAATGGAACGCCCACCTTTGAAACTACTGCAACTGTAGCGATCCATCAACCACGGAAGGCTGGAGTAAAGATCAGTCATTTTTCAATTAACACCATTTTATTTCCTAAACCACTTAATCGACTTAATCAACTTAATTAAGAGTGAACTTAAATCACTAAACCCGAGGAGCAACCAATCTTAATAAATAAACAAAAAAAAAAAAGAAATAAGAGCATTTATCTCTTTATCTGAGAGCTTTTGCTTCAATACTTGAATAACATTCCATTTGAATTAACTATACGACCACCGGTCGCTAATGCTATGCTTTCACCTATCTCAATTTTCAATCATCATTCCGCTTATTCCACCACCAGCACTTAAATAGAATCTCTAATTTACATAAAACCCAGTCTTCTTCACAGAAAGCGGTTTTCAAATGAAATCACAGTTAAAAGGATTATTTTACCCAAGAGGATTAGTAGAAACTCAGATAGACCCGCTATACAAACATTAATATCCGATCCAAAGACAACTATATAATTTTCAATTCCTGCAATTACCAAATCGTCCATATCAAATTAGGCACACCTCTTGCAATCCACATCTTCTATCGTCATCCAATACTTCCTCTGACAATAGTCTAAATGTTTTATCTGTACCAACTGAAGCACGCCTATTTCCTTCCAGCTCGATAAGTTTGCCACACTCTCAACCAAAATTCACCCATGTGTCCCTTTACTTTATAATACCCCGCCCTCATCCAATGGTCAACTTTCTGTTTAATCTAAAGCTCCAAAAAATTTTAAACAGAGTATGAAAAATAAGAAAAAGCGTACAAAAGAACTAAAGCCTGATATTGACACCTCACAAGCCAAAGAGCATCATAAAATGAGGACCTGATTTTCCTCGATGTAGAAGAATCCTTAATGGAGGATCATATAAAGGCTGCATTTATAACTTACATCAGTACTTTTCAGACTTTCAATATTTGCGACCCAATATCCATTCATAATTTTTATCACCTCTCTCCTCCATATTTTCCCTCAATAAACATCAATGTATTGAATTCAATAAAACTATACTTGGACACTAAGTCTACAATACGACTTTGACTTCTTAAGTGCCCCCGGTGTATATAAATGTCTCGTTAATTTAAAGTGTTAATTTCCCCCATACGTATATATACGTCTTTCCAAAGTACGATTTTTTTCTCTGCACTGCTATCCGTAAAATTATTCCGAAGTCTTTGTAAGGCAATAAGAGGACCTTGACAGTGTTTGCAAAGGATTTACTTATTTCAGAGGATTTGCTTATTTATTCCTTTTCTTCCCCCACCCCCTTCAGTACATCATATACGCACGCCTATGAGGAAAACGGTGGCATTGAGGAGCGAATCGCGTAGCTTTCAATCAGCAGTCAAGGAATCAATTATTAACTGTACAAATTATCAGGATAATTGCTAATTTTTCCATATAATTTTATATATGACAAGCCCATGGGGTCACTGGTAATTTTTAAACTTGTACCTAACTTAGTATTGTTAAATTAATTAAAATATATTGTGCAGTGCTGATACATTTATAAGTGTATTTTATCAGTGTAAATTTGTATTTTATCATCTCAGAAGGATTTTGTTTGTTTACTTTCAGTAAATTAATTTTTTTTAAAAAAAAATCTTTTGGTTTTCACGATTTTTTAAGCTGCTTCCTCTTAGAGTTACCCATCCCTAGGGGACACATGAAGGAATGGGAAAAAATAATTCAGGCATATAATTTTTAATCTCTTGTTTAAATATCGTATTTCGATTGAATGTAATAGTTGTAATGGATGGTCTGTCCCATTCATTAGTGTACGAAAGTTAGAAGTAAAACAGTCGAAACAACACAATTTATTTACTATTCTCAACATCTACAAAATTCAACAACCTAAATTAAGAAATGCACCAATTGGTAAATATGGAAACAATCGCAAAGCAGACGACATAAATAATAAATCGTATCACTTACACTTCGCACTTCCAGACAATACACCTTCTTACATTTGAAGATAATTTCTAAAGAAATAATATCCAAACGGATGAATCCAATTTATTAATAGACCAAATTGTCAATCTTAATATCAATCAAATAATCTACCAAGTGCTCTCGTCTAGCTTTACGTTATCTTAATTTAATCTTCACGCTATACTATAGCTTCTAACCTCTCTCTCCTACTCGAAATCGAAAGCTATTACTTAAATCCATGACATAATTTATATAGACCACGTCTTTTTCTTCGGGAATAAGTTTTCAGTTAAATAATATTTACAGAAATATATTCCCCAAGCATTGTTAGGAAGAACGCGGATAGGCCTGTTACATAGTTTACTATAGTTTTTTATGTTTTTATTTTCACCTCACTTCACTAACTTGAACTTCTTTTAAATATACATTTTTTCGTGACGCATTTTAATTTTTGTGAATATGTTACTTAAAATTTTATATTATTTAAAACAAATGTTTGGTGCAGTATAGCCCAAATCAGCTCTTGTGCCAATAAACCCTAGAATCAGTCAGTCAGTCACTTGTTCAATTTGTGGCATTTTTTTGTTTGGTTCTACACCTCCAAGGCCTCAGTTAGCCATTTCGACTGCACGAAAGTTTCTGGTCTAACTCTTCTGCTTTGTGATCCGGGACGCCTAGTGACTGCAGCTTAGGAGCTGCTCTCTAAAGGAAAACTAAAAAATCAATTGCAGATTAATAAAACTTATCCAAACGTCATGTGACATCCCCGTATGCGATAAGTGAACCAAATCATTACTAATTTATACACAAGTAACTGTCAACTGTGATCACTTACCTTTATGCCTTTCTGAAGTCAGATTCCAATATAGCCCTAGGTTCCAATGTTGATATTGTTCTTCGAGGAAGTTGTCATATAACACGGTTATATGACTTCATATAAGGTAGGCGCTTCAATAAAATAGGTTATAATATAACCTATTTTATTGAAGCTGCTTACAAACAGCCTGCATATGGATTGCTTTCATTTCTTCATTCCATATTTAACACTTATTGTAATGATATTGTTTATAAAAGTTTGCCTACTTTTAAATGAAACTTTTTTTTAAAATAAATGATATTTTGCTTTTTGTTTTTCAAAGGTTTTTAAGACTGTAATCTTACAATTAACTTAATTATTTGGCTGAAAGAATGAAATTAACAAGCAAGATATAGTACAGAGAGGTAAAGAAAACGAGGTTTTACATCATCTTTAACATGAAGATTTTATAATCTATAGTCACAAAGCTTATTCCTTATGTAATACTAAAAATTGACATAAATTATATTTAATAAGAAAAGGAAGATGTATTATTTTATACATTTTTAGAAAAAACATTGATTTTACAGGTACACCTGGTGTACTGGAGTTTGATAAACCTTCCTACACAGTTATTGAAAACGTAGGAACCATAGAAATCGGAGTTGTGAGAAAGGAAGGCAGCGATGGACGAATCAGGGCGAAATACGACACTAAGCCTAAAACTGCTCAGCCCCAGCAGGATTTCTCACCGGTCTCAGGGGATGTCATCTTTGAACCAGGAGAGACCAGGAAGACGATTCGTATTCCAATAAGAAACGATAACGTAAAGGAAAAATCCGAGAGTTTCGAAGTTCAGTTGCATGATCCCTCGGCCGGGCCGGAAGTCTTCAACTTCAGAGGACTTGGAGTAAGGGATTCGGTCTTAGTCACTATCACAGATGATGACAGTAAGATGTTTTTGCTCGTCTTAAATCTTTTCCTTTTACTTCCTTTCCAGTTGTTTTAATACTTTCTCTTTTAAAGTTTAGAAAGGAGAGAGCTATATTTAGATATTCTCGATATCATTTTAATGTGATGGTAAAGCTGAATAAAGTACCGTAAAATCCGACATATAACGCACACATTTAACACAAAAAAAATAAGATTGAAATTTATGGGTGAGCGGCGTTTCCCGCCTAGTATAAAAATGAGAGCTTTTAAAAATAAAAGAGATGAGATAAGAAAAAAATTAGACTTGTACATATATCAAAATACTGCTTATTTAAAAGAAGTTCCTTATGAACTTAAAGGGCTATAGTCGTAGAAGTTTACTATTTTTTTCTTCTAAAGCTTGGCATATAATACTTCGAATTAACGACTTAAAAACAAAAGAGCAATGCACACGTGCACTTCAGATTTGTTTTTAATACGGGGGTGCGCGTAAAACGGTGACCTAAAAATTAAAAATTGCAGCTCGAAAGTATAGGTATGCGTTATACGGCGTTGCGCATAGTACGCTGGATTTTACGGTACTATAAACTATGATAACATTTTTCCGTAAATTTTATCCCTTTTCACATGCACAAAAAAATTAAATTCTAAATAAGACAAGAATGAAAGAAATTTGGATGTTTTAAGTGATTTGACAAATAACCTAAATATGTCGTTTACATTTAATTCATTGCAGATTGTATCTTTCAGTATCGTCAGTAGTTAAGAGTAAAATGTCTTAAATATTCGCGATCTCAGAAGAGGATTTCACAGTCCTTACCTCATTTTAATTGTATAGGTAAATTCCTTTTTTCTCCGGTATAGTGAAAAGAGAAAAATTCAACGTGGTTGAATTATATGTTTTATCTGGAGAGAAATGTTCTGTGCGTATTATTTCATTTATACATTCGAAAATCATTGAGCTTTTTATATGTTATTGTATCAAACAACAACTAATATTTAAAGGAAATTTAGGAGAAAATAAATAATACGAGATATTACTGACGGGTTTCACTAGAATCAGAATCACAGTAAATTTTTATTGTTGCTAGCTGAAAATGAAAACAATTAATACAATGTTCAAGAACACCAGTTGTAAAGAATGTCGAGTTACATATTAAGAATAAAGATACCGAATTAAAAAACAGACATTAATATAACCAACGCAAAGTAAGGTCCCTTGATTTCACCATATACCATTCACTATACTCAACATACCACAAAACTGTTGACGTATTCATCGCAATTACGACGGCTAAACTTAATTGGCAGCAATGGTTATTAACCTTTTCTGATGCTCAGATTGAAATATAGCCACAGGTCTCAATGTTGATATTTTTATTGATGGAAATTGTTATCCCACTCATTTGTCTGAAAATACAAATAGCCTGAATTTTGATTCATTTCTAGTTTTAAAACTTTTATATTTATATTAATAATATTTTTAAAGATTTGCACTCATGGATGGAAATGAAAACCTGATTTTTCAATTCCTTCTATTAGTTAATTCTCTCCCTATATATGTACACTCAAGAGCCAAAACATTATGACCACCTGTCAATAACGAGTTGGCTCACCTTTGGCGGGCAACACAGCTTCAACCCACCTTGGCATGGATGCCACAAGTCCTTGGTAGATGGCCGGAGACAGATTGTACCAGATGTTTAAGCAACGGTCACGCAAATCCGAGTTATTGCGAATTGGTGGTCTTTGAACTCTGAGCTGCCGTCCCATGACATCCCAAACGTGTTTTATCGGAGTGAGATCTGGTGAGTTATGCGACCAGGACATTAACTGGAATTCAGCATCATGTTCCTGGAACCACTCCAACACAATTTTAGCCTAGAGACACGGGGCGTTATCCTGTTGGAACATTCCATTTCCAGCTGGAAAAACAGAGGCCATGTAAGGGTACAACTGGTCCGCAATGATGTTCAGACAACCTTTAGCATTCATGGTCTGCTCTACCACAACCACGGGTCCCAAAGATGCTCAAGAGAACGTCCCCCAAAGCATAATACCGCCACCACCGGCCTATGTATGACCTACTGTACATTGAGGGAGCAACTGTTCGCCTGGAAGACGGCGTATCCTGACACGGCCATCGGCGTGATGAATGACAAACCGTGATTCATCTGACTAGGCAACTCTCTCCCACTAATCTAGGGACCAGTCACGTTGTTTCAGGGCCCAGCGCAGGCACAGTTGGCGATGACGCTTGGTCAGCAAAAGCACACTAGTGGGACGTCTGCTGCGTAGCCCCATATCCAACAGTGTCCGCTGAACAGTGTGCTCCGATACCATTCTACTTGGCCCTGCATTGTATTGGGCTGTCAGGTGAGCCGCTGTCTGGCTCTGGTTTTACTTCACCATGCGAGACAGTCTCCGACGACCTTTTTCTTTGATAGCGTGTGGACGTCCAACACCATGTCGTCTACTGCTGATTCTTCCGACTCTCCAGCAGTAGTTAAATACCACTTCCATCTGATCACGTGCCTTCCACGTCATCCAGGCGAGTTCATTGCAAAATGTAGGGGTGGTCATAATGTTTTGGCTCTTGAGTGTATATATCTTGTTTAAATTGTCAATCATTAATAAAATACTTTCTATTCATCCACTGAAGTTCAAATACATTTTTTTAAACTTGTAATGCATGGCACTTGTTTTGTTAATACAGTTTTTTCAAATATTAATTCATTAATTAAATTTTATTTTTTCATTTTGAATTTATTCTGTGTTAATTCTGACGAAGCTAGAAGCTTTGTAAGTTTTCTAGTAAAGTAGATATTGACTTAAAATCTTTTTTGTATTAATTGTGTTTCAAAAATGAATCATTATGTTTATGTTTTCCAAAAATTTTTAATACAGTTTTCTCGAAATAAATCTTATTAGTCCCCTAGCGGAACCAATCAAATTCACATGCAGTATATTACATAGAGTGGAGTTTTTATTACATCTTTCATATTCAATTTTTGTAATTAGTGGTCGCAACGCTTGTTCTGTAATGAGTTTGGTTACACACGGTACGTTAACTGATAATTATACGGGGGTAGATTTTTTGCATTTTCCTTTTCATAAACATACAAAAACAACCTTCCTTTTTAAGGTACACCCGGTGTCCTGGAGTTTGAGAAACCTTTCTATAAAGTTATCGAAAACGAAGGACACGTGGAATTAGAAGTTGTGAGAAAGGAAGGCAGTGATGGACGACTCCGCGTGGAATACAAAACAATTTTCCAGAGTGCAAAGCCTGTGGTGGATTTCTCACCGGTCTCAGATTATCTCATCTTTGAACCAGGACAGACCAGGAAGACGATTCGTGTTCCTATTACAAACGATAACGCAAAGGAAGACACGGAAACATTCAAGGTCCAGTTGTTCAATCCCACCGCTTTGTCAGAAGCCTTCAATTTCAAAGGACTTGGTACAAGGAATTCGTGTTTAGTTATTATCACAGATGATGACAGTAAGATACTTTTGGCTAGTCTTTTTCCTTTTCTTTGCGCTTAAACTACATTTTTTATTCCTTTCAAAGCTTAGAAATGACTTAATTCAGATAATATTATTTTGTAGTGGTTATAATATATGATACATGTTTTTATACAAGATGATTCTAAAGTCATGGGACAAACTTTAAAGAGTGGCAGAGTTCACTCAAGGAAACAGTTTTTGTATAAGAATATTTGGACGGAAGTGCCACGCTGCGTTTGAAGCACCAATAGAAAAAAATAACACATTAACGGAAGCATGAAATGCTCATTAACAGCATAGTTACCGATTGATTCCTTAGAGAAAACGTTAAAACAGTTTTCGAAATTGCATCCACTAACCATAAAGCATGCTTGGTGACCTCTATGGCGTGATTTACTAACAATATTGACGATAGTTGAAGGTAGCAAAGCGCTGGGTCAATGATCTGCTGCACTACCGAAATCGGCATTTGCACTTGAAATTTCGGTCTTATGGGTGATTTTAATAATAGCAAAAAGGCAAACATGTATCTAATGTACAGTGCTGCTAATGGTAATGGCAGAGCAACCCTACGGCCGCATCTGGAGCGTTTTCCAAGTAAACACATGCCAAACCACAAAATGTTTCACCAATTACATCGACAGCTTTGCGAAAATGGTTCATTTGCCGCCAACGCTGATGTAAGGGGTAGAAACGTTAAACACACCTGAAAAAGTCATTTTAGACCATATGGGTGAAACCTCCGACACAAGTTCAAGGGCTGTAACATGCCGTCTACATGTCAGTCAACCAAACGTTTGGAGAGTTTAACTGTTACACTGTTGGTGGATGCAAGTTCTAAAAGTGTTTTAACATTTTCTATGTGTACGGAATCATTCGTTAAGTATACTGCTTGTGAAACTTTTTTGTTTTCGTTAATGTGGGGTTTTTTTTTGTGTCTAAACGTGACACTTGTCGTGTGTAGTGTTCAACGCAACACTACAAAATTTGTTTGTTTTATTGAGCTCTACCCCCTCCCCCCCCCCAAAGTTTGTCCCATGGTTTTAGAATCCCCCTGTATTTTGCTTTATTAATAATTTCACCATAATTTGCAAGATAATTTTTCCGTTAAATGCATCATATTCCACACAATTTGATATTATATTTCAAATAGTTCAATGATTAAAAATAATTAATCATCCAGGTGCTCGCTCCTGTTAAAGATTTCAATCTGCAATTTTTTACCTATAACTTTTCAAATTTATTTCAATGATTATCATATCTAACTGACATGACATATAATCCCAGATGTGCAACATTTCCCTACTTTCTTCAAAAGATACTTGAATAAAGTCAATTTTCTGTAAAATGAAATGTTTTACTTAGAGTTAGCTTGGAAAATATGTGCACCCAATCACTTAATTGAAAATATACTATCCTAAAACACTTCCCATTTTTCCGAAATTAAGATATTCCAGCAATATGTATAAAGAAACTCCGCAACAAATCCTGCAATTCCCCATATTTGACTAATAATTTAGGCAATGTGGCATCATTGTGTGGCATTATAAAAAATAAGAGAAAATGTGTCATCTGTACATTTACTTTTTCCAAACGGAAATTCATTTTTACACAAATTACATATTTGATAAATGATAAGAAGTAAATTTAAAATTTTTTATTGAACAAATTGTATCACAAAAAGAAACTGCCCAAGGTTTTATATATAAATTAAAAATAATGAAATGATCAAACACAGATTATTACAAACTTTAAGAAAAACAACATTTAATGAGGTCCTAGTACCATACGCTACACTTATAACAATAGAAGGAGTCAACCTCTAATTCGACACCTTCCTCAGGGAACCAGGGTCAACAAGAGCCACAAAATTGCACCCATTCCTGTCCTTGATTTTCATCATTATTGTTAGCACCACAAACACACAAGATAAATGCAGAATGTTTGCTTTCACTTGCTATTGCTTTGGGTTTTGCACCTACACCTTCTCTACGCTCACCATTGACCACTCTCTGCTTAATAAAAGCCAGACCTTCTGCACTTGTCAACTCTATTTCAACATTCTTACATCCTCCGCAATTGTTTTCAGTGTTGGAATTGGACACAGGTCTTCCAAAAACGATGCTACAGACTTGAAAGAATGCAGTAGTAACAATAGATGAACCATGTGCTGCTATAATTCAGCCTAAGTTATTACAAGAAAAAGTTTTGGGGAAGGAAGATGAAAAAGGACGTGTAGAACAAGAGGATGGTCCAGGATTAAGGGTTGGAAAGAATTACTTTACCAAATATCGGTACTGCCGATATTATCCTTAATTTTACTTCCTATATTTGCTCTAGTGACATTTTTCAATAGTTGACATTACTGCTGTCAAAGTACGAAACCACCCACTCCGGCCAATGGATACTACATTCACATGAGATTACAGCTATTGCGAGGTAAATCTAAAATATTTCTTGAATAGTATTTGTTTTTTATTGGTGCAATAGAAAACGATTAATTTTACACTTTTTGCAATCTGGCAATGTGTAATATTATCTTTGGTAATCTGGCAATGTTTTGTAATATTCCGTTGAGTAGAAAGAATAAAGATGCACTATGAAAACGCTTGTATTCATTTTGTGTAAAAAACGTTAAATACTTTGAAAGCTTAAGAAATTGGGGGGAAGAAAGCACACAACATTGGGGATGACAAACGGGACGTGATCGATAACGCGGTGAAAGATTTATCAAGGTCGGTTTCGTTTATCATTATGGAAGATTTAATAAAAAGGCCTGTTAGACCGAATTTTACGACGCATTGTAATGCATTAATAACGGCTTTGAATGATAAAAATTTAAATCGGGCAGATATTGAAATAAAACTTTGTTCTTTAGAAAGAATTGCTACAGATTTGACTGAATGTGATGATATCATATTTAACGCGTTAGTAGATGCAAAATCTGAAAAATATGACGAAACATATGAAAAAGTAGAGGAGTATCGTGAAAAATTAGATGTTGCATGGATTCGTGCAAAGGCATATTTCGAAAAACTTTCTCCTATTTCCGAATCGCAGGTAGCAGTTATTGCAGAGAAAAAGCTAAATTAACCCGTTAACGCACAAATTATTTTAAAATCGAGATTTTTGAAAAATATTTTTAAATTACATTTCATGTATCATAAATAGAGTAATTATGAAGTTGTATTCATTTTCCGTAATTAGCAGCTGAGATAATAGGTGATCTATAAATAGATCGCTGGGCGCTTATGGTAGTAAAAGACCAAGTAACTTTCCTCTGGTTTTATATTTAAAAAATTACAAATTTAGGGGGTTTATGAATTTAAAAACAACTAATGAGATTTAAAAGAGAAAATATTATTTTACTGATCTAAACTTAGTTACAATTTTATACAGTCAATTTGTAAAAGTTAAGTGTGATATAATGGAAGACAAAGGGTTACATTACATTTTGTACAAAATGTAAGAGCTCTACCCTTGCATCTTCTTTGGTTTTGTCTTTTTCCTATAACATGGTCTTTTCTATCTAAACGCACAGAGTCTATTACGTTTGATCTTGATGACATCATCTGAGGTCTTCCAATGCCTTTCTTAGAATTTGTTCCCCATTTGAGGTACGCAATGGCGATATATCTTCGGATGTCTTTTTATATTTCTTCCATGGGTACACAAATTTCTACATTACCTGACAGATCTTTTACCGATGGAGTAGTCATTTCATCATCATCAAAATAATCTTCGTCAGTTAACTCATCCAAACCAGGTGGTAAAGCAATTATATCAGACTCTATTTACTTAGATAACATATATTCCAACGCTTCTTTGGTGGTGTGAAGCACTTTACGCCGAGAAATTCTGGAAGAAATGAAACGGGGGGAAATGATATTAGTTACAACTAACTCCCAGTGATCTATTTATAGATCAGCATGTTTAAACTTACATTTTAATAATAAAAACAGTTATTTTTCTAATATAAATAAGCCAGAATAGTTAAAGAGGTATTGAAAATGTAAAACTCATGAAAAAAGTATAAATTACTTTTAATTTTTTTCTGTTGGATTACAAAATCGACAGCTGCACTTTGAAGCTTCAAAATGGTGAACATCAAACCCTAACTGCTGGACTGCTGTGAGAAAGAATGCTTCAAATCTCGTTTGGGGGTATGGCTACATGTGTAAGGAAACCAGCCAATGACAATAAGAAGTGATTAAAATATATCGTTTTCACTGGGAGTTCTGAGTGGGAGGTGATCTATAAATAGATCACTGTGAGGTAACGGGTTAAAACTTAGAATAGAATTAATTAAGTTTGGTGGCAAAGGGAAAGACTGGCTATGTTTTTGGAGCCAATTTAGCAGAATTCAAGGGGACGATACCATTCGTGATGAAGTGAAATTTCTCAGTATTTCTTATAAAGTACAATTATAGGCAGTAGAGGACCTGAAATCATTGATAGTTATCCGTCGACTGCAAAAAATTATGCCAAAGTTGTGAACAGTCTGAACTAGATTTGGCTGTGAAGAACTTCTCGTTGAAAATTACGTCAGAGAATTACTTTCATTAGTAGTAAAAAATGCTGTAAATATAAATACGAAATTGAATATAATTCAATGGTGATAAATTGGAGTCATATTTAAGGTCATTGGAGTCAATTGGCGTAATTACTGAAATGTATGCTGCTATGCTTTTCCCACTAGTGGAGTCATGCATTCCTGAAAATTAGTTAAGAGTTTGGCTACGAAATCTAGTAATAAATAAAGTAGATGATTCGAATTCTTATGCCTTTAAGTTTTCGCAAATAATATTGTTTCTCCAAACGGAAGTTGAAGGGGAAGAAAGATTTTGTTCTCAAAATCAGGCTTCGATTCCACAGAAACTCGGAAACAGAGTAAAAGTATCGAGAAGTTGAAATTTCTGTCCCGCAGCCAATGATTTTTAATTTATGCAGCCAAAACTTTTAAATCGTGTTTATTTTGTGTAAAAGTCCATAATTCTCAAGACTGTTTTGAAGCTCAAAGATTGTATTTTGAAGAAAAACAAGATATTTTAAAGAAGAATAAGGCTTGCTTTGTCTGTTTAAAGCTAGCCCATGTTTCTCGGAGATAAAAATCAACCATCAAATGTATGATTTATCAGAAAAATCATTTGACAATTTTAAGTCCTAAAAAGGCTAATAACACAAGACCAAACACCGCAGATGATTCTAGCATTGATGGAAATGTAGTGTTAGAAAATCAAAGTGAGCCAGAAATTCTTTTACAAACACTTTTAGTATTAATTGAGGAGGACGAAGTAAAATGTTTATAGCGTTATTTGATACAGAGTCTCAAAGATCATACGTTTTGAAATCTACAATTAATGAAATGAATATGACTACAGAATGATGCCAAAATTTAGCTCATGTAGCATTTGGTGGTGCTAGTTCCAAGAAGAAACATAATTGCTAAACATAATTCAGTGAGCAATTTAAGGAAAAATTATTCTTGTAAGATACAAGTTTTGGATCAAAGATTATTTGCGGTCATGTTCCTAGCATACAAAGAAGTCCGTGGGTCGAGGAGCTACAAAATAAAGGTATCCTGGTGTTGGAAAAAGCTCGATGCCTATAGAGCTGTTGATAGGAGCTGATTATGCTGGTAATCTTTTCACAGGAAATATATGTCACCTGTCGTATGGTTTAATTGCTGTAGAAATCTATTTGGGATGGGTGAGTGAGTGAGTGAATATTAACGTCCCACTGTTCAGCTACACGAGGGCTTTTGGGGACGGTCCGCGTAATTTTGAACCATGGTCAAGTGACGCAGACGACACCTGAGCCTGCACCCCCTATCCTAACTACCACATCACACCAACGGGAGGACGTTGGAGCTCTCGACAGATTTTACGTGCATCGCTCCCCTACACGTCTTCAGTGGTACTGGGATCGAACTCATGACATGCTACCCACGATCCGATGCCTAGACCATTCGGCTACCGCGGCCACCCTATTTGGGATGGAGTGTTATGGGAAGATCAAAGGCTGTTTCCAACAATTACTCATCTATTTCTCTTTTTGTACAAAATCATGACATTTCAGACTTGTGGAGACTAGAAACTACTGGTTAATGAACACCTGGGAGACTGATAGCTCAAAGGATTTAGAAAGTAGCAATTGATTATTTTTCCAGAAGTGTAAAAATTGACAGAGGTGGAAGATATGAGATCAAACTTCCTTGGGTGCGCAGTCTAGATGAACTACCCACAAATAGAGATATTTCCATGAAAATACTGGTTTCTACTAACATAAAGTTGTTAAAAAGCAATTAATCTGAGTGTTATAATTATGTCTTTGAAGAGTGAAAGAACGAAGATTCTGGTGAGAGTCCTGGTCACTATTTACCTCATCGAGGAGTATTTAAGGATGAATCTGCCACCAAAGTACGGCCAGTGTTTGACATTTCCTGCAAGTCAAGAGGTAATATCTCACTGAATGACTGTTTGATGAAGGGTCCCAATTTACTAGAGTTGATACCTTCAGTATTTATGAAAATTTGAGAGAAGCTTTTGGTGTTGTATCAAGCATCAAAAAGGTATTTCTTCAGATATCTGTAACTAGGGAAGATCAAAATACTAAAAATTTCTGTGGTGGAAGAATAAAATCCGAAATTCTACTAAAGCTTATCAGCATGCCAGAGAAGTTTCTAGCCTAAATTTCAGCCCCTTTCTATTGAGTGTTGTCATCCATAATTTAGACCAGTATTTATCTGCTCCTTGTCATGATGCTGCTCTGAAGTTAAATAATTCATTTTATGTCGAAAGTTGTCACTTCGGTGAACTCAGAGAAAGAACTGCATCGCCTTATTGAAGATTCAAAGCTGAGGGCACAAGCCAAGTTTGATCTTAGAGGTTGGGAACCTACAGGAGAAGCAATTTCCTTAAAGTTTCCAAGTCAACGCCTGTTTTAGGACTGTTGTAGGACAAACCAGAAGATCTGATTTTGTGTGATAATTCCTTGGTAGAAATACCTCCCGATACCATCACTAGGTGTGTGATTTTATCTTATGCTTATAGAGTTTTTGATCCGATTGGTTTTACTTGCCCGGTCTCTTTGCAATCAAAAATATTACAAGAGAGTTGATGATCAAAGGTGAGCTGAGATTCTGATGTATCAATGGATATGAAAAAAAATTTCTGAAATGGATAGATGATATCAAAATGTTGCATCTTGTGAAAATTTCAAGAAAATTTTTAATTAGCAATGTATCCTCTTTTAACTTTCACGTATTTTGCAAAGTTAGGGGCATTTCATATGCAGCAGCTGTATTCATTTGATGTCAATCACCTCATGAAACCTCTATACAACTGCTAGCTGCAAAGTCTAGAGCAGCCCCATTAAAACCAATTACTATTCCGAAACTAGGGCTACTTGCCTGTTGCATTGGTGCAAGACTCTCAAAATTTGTAAAAGAGAGTTTAGACATAGTAAACGTGAAAACACACTTTTGGACCGATTCCTCCACAGCTCTCCAATGGATAAAACGAGTAGAACTTCGGAGTGTTTTTGTCCACAATAGATTTACAGGAACCCGGAAATTGCCAAACATCGACGACTGGAGACATGTTCCGGAGGGGGGCTTTAAATCCCACCAATTTGCCTTCCAGGGGATTCTCTGTTTTGAAATCTAAATAGTGGGAGGGAACCACGTGGCTACTCTTACGTAAAGAAATGTGGGCCAGAAACGAGTTACCTAATTAACCAGGGAATTATCTCAATAGAAAAATGTAGCAAATCATTTAGTCTCATAAACAACTCTCCTCTTATTGCAAGTCTTTTCTCTCGGTTATCAAGCTACAACAAAATTATTACAATGGATCTAAAGATTTAAGCATAATTCGAAGACTGTTACAGAATGCAAAAAAAAGGAATGTTTAATTATATTTGAAATAAATGAAGCAGAAAAAAGATTGTTCAGCTAATTCAAGAAGAGTCTTTCACAGAAGAATCAGGTCAGGTTTGAAAATCCTCAATGTTTTAAAAGATGAGGAGAGTATTTTAAGGATTAAAACCAAGCTGAGAAGAATGATATACAAAATTTTATGTACCCCATTCTTCTTCTTGGAAAACATAGGTTAGGAGAACTTCATTTTCAGGGAGGCTCATTTGGAAAACTCTCATGCAGGAGTATAGATTCTGTTGTCGAAATTGAGAAAAAAAATTGGGTTTATAAACACAAGAAGAACCGTTTGCAGAGAAATTAACAAATGCTTAAGATGCAAGAGATACATTTCCAGAAACATATCAGGACAGAGTAAAAGAATCCGCTGCGTTTGAAATTAGCAGAGTGAACTTGGCTGGACCACTTACTCTAAAGGGAGGAGAAAAATGTTGGATTGTTATTTTCACCTGTGCGGTTTACCGTACAATACATCTCGAACTCATACTGTCACTTACTACTAGATCATTTCTCCTTTGCCTTCGGGGCTTTATAGCCAGACGAGGTCGACCGAAGGTGATGCACAGTGACAATGGCACTAATTTTGTGGTTGCTGAAAATTTGCTAAAAAAGCTGGATTGGGATGAGATCGAAAGGAAAACTTCCATCCAGAGAATAACATAGAAGTTCATTTTCTCCTCTGTACCCTGATTGGGTGGATTTGGGGAACGTATTGTACAAATGGTGAAAACACTTCTTAGACGTATTTTAGGAAATGCCTGCTTGTACTATGAAGAGTTAGTATCCTATGGGATTTTGAATCAGTCATTAACTCCAGACCTCTTACGTACATATCCGAAGATCCCTACGATCTTATTCCTTTCACTCCATCAGTGTTTATACAAGACATTCCGATGGTGGGGGTGCCGGATTTGGATGAATTCGATACAACCATTATTAAAAGTCGCCTGAAATATCAACAGTCTTAGACAGCCCTTAAGAAGAAGATTTCGCCATGAATACTTGAACATCTTATTGCAACACAAAAAAAGTACTTATTATGAAGTAAAACCTGGAGAATTGGTCTTAATTGAAGGAAATTCAAAGAAAAGATTACTATGGCTTATGGGCTAAAGTTCTTGAAGTGTACCCAGGCAAGGATAAAACCGTTAGAGTTGTGCGATTGAAAACACAAAGTGGTGAGATTGTGCGACGGATTTATCTTCTGCAAATTAGGTGAATGGGTGATAAAAGCCATTCTAGTGGAAACCCTCTTACAACAAGAACTGTAAAAGTACCTTCAAGATTTCCAAAGACTTGAACATTTCAAACTACTTTGTATCCTTTAAGCTAATGATTATTTACAATTTGATTATTATCTTATAATAAAAATTGAGAGTATGCAGTGAATCTAAAATATTCTGTGAATAGTATTTGTTTATTATTGATGTAATAGTAAACGATTGATTTCATGCCTTCTGGCAATGTGTAATAATATCTTTGGTAATCTGGCAATGTTTTGTTTCAGTTGAGAAGAAAGAATAAAAATGCCGATAGACTATAAAAAGCTTGGAGTATTAATTTTATGTAAAAAAACGTTAGATACTTTGAAAGCTGTATTTTGAAGCTTAAGAAATTGGGTAGATTTCTAAAAAACACGCATCAGCTGTTTATAAATTTCATAAAAAAAAATTTAATAATTTTGCATGTTAAATCTAAATAAGAAAACTAAAATATAGCAACAATCTCAATTTGAAATATCAAGTAGTCGTACTTACATTAGAAATGGTCTGTTTTCCCTTCTATTTGAACCGTACAATAAAAGAAACAAATCACACAATCTCCATGACTCTTGAGCATTACCAACCCGTAGTACGAACGAAACAGCTCAAAAATCATTACGAGTAATATGAGTATTTGCTTAAATGTGCCCGTTTTATCTTAGTTCCTAAATTTGCCAAGTTAACCCTAAAGTTATGTTCTTCACTTTTACAGGTACACCTGGTGTACTGGAGTTTGAGAAACCTTCCTACACAGTTATTGAAAACGTAGGAACCATGGAAATAGGAATTATGAGAAAGGAAGGCAGCGATGGACGAATCAGGGCGAGATATGACACTAAGCCCAAAACTGCTCAGCCCCAGGAGGATTTCTCACCGGTCTCAGGGGATATCATCTTTGAACCAGGAGAGACTAGGAAGACGATTCGTATCCCAATCAGAAACGATAACGTAAAGGAAAAATCCGAGAGTTTTGAAGTTCAGTTGCATGATCCCTCGGCCGAGCCGGAAGTCTTCAACTTCAGAGGACTTGGAGTAAGGGATTCGGTCTTAGTCACTATCAGAGATGATGACAGTAAGATATTTTCCTCTTTTATAAGTTTTCCCTTTACGCTTGCATTTTATTGTATCATTTTCCTTTTAAAGTTTAGAAGAGAGAGAACTATATTTAAATATTCTCGATATCATTTTAATGTGATGGTAAAGCTGAATAAAGTATCGTAAAATCCGGCGTATAACGCGCACTTTTAACCCAAAAACACTCATATCCTAAGTTAAGGTCACAAACAAAAAAAAATGATGAAAACTGATGAAATATTTACGGTGTGGCCACGAAATTTAGCACCGAAACATATTATAATGTCAAAAAAAATATAGCAACATATCAACATGGAAAAGGTTTTAATTGTGTATTAAGATACAGGCCATATCAAAAAATGTGAATTCATGAATCAGAGATAAGCATTTACCTCGGGAAAAGTCTGTCTAATATAGAAGTTGACCGCTGTGAGAACTGCCATAAAAGCCTCCGAAAGGGCTGCCAAACTATTTAAGAGGATTTCAATATTTTTGGTAACAAAGCCCATTTTTCCAACAAAAAAAGGGTTTTTTAATTTCTGGGGGGGGGGGGTCCCGGGAGGGCAGCTACATTGAGAAATAGCTTTTCCTAGACCATTCTAGTTATGTTCAATAGAGTTGTGATGAGGGAACCTCAAAGGTCAAGCCATACGGTGAATATCCACTCCTTCATGAAATTCATCAACGATGTGAGTTCTGTGGGCCACGCATTATCGTCCATATCACATTAATGTACTTCTGACCCATAGAAAACCCTCACATAGGCCTACAGGATCTCGTCCTATAGCTCTGTGAGTTGACATTACCTGCCTCCAAAACGTACCGTAGTGCCCAGCATTCAGCCAACCCACACAAATATTTCTTTGCCACAAAATCTGTCGATTTTTGTTATGTGGGAGGGAAGAAAGCGAGCTCCATTTTCTCCCCAAGTAAAGATTCGATGAGAATCACTTTGTCTGGCACATTTCGACTCATCACTGAAAAGAACGTGCTCCCATTATTGTGTGGTGTCCCAAAATAATGTTTTAAGTTCTACAATAGGATGTTTTTAGTTCTATAGTCAAACGGGCGCATCAGACTGGACTGTTAAGGAATCGGACTGGATCGGAAAGTACGGGAATCGCACCGGACTGCAATAGCCTGTCACTGCAAGACGTCTGTTAAGTGTTTGTCTGGAAATTCTTCCTCCAGACACAGCAGAAAGGTCACGAGAAAGCTGAGGAGCCGCCTGTGTCGTAGTGCAATTAATGCCAAATAGCGATCCTGTGCAGATGTCGATGCTCTATCTGTGGTGACAGTACCACTTGTTTGGAATAGATTTCATGACAGGGAGCCTACTTCAGCTTTTCTTGTAACCATCGAGCTACCTCCACTTGAGACTGGATGGCTCCAAGCCTGCCAGCCGGCTCTCCATCTCAAGGAATCATCTAAACGATTATAACAAGTCGCTCTCACTGCAAACTAATTTGTTTGTTTTTATGTAATATTCACAAAACTGGAGGCAAAATTCCCATTTGCGTGAATGGTCTCAATCCAGTAGTTCTACAAAAACTAAAGCCTATATTGTCCTAAGCCGAAGGTTTATATTGTATACTCTACCCATTCTTTAAAATATATAAAATGCAAATTCTATCAGTTTTAAAATTCTGATGAAAAACATGTTTTGACCTTAATTTTCGAAATGAATATATATTATATTCAGATATTCTCGATACTATTTTATTGTGATGGTAGGCTTACGACATTTTTTGTATTGTTGTTAGTAGTGGTATAATAAATTATAACAACTTTTTCCCGTAAATTGCATCACTTTTCATATATCGCAACATTTTTACACTGATTAAGTTCTGAATAAGACAATAATAAAACAGAAAGGAAATTCGCTTTGAAACGATATATATTTTCCGTGTCCGAGGTATTTTTCACTGTTGGGAATATAGAATTCCTTTATTGGAATAACAAAGAACCTCAAAGTGTTTCTGTTCAGATTATCTGAAATGCTTGGAGGTCACAGGAAGATTTCATGATTTTACGAAATTTCAGCCTAAAATCAATTTTTTATCTTATCCCATCATTGCTGATAGTGATACAGTCCCTGAAGCTGCAATTTTTTCACTTGCAGTGTGAAGGGAACGTTTAATGATAGGCCATTGACTTTTAGAAATCTTTGTCAACTTTGAAAAATTTCCATGAATGAAGATATTTGCTGGGAAGATGTTCCTTACATTTTAGTCCACATATATTTGTGAGCAAAGTTTTCTTGCATAAAGATCAACAAGAGTAAGTATAGATGCAAGTACAATAATACAGCATAAAGTTTCAGAGAATTTAAACAAGCAATCTTACTCCTGCTTTAAAAAAATTATAGGCAAGCACGATAGGGTACATTTATCTCATTGAACTGATTCTAAGACAAGTGATGTAATTGTTTTTTAAAAAAAGTCAATTCCTACTTCGTCAGAAGCCGACACAGTTAGTTGTAACTTCAACAGAAATAATGCAGAATCTTTGAAACACAAGGGAAAAAACATTTAAAATTATATATATATATATATAATTCCTACTTTGTCAGAAAAACTTACTGGCACCATCTGTTGCACATAAATCTAACTTCCTCAGAAATAACGCAGAATAAATTTAAAAAATAAAATTTAATTAATGAATTAATATTTGAAAAAATGTATTAACATCAAGTGGCATCTACTACAAATTTAAAAAAAATGCATTTGAACTTGAATGGATGAAAACAGAAAGCATTTTATTAACGATTGAAAATTTGAACAAAATATGTTACCGGCAGAGTATGAGAAATCCGCCATTCTATAGAATGCCTTAAACGATCCGGCAATGTATGAAATAATTCATATTTCACACATTGCCTAGGAATTCTATAGACTCTGATACCACCGGTGGGATCAGAGTTTGGAATGTTTTTATATTAATTTTTACAAAGCACTAGTTGGCGGTTAAAGTCCATTTTTTTCGAATAATATTCAACAAAACTTTGAATTTTAATATGTGCCTTCGGATCCGAGTTTTTTTTAAAATTAGATCTGAGATATTTATGCACATATTTAGATTTTTGAAGAGAATCGGGCACTTAAGGTTTTGTAATTTAGTGCGCTCTGGATTTCTGTTTATATTTTGACTAAGTTGGAAAAAGAAGGAAAGCTTATTAGTTTATTGGGCATAAGACATTCATAATAATATTTTCAGTATTTATTGCATTTGTGTTTCATATTCACATCAATAATTTCAAGCATCAAAAGATATTTAAAAAGCAGATCTTCATAAAAAAAAAAAAACCGCGAAGACTCCTTTTTAACAAAAAAAAAATCTTTCTTCTTATTGTGACTCATTTTTAATTCAGTAGGAACAAACTATTATTTTTCGTTGGTATCGCATTTAGATTTGTCACAATCATAAGAACAGCAAACATAATACTTAAGTGATACTAAGAAAGCAAAAATCATTATAAGGATTAATTAAAAATGAACAGCAATACAGTAGCTGTTATTTAAAAGATTTGTGTCAGTAAGAACCACATCAAGTCTCTGTGAGAGTAAATATATCGTTTTATATTTGCCAGGTAGTATTTTGTAAATTTTGTGTCTATTTTATTTTAATCATCATGGCGAAAAGAGTGAAAGAGTACTGTTTTTTATTAAAATGAAATTTTCTTTAAAAAATTCGCTATTGTTTTTTAAATATAGCAAAAATGTTTGTACTATATATTCAGGTATAACCAATTATAGTAAAATATAAATTTTAACGTATTCGATTGCATTTAAGATTTTAAGTGAAATTAGGCTTAGAAGGGAAATTCGACCGGTCCCATGCGTGCTTATACTCTCGGAACGAGTGGGTCTTGGGTAACGCTTCTTTCTCCTTTCGCCAGTCTTGAAGGGGTTGAAAGGTGTTTTACTCAATTTTTTTTTGGTTTTTTTTGTTGTTGTTTTTTGGCAAACGCATTTATAATAATACCAATAGCAGATGATTTTAGTTTTTCAAGTTCATCTGTTTCTATTGACAGTATTGTAAAGTCTAAAAACCGATTTTAGCCTATGAGAGCTCTAAGATGGCTTTTAATAATTTTTAGCTTAGAAAATCTTTTAGCTCTTTAAGTTGTGACCAGAAGAGTAAAAAGTTCTAATATTCGGAAAACTGTAGATGAGTCTTTTGAAATTAATTAACATTAGTTCTGTGAGCTCCTTGATAAAAATCATTTACTCAATTTCGGATTTTAAATAGCTTTTTGATGCAATTAAATGGTTATAGATATTGTGTGTTAAGTATTTATTATATTCAATAGCTAGTTTTGAGGTATGTTTTAAAAAAAATTTATTTCTTAGTTTGAAAGGAATAAATATTTATTTGGTTGTAAGATTTTTTAAATATTGCTAGCATCAAGGAAACAGATATTTGTCGGGTTTGAGATATTAACACATATAAACAGCAATAATGCACACTCACTTTGAAAAACGATTCCAGATCTGAAACTGTCTCATCTTTTGATAACTCATCAAAAAAGCGTTTTCTTCTCTTTTGATTTTGAAAGCAAGATATTTACTTGCAAGGTCTTTTAGCAAACAGCTGAATGAACTCTGACTTCTTATTAGTGCCTGTCTACTCAGAAGACTATTCAACAGAGTATTAGCTTTTCGCAGGTCATTTCTTTTCATGCTGTAGGGTTATAGAAATAGGGTCTATGATTTCATGTAACCAAGAAAAAAATGTGGTCACAAGCATTTTATAAAATCATACCTCTCTAATATAGTAATTATATCTTTATACTCGTCACTACCTTTTTTTATTTGAAATGAAATTAAGTTTACACACACACACACACACACACAAATGCTTTCATTATTACTGAGTAGCAAATCTAGCAAATAATTTTTTAAATATTATTAACCATTATTGGATTTTAGCATCGCGGCATAACATAGACCTTTCCATTGAAAATAGCGATTTCTACTTATCTCACACACAGTATTAACAAATCCGTTAAATACAAGTATATATAGCATGCATAATTTAATATTATCTTAAATATAATTAATTTTCTGTCCTATGTGTTGAGGCAATATGTATGCATTCCTCGTTTTATTTTAATTTACTGAAACATGTGTAAATTTAAAGTTCGTGAGAAATGTATGGAGTTCTTAAACTGCGTTCTTAATTTTACAATACCGTGATTTAAAAGAACGTGGAACGCATAACCCTTTTTTTACTCTACAAATATATTATTTATTTCGCATGGAGATGTTTCTTGTAACTTATCAGCAATGTAAAATAAAGTCGGGTGCAATAAAAAACTATTATACAAGGTGATTCACTACAAACTTGTAGGGTGTGTAAGGGATACAGACACTACTTGAAATCCCATAGGGAATGCAAGGTAGCCAATGCCGTAGTTACGAGTTATGGTGCAAAATGTGCAGAGAAAAAAAACAGAAACAGGAACACGTTAATGAAACAGAAATTGAAAGGTTATACTAAAACAGGTGCTCGAAATTACGACCAGAAATCATTCAAAAGGCCTGACAGTGGTAATGCATGGAATTCCTTAGGTTCTCGAAGATTCCAGGTATGTCACATATCCTTCTGTCAGTCGCAGGTATTCGAACTATGAGTTCTTAAACTGAAGGTACGAACGTCTCCTACACCAAACTCTTTATGTCACCAAAACCAGACTCATGTCCCCTTCTGTTTACACTTGCAAAGGTCGAGTGATATGGAAAACCCCTGTTCCAGTAACATCCGTGGTAGAACTGCCCTGCAGCGTGCTCATTACAATTCACAGTTCCATACATGATCGACTGGTTTTTCGTTTGAATGCAAGTTTCTACTCTATCGGGAAATGGATCCCAAATGATGACATCGAGCAGAATTTGTTTTCCTGAAACCTTCCATTCAGTGCCAGCTACCATAAGACTCCCAGGATAGATGTTCTAGAACATTCGGAATTTCATGTAGGCCCGCTGTCAGGCCTGCCAGACGACTTCTGACCATAATTTCAAACACCTCTTGTAGTGCAACCTTCCAATAAAGGTTTTTTACTGTCTCCTTAATGTGTCGCTGTTCTCTGCTTCTTTGTACCAGAGCTCGCCACTACGGCATTGGCGACTCTGCATTCCTATGTCAAGTCTGCGCCCTCTGTACACCTCAAGTCTGGCAGCGAATCACCCGGCACAACATTAGGTGGGAAATTTCACCGTTACAACCCAAATAAGTCAGACATGTTGACTCTAGGAAAAAAAGATGCAATCTTGGGAATTTCTTTGGAATACTTTCTTCTCTTTTTTTAAAATTTAACGTTTAAAAGCGCAATTACGTTAGGTAGTCTCGGATTTTCATTCATATTTTCAACAGTTCACTGCGCAAAGAATCACAACCTAATCAACGGAATTAACGAAGGGAAATGAAACAAACTTCAAGACCTCCTATCGTAAGGCTGTTAAAACGATTTTTTACGAAAAGCGTATTTTTGACAAAGAACTGCCCACACCACAGGGGAGCTGTTATACGGGGCAATTAACTATCAACTGGGAGGGTGACAAAGAACTTCTGACATTTATGGTCCCATCTTTTGTAAGAAGAGGAAACAGTTTTCGAACTTTTGCTCTCAAGAAATGCCCGTTCGGTCTTTTAGAAGTTATAGAAATAAAAAAGAACACTGCGAGATAAATAAAATCTGTCATTCAACCACCTCAGGATTAACTCCCCACTAAGAGCCAAGCTGACTTGTAGTTTTTAAGTGCGACGTTCATCTACAGTCAATCAATCAACAGACCAAAGAATGTTGCCATTTATAAGCGAATAACATTTCGAATAAATTTTTCCCATTCTTGATGTTATCTGTTTTTTACTTCAAACGATCTTTCTGACGAGTCCCTTTGAATAGGAATTTTTTAGAAGCCTTTCCGAGTCTATACCGCTCCTTGCTTTTTGAGTAAAACGATACCAGTTTTCAAAAGTTTCTAATTGTGGGAACATACGCTATCTGGCCAAAAGTATCCGGACACTCCTTAAAAAAGTGGTTCTGGCGATTGACGCAATTTGATACGTAATTGAAAGCTATAAAAGTGATGGTAGTGGTTTGTCAGATTGTGTTTATGTGTTTGTGAGGCAATGAGTAAGTCAAAGTAGCTTAGTGAGTTTGATCGTGGCAGTATAGAGGGATGCCACCTTTGTGGGAAATCAGTTCGTGAGATTGCGGACATTCTACAGAAGACTAAACCCACTGTGAGTGATGTAATTGTGAAGTCGAAACGTCGAGGCAGAGTGAAACGGCAGAAAAACGAACCGGTAGGCCGAAAATACTTGGGGAACGCAGCCGCAGAACTCTGAAAAGGATAGTGAAACAAAATCGCAAGTCCTCGTTGGTGGAAATTTCTCAGGAGTTCCAAAGTTCATCAGGAATTAGTGTTAGCAACAGGACTGTCCGTCGAGAGTTAAAAAACTTGGGATTCCATAGTCGTGCAGCCGCTCACCAGCCAAACATCACTCCACAGAATGCGAAGCATCGATTTTAATGGTGTAGAGTTCACCGTCATTGGACTATGGACATGCGGAAAACTGTTCTTTGGAGCGATGAATCTCGATTTACAGTCTGGCAGTCGGATGGATGCGTCTGGGTTTGGTGGATGCCCGTCGAACGTTTCTTTAGTGACGGCATTGTGCCGACTGTTAAGTTTGGTGGTGGAAGCATAATGGTGTGGGGGTATTTCTCGTGGTTTGGCCAGAGTACGTTAGTTCCTGTGATTGAAAACATGAACTCTGAGATGTATGTGGACATTCTGGACAATGCTGCACTCCCAACTCTATGGCAATATTTCGGGAAAGGCCCATTTCTCTTCCAGCAGGATAACTGCTCCATTCCCACATCGATGCTTGCACAGACGTAGTTTGTAGAAATGGGTGTTCAAAAACTATACTGGCCTTTTCAGAGACCCGATCTATAAATGCCATAGAACACCATTGGGACGAATTAGAGAACAGATTACGTAGCCAGCCAAATCGACTGCAAGCACTCACTTCAGCTGTGATGGACGCCTGGAAGGCAATTCCTATGGTCACCTATCAAAAATTGGTGGAAAGTCTTCCCAAACGTGTGCAGGCTGCCATCCATGCAAAAGGGGGACCAACATCATATTAATATGCGCCTCAGGATGCTATAAGTCCATGCCACTGGGTGTCCGGATACTTTTGGCCAGATTGTGAAGATGTAGAATTCACATGGAAAAAGGTTAACCGTTTGAAGCCAGTAACAGACGATTTTATAAATACAAAAGTCAATTCTATTAATAAGACTGTTGATAGCATTTTCCGACTTTATGCTTACGCATGTCCGGGGCCCTTACAACTTGGGGTCCCCGTATCATTGATACGGTGATAGCTACGACCCTGATGCTGCATAAAAATGGGTGAACAATCAGTAGTATTGGAGAAGGAGTCATGGTCTATATACATACATGAAACAACTATTCGACGACGAGCAGCTTAGAATTATAGCTAAAGGTAAAAAAGTAATAAGAAAACAGTTCTTTTTTTTAACTGAAACTTCCTACAAGAAGTTAATAAGTACAAAATGCCAAAATGAATACTACGAAGGAACTCAGAGGTTGCCGAATAGCTATGAGAGATGTGATGTCTGTGGAAAATAAAAATAAACTCATTTAACCAGTTAAGGAAGACGCAGCAGTGGTCCCCGGCCCATGGATCCAATGGTATCGAGCCACTCAAGAGCATCAAATTCTTTATTAACTAGGGTGCATTTTTCTTGTTTTTGTGTGACTTTTCACTTTATATTTCAAGTAAAATTACTTTATATTGATTTTTGGATGCAAATTTATTCTGAGTCCTGTTTAAATACAATTAAATCAAAATAATTAAATCAAAACAGTTTAATTTATAAATAATCAATGTCCCACCTTCAGGTGTCCGCGGTAAAATTATCAAACGTTGACCGGTCCCCGGGGATAAAAAGGTTGGGAATCACACTTCTATTCAGTGGTACGTCACGGATTTTGAGTTATTTTACATACTTCATGAAATTAATTTGGCTATTGGACACGGAAGAACATGATAGAATTCCAAAAGAACTTTCAACCAAATACAAAAACGTTACATGTTATGATATAGAACTGTACATCCACCTTTGTGAACCTTGTCAGGAAAAAAAACAGAAAATTATTTTAAGAAAAAAGGAATTGCTGCGAAACTTGTGATTTTTTTCGGGATGCCAATAGAGTTGCACTTGTAATGAATGGGAAATAGGATGGTTTCTAATGACTTGGAACTTTTGAAGGAATTTTAAAACAAGTATATGCGAAATCACGATTAAAACTTTGTGCTCTACGAAATTGCTTAGAATTAAAGATATTCCTAACCAGGAAATTCCCCTCCTGTCAGTTGCAATTGGGCCAAGGATTCGTCAAATGTATGTGTAAAACAAAGTTCCAAAATAAGCATTGTTTGTGTGTGTGTGTGTGTGTGTGTGTGTGAAAAATTTAATGAAGTGTAATTTAAAATGTCATTTAAGCCTACCATGTTGGAACAAGTAGGTTAACTTTAATTTCTAATTTTTTATATGAAAAGTTTATTTTCTTTAATAAGAAAGACACAAATTTTGTTTGGTACAACTTTCTTTTACCTTTACGTATTTTGAATATTTTTTTAATAACACTCTCATTATTTCTTCAGAATAAAATTTGTATTTTTTAGGAATGTGCGTCATTGATATAATAGCCTTATCTTGACCTTTTTTCATGCTTTGCTTAAATAGCTTTATTCATTCTATAGAATGCCTAGGCATTCTATACAATGTCTTGGCCAAGTATGCAATAATTCTCATGTTTCATACTTTGCCGGTAACATATATATAAATAAATACATATATAGGGAGAGAATATGAACAAATAGTAGGAATTGATTGAAATGGGCTTGCTGTTACAAATAATACGCAATTAGCGCTTTTAATTAATTGGATAAAACTGCCACTATTTATATAACATATATGTATTATTTTATTACTCTCATGCACTCTTTTAAAAAATAGTGGCCCTCCAGCATTGTGACCCACGATCCAAACCGAGTTGCCCACCCCAGTTCTAGCAGAAACCATCAAATTCCAACACAAGATATTACATAGAAGGGCAAAAAAATTAGTTTTTTTTACTTCATGTCTTTAACATAAATTTTTACAGGGGTGTTAACTTTCGCTACAGGGCTGATAATATAAACAGTATTCAAATGTATATAACTCTTTGAAATTAAAATTAAATAATTCTAATCATTTACACATTATTTATAAAGGAAGTAGGCTTCGTAAAAGCATAAAATGTTTCAAATATAATCATAATTTTAAAAATTATAAACATATGAAAATAAGAAACATTTCCATAAGAAATATTGATTAAGTTTTACGTTGCGCATGCTATTTTCTAATATAGTAGCTTTATTTACTAGCAATAAGTTGAATTATAAAGTTAAAAGTATTCTTATTACGCTGTAGTATTTTTAAATAAATAAAATAATAAATTATGTTTTTTAAAAAATTTAAAATTTAAATTTTTAAAAATTTTTTTAATTCAAATATTTTTTATATATTTTGAAATACAAAAGATATATTATTCTTAAATTAGTAGAATTTAAAGATTATGATAAGTTTTATATCAAGCTTATCGATCTTATCGTTATATCAAATTTTATCGATCAAATGCTAATATTTTAGAAAATAGCGTGCGCAACGCAAAAACTACTCAATATTTATTACAAAATTATTTCTTATTTGCAAATGTTTATAGTTTTTAAAATTATGTTTATATTTCAAATGTTTTGTAGTTTTTTGAAACCATAATCCTTTGTAAATAATGTGTAAAAGATTTGAATTATTTAATTTATATTTAAAAAAAAGTATACCTGCTTAAAAATTGTTTAAATTCCCACCCACCCACCCCGAGACCCCATAATTCATAATCACAAAACGTATTCTGTAATGGTCTTCGTAACACTCGATACCGTAATCATTGGGTATGTTTTCTTTCATGCATACATAAAATAAACATTCCTTTTTAAAGGTACATCCGGTGTGCTGGAGTTTGAGAAGCCCTTCTACACAGTTGCTGAAAACGAAGGAATCTTGGAAGTGGGAGTTGTGAGAAAGGAAGGCAGCGATGGACGAGTGCGAGTGGGATACAAAACCGTGAATAAGACTGCCCTGTCCGGCGAGGATTTCACATCTGTCTTTGGGCATCTCATCTTTGAACCAGGAGAGATAAGGAAGACGATTCATGTTACTATCAAAAACGATAAAGTAAAGGAAAACTTAGAAAATTTCGAGATTCAATTGTTTGATCCCACCGCTTTGTCAGAAGTATTCAATTTCAGAGGATTCGGAAAGAGACATTCGACTCTGGTGACTATTGAAGATGATGACAGTAAGATCGCTTCGGATGTTTTATTTCCACTGAAACTTTTGTATTCCTTTCAAGGCATAGAAACGACTGGCTGAATCCAGTTGTTTGTAAGCCTTGAAAGGTATCCCAGAGTATCTAAATATACTCTTGATATTATTTTGTAGTGCTTGTAGCTTATGCCAAATTTTTTATATTTTGTCTGTATTAGCAATTTTACTAAAATTTGTAATGGAAATTTTCTTGTAAAATACATCCCTTTTCTCCTTATATAAATACACAGTAGGTCGTTGGCACTTTATGGAAACGATTTTGTAGTTCATTTTCTCTTTTGCATTTTGAGATAAGACATTGGAGACTTTAGAATAATCGTTTGCTATGGTTTGTTTTGATTAGAATGTAAAATAAACTATTTATTTTTAAAATGTCATCTAAAAATGATGTATGGTTTAAAGGTTAAATTACGCTTTCCAAGAAGAAATATTCGTATCAACAAATTAAAAAGCGGTGTAAATATCTCGGTTATTGCACTTGAATCAAAGGTATTTATAATTTATTAAATATGAAAGGGAGTTAGCGTCCAGCAGAAAGTAAAATGAAAACATGAACATGAAACTCCATCCTAAGAACGCAAGCAAACAGTCAAGAAAGTGATGTCTCTGATCCTCAAAGAAAATCCGCCGACTGTATAAAAGATTAATTGCATCGACATTAGGAATGTCTTTTAGAACTGTAATTAAAATGATTCATCAGGAGAAAAAGTTAAAACAGATGTTTAAGTCTAAGGTTCGTTTTTTTTTTTAAAAACGTATTGCTGAAAAAAAGGCACAAATTGAAAAAATTATGTAAAAAACACCTAGATGCTGAAAAATGGAAATGTGGGCAACACTCTTGAAAATATATGTATGGGTATTCTTTAGTGACTGTAGTGAAAAGTGAATTTTATATTGCTCAATTGATGGGAATGACTGCACGAAATGGCTTCATCAGTGTTAAGTTCCCAAAGGAACTCATGACAGTTACAGGGTTTTCTAACAACGGCAAATTAAAAATGAACAAAGTCTCAGATAAAGCCAAATTAATTCACTCTGCTATCAGCAGAACCAATTTTTGAAGAAATTATAGCGTTCTATGGAAAGGAATTGAGCTTCTTATGGACCAAACCTCTCGTCACACGTCATTGGCAACTGCCGCTTGTTTAGAAAAGGAGAAGTAAAGTGATGAAATCTGTCTAAAATCACCCTAAGCTTCTCCAGTGGACTTGAGTGCTTTCGGTTTATTCTAACGAGCCTTAGAAAAACGGCCTCCAAGAACTATGTTTGGTTCAAGAAGAATGGAATGGAATTTGCATCAAAGTACTGAACAATTAGTTTGATTTCATCATAAATCGGAGCTACAGCTATTGTTAAGAATCTTGGCTATCAGATAGAAATAAATTTCTACACAAAATATGGCATGTATTGATAAAAACTAACTAAAAAATCGTTTTTATAAAGTGCAAACGACCTTCTGTATGTGTACCGAATTTATTAGAATCTCGGCCATCTTCGGTTTTGATCATCCAGCCGCACCCCAGATTCTCAGCACGTTTTTTGTAAAAAACGATAAAGAATTGTGGGAAATGGTTTATCGACATTCTATGTTTATATATAGAAAATTTATAATGGGAACTAATAAGTAGTGAGTAATTAATTTATTTCACCGGCATTTAAGACTTTTAAATCCCCACATCAACTTAAAATTGTTATAACTGTCTGTATTATATTCAATATCTCCCATCCAACTAATTCTTCCCCTTTCGAATCTAAGCCACATCCAATTGAATGTTCAGTGAATTAACATTGGAAAAAACGTACGGCTTAGATTCAAAAAAATACAGTCCATCTATATAAAGTTGGATCCCGATTTAGCAAACATTTTTGAGACCAAACATTCTATTCGTTAATTTAAGATTAGTAATAGTATCGGTGGGATCCAAAAAAAACAAGATCGTGCACCACTTTTGGAAAATGTGTAATAAGCAGCTGCACAAAAAATATCCATCGTGTGTTATTAAAAATTACAAAATTTTTGATGAGCAGCTAAAAATATTATTTACGAATTATTATGCACCAATTCATTAGAAATTTTAACACTGACTTAAAATACTTTTTTAATTCCGACTCTAAAGAGTCCTTGGACTTTAAGCAGAGAAGAAAATACTGCGCCGGTTACTTCCTATTGCATGAATTAATTTTCTGAAACGATGTAAACTATTAAAAAGTAAAAATTTTGATAAAACTTCCATTATAAATTTCTGCATCAGAATCACAATTCATTGGCTTCAACAAATCTAAATTTTAAGTATAACAAACCTCACTTTCCCCAAGAAAAAAATCAAATGGTAAAAACTCTTAAAATTTCCTCTGCGTTGAGACGAGATAAGAAATATAATTCAAAACTATACAAAACTCGCTGATAGGTTATACCCCTGACTCATTTTATAATTATCTTGCCTGAGTGGCTAAAGGTGTGGGAGAATTGGAAGGAAGACTAGCCATACTTCAAAAACAATCTAATTTATTCTCAATATTAACCACAACTCAAATTCAATCGATCAAAGATAACAGATGCTCCCAATTAATAAATATCAAGACAATGAACGAGGCGCCCGAGATATGGAAGACTTTAATGTTTAATACACTTAATTATTTCAATAGCTCTGAATTCTTCGCTATTTAATCTAGATTCAATCTCCAGTGACAGTTCATCACCTTAAGTAATTCAATTATCAATTGTTAAATATCCTCAATTCACATTCAATTTGATTAGTCACTGCTCCGCTAGCAATCTATCCTGTCTCTCTCCTACTAATCTGAAAGCCTAGACTATATATATAGTAGTCCTAATTTACATATTCATGTTTTCTTCTTCGAGGAGGAGTTTTATAATAAAATAATTTTTAAAGTTCAGAAATTCCCCAAGAGGACTCTTAGTTAAAAAAACGTGGATAGAACCGTCACAGTCTGTGCCAGTAAAGTCTAAGAATGTGGGGGGTCTGCACCCTTTCCCGTCGAAGTGTCACGAAAAGTATCTTTCTTTTCTGGACAAATGTAATTTTTTTTTATCCTTTTATTTCGGATCCAAATTAAAATAAAATTTCGAAAGTTGAAAAAATTCATAATTCGGTGTTTATTATTGTTAAATTGGGCTCGGTAAAGAGGGGTCCGACTGTGTGTGGGGGGGATAATAATTCACGTTAATTTCTTCTTAAAGCTTTTTATTTTGTAATGACCTTGACCCTCCAGCTCTTTCAAGATAATAATTCACTGTTAGCTTATCGCCTAACGGGATGTAATCGTAACTTTATCTCTTAGAAATTAAAAGGTCAGTGTATGTAAATTAAAATTTATATAATGAAACTCATTCGCGCGATTATCTGGACCAAGTAGAAGAGGCATCTTCAGAAGTCATTGAATTTTTGAACTTCCGTTTAGTATAAAAGCCGAGATTCTCTGGAAAATTTTGAGAAACCTTGTATTGCTAATGATGTCTGTAGCTGCTAAAACGTGCTTTTATGTTCTTTGTCGTGCCGTCTCCTGAGTGCAGCAAAAAATGGATTATCCTGCTGTAAACTGATTCCTCATCAATCCAACTTCCACTCTCGACCAAATTATTAGTAGTTAAATACACTCATGTCCATAAATTAAGGATAACGAAGTTCAGGCAAAGAAAGAGACAGACGCAAAACAAATTTGACTTATTTGTAAAGTCTACTTATTAAACAAAAGACAAAGAGCATAAAAGATACTATATGTTTGACATAATTAATAAATATTGCGATTTTTACTCCCTGGAGCAAATTTCAAAAAAGAACCTATTTACAAAAAACAGTATAACATGATTCGTATGCTGGTTAATACGGAGTATGTCACCCGGACCCTGAAATACCGGCCTTACAACGCCTACGCATGCTGAGTATCAAATTATCAATCTGATCTTGGGGAATATTACACCATTCATCAAGCAATGTCCTCCGAAGTTCCGGTAGATAAGTGGGAGGGGGTTGACGGGCTGCAATTCGTCGTCCAAGCATATCCCACACATGCTCTATTGGATTCATGTCCGGTGAGTATGCTGGCCAATCCATACGGGTGATATCCTCCGATTGAAGGCATTCGTCTACAATGTTTGCACGGTGAGGACGGGCGTTGTCATTCATAAACAGAAATTCAGCACCCATGGCGCCCCGAAACAAACGTACATGTTGTTCCAGAATGACATCCCGATAGATATGGCCTGTCATCGTTACACTCTGAACATGCAGGTCAGTTCTGGAACCAAGAATAATTCCTCCCCAAACGAGCCATCCTGCACCACCGTAACGGTGTCGTTTAATGGTGTTCTCTTGGTGGTAATGGGTACCTGACGCTCTCCATATGAAAGTCCGACGAGAATCAGACTGCAAACTAAACCTGGACTCGTCGGAAAACATAACACACAAGACCATTGTTGCGGTGTCCACTATGTATGCTCTCTACTCCAGGTTAATCGCAGGCGACAGTCAGTTGCGGTAAGGGGAACACATCTGACAGGCCTACGAGCATATAGACCAATGTGCCCTAAGCGTCTGTACACGGTCTGCCTTGAAACTGTCGTACCGGTAGCTGAAGAGAGCTGACGAGATAGGTCTGATGCTGAGCTCCGTCTGTTTCTTTTGGCAGTAACTGCCAAATACCGGTTCTCATTCGGCGTTGTAACTCGGGGGCGACCTGTGCTGTAACATCTACTCACATTACCATCATCTTGGAATCGTTGCCAAAGCCTGGAGATGACACTCTGAGCGATTCCAAGTTCCTCGGATTCTTCCAGCTGGGTACGTCCACATTCCAGTCGTCCAATAATTCTACCTCGTAAAAAATCATCCAAATGCTTCCTTTGTGCCATAACTATGCGATTATTGCACTGAAAGGCTTTTAAAGCGCTTGTGAACAATTTTACTTCTTTTGCCACCATTCCTTATATACCCCTCTCTTACACTCTCGTCATTGTGACGTACTATCCGCGCCATCTGGTGGTTTCCTGTAATTTGCATATTCTTCTTCAAGATGTGTGATAATTCTACAGGTGAAATTTTTATTTTAGAGTTCAATTTCTGTGTGATTCTGAATTATTCTTAATTTATGGACATGAGTGTACAAGAAATCATACCTTTCGCTACACAACATTTTATATATATTTAACCCTAAATCGCCGGCCTATTTCAGCGACAGCTTTAGAAATCATAATAGGTCTCCGTTTTAGTCCAAAGATACTTTTCGTATCTTCAATTTTAATTAGCTCTTCCTATGTTTCTTGTTTTGTCTGTTCTTATCCAGTTTTAGTACAATATTCTTTTGCACCATTTATTTTGCTTGATGTTTCTTAAAATCAAATTTCTTACTTTTTTAGCCTGGTAGGATGTACGAATTTGTCTCTTATTATTTTATTTTACTACATATATACACCCAATTCTTTTTTTACTCGGTTGATACGCTCCGTAGAAAACCGAGCAAAAAATTTATGCAAAGAAATACATGCAACATATGTAAAATTTGGGGATATATTCCACAATTTTAACAAATTCTGTAAGATGAAAAATCTAAATATTTTCCCAAAACACCGTACAAAAAAAGTAAAAAAATATCCATGTTACATAATTATAAAAAAAATTGGTCAATTTTGTTAAAAAAAATATTAAAATTAGTGAAAAGCGAAAATTTAGTTTATAAATGCATGCAATATATAAAAATTCAAATTGAAATTAAGAATAAAACCACTGACAGCTTTTCATTGCTACTTGATAAAAAGCGTGCACGTTTATTATGAACTGGATCCAAAATTCTATCATCATTGGATGCACCTAAGGTTGTCGGTTCGAGCCCTGCCCAAGTCGGTGGATTTTCAAGATGCAGAAAATCGACAACAAACATGTCCATGTCGTATAATTATACTGCATGTAAAAGATCCCTAGAGTGTGTATTTGACTTGGGTGCTCTCGCAAATTTAAATCCTAGGACAGGTTCGCATCGTCAGAACTCAGGTGCCTCCCTCAAGGGAGAAAACTGAGCTTCAAAATTACTTGCGACTTTTGGTATCCGCCTATTGGTATCACTCTAAAAAGAGATACCAGCTTACGGGGAATGTACTAGGTCTGCATTGGTAAAACACCGACCCCCAGCCCATTAGAAATAAATAAATAATAAAAAACGTGGATGCTACAGTATTATAAACATTGCTAACTTAGGACAGCTCTAATATATAAAACTAGCTTTTACCCAAGGCTTCGCTCGCGTTGATGTCTTTAAATAACTCTGTCAAAGTCCTAATCATAAGAAAGTAAATAAAATATTATAACTTTTATTGCTTGACTGGAACCACTAAAACTTAAATATTCTAAAATTGAGCTTAGTTTAAAAAACTGTGAAAACATACTTTATTCTAATAAATAACAACAAAAAATCGCAACTTAAAATATTAATATTTTAAAAAATTGAAAGTATCTACGTTTAATATATAA
>BMAO01021813.1:0-64483 GCA_019973975.1 Trichonephila clavata
CACACATGTTGTGATTTACTGAAACATTTGGTGACTCACCAAAACACTAATAAAGTAGTGTATATATATATATATATATATATGGGAATCTAACCGAAATCTTCCAAAAAAAGTTAGATTCTTCAGATAGCGGGGTTTTTATTTTCTAAGGGTTTTTACGATGTATGGGTTAACTTTGAAAACTAGAATAGACAACATAGTTTAAAGAAACTAAACAATTTATTACGAGTTAAAGGAAAGTATTTACATGGGGAATATTTACAAAATAGAAATTAGAACATGCAAACATTTGTATAGGAAAATTTATAGGCAGACATTAATATAGGAAGGATAGATAGTCAGTCCCTCTTCTGGGAGGACGTTAGAGATTAAATAAAACTCATTATGCGATGTGCAGGTGACTTATTGCCAGTTGTGGCGAAAGAGCACGGACGTGCTAAATCGATGCTTCCTAGTCGATGGTTAGTGGGCCTCTGCCGAGAAAATCGCGTCAGCGTTTTAATAAGCACGCTAGATGGCGTTGCTGTGGAATGCTGTTTTTGACTAAAATTGCCGTCCTCTGCAAAGGGATGCTTTTACCTTTTACAAAAAGAAAAAGTTCTATGGGTATATCCTACATATATATATATATAAGCCGTACCCTTTCTGTTTTTTTAATCACTAACAGTAATGAATTCCTAAAATTCTATAATTTGGTGAAAACATTCACGAGTATAATTATTTTTACTTTATCTTATTTCTCCTTTCATCTTCAAATGTTTAGTATTTTGTATAAGATCTTATAGAACACAATCTGATGTTTTACACTATGATTTGTTAAAGAGTTATCAATTAAATTTTAACATTATTTTCCTTTTATAATCATTCTCAAATATATTTCCTCAAATGGAAAAGTAAATGGTATAATATGGACTAGATTATGCTTCGCGCTATTTTTTAGATTATTAAATTATACTTAATAATAAAAAAAAATAAACGGAAAAATATTTTTTTCAAGGACTTTGTTAAAAAATATGGGCAATTCTACTTAAGTATAATTTTATTTCTCATCTCACGCTAATATTCAAAATAACTCTTAATGTTGCTAAAAAAATGAATATTGAAGATGCATAGTTTTTTCTAATATGATTACATTTTACATTATTCTTCAATACTAAAAGCTTTAATAGTTTTTGAAAATACAGTGAATTATATTTTTATTTTTTAATAATGAAATGAATTTAAAAATTTGCTTCCAGCATTTAATATGTATTGATCTACTACTGTATAAATAATTAACATACATTGTTTTACATGTGTTGAGATGAATGGTATTTATAAGATAAATGCATCTATTAGGTCTTCCGTAAAGATCAGTACGTTTTTAGAATAAAACAGAATAATAATTTTTTCATACTCTGAAGTAACTTTAGAATAATATATTTCCCATCATTATTTACGACTTCCTACCAGCATGATGGCAATTTATAAGGAAACAAAAAAAAAGTACCCCAAAAGGCAAAATCTAGAACCAATGCTTGCTTCATTTCCTCGTTTAAAAATTTTTGTTCTGAAAAAAAAATTGAAAGGACAGAAACAATTGATAATCGTACGGTGCTAGGTCCGGGAAGTATGGTGAATGTGAATAAATTTCCTAGCCTTATCCTGCAAGTTTCTGGCGAGTCCCCCAAAACAGGGTAGTTTGTGATGTCCTTATTATTGAACGCAACCTTAATCTTTTTCTGAAGTGTCATTTTTAAATTATAAAATTCTTAATTTAACAAAAGTAGACCTGCTAAATTAGAATCAGGGATATAAATACAAAATTCTGAGAAATTTAAATTTTATTTTGTAAATTATATTTTTATTTTTCACTAAATGTGACGTTTTTGTTTCAGAACCCCGCAGGCATCATATGAGCCATCTGCTTTTCATGAAAATCGTTGAAAAGAAACAATAAACATAGAATCGGTAAGTGAAATAAGGATTCATTTATAACAAAAATACGAAATATTTTGACACTCAAGAATTTTTTTTTTTATTTTAAATAAATTTGATACATTTGTGGTGTTTCTAGCAATATCTGTCAAGAAAAAAAATTAGTTCCGTTCTTTAAAGAATTAAAGTTTCCAATTAATTTAGGAGAAAAGAAAACAGATTAAATGTTTGCATATAGATAGAATTTTCAAACCTATAAAAGTTAAAATAAATTTGTTTTTTTTAATTGGAATTTAAATACAAATAAATTTAATTATGTAACTATTAATATTCAATGCTTCAAAAAATAGTAGAAAAATAATTTTGATAATCAAATATTGGCCAAGGAAATTAAAAATGGTGTTTATATAGCGAACATAGTTTTGGAAAATATTGCTAAGCATATAAAAGTATTTTCCTGCATCTCTTATGTGACACAAGTTCTAAATCTATAAAAAACATAAAAAAAACTGAAAAGGTCATATATAGTTCAAAATTGACACAGTGAATTTTACACTGTAAAAATCAATTCATTTAATGTGTGTATTTTACCATCTGGAAAAAAAAACAGTTAAAAAACATGACAATGAATTGCTAGTAAATTTTTAATTGGCTATTGTTTCGTAGATACTTCTGATTTATAACTACCATTTTGTATAAATACAAATATAAAAATAATACAATTTCTGATCACGCAGCATTAAATCACATTCTCGAGAATTCATTTTTTTAATCAAAACAAATTCCATCGCTACGCTTATTTCATAATGTAGTTGGAAATTTGTATATCTTTAATAAATCCGCTTGTTTAAAAATAGTTGATCATCAGAGATTTTGAATTTTTTTTCCGGCTATAATTTTATTAAGAGATGAAAAATATTGCAGAAAATATTCAGTATAACAGATGAAAGGAAGTAACAAATTAGGATTTAAAGTAACAACAATCTTATGAAATCAGTATATATAAATGCGTTACGTTTAATTTGAGTCCTTTGGGAGCAATATAATAACAATAAATAAATAAATAAGCGTTGCATCAATTCTCGTTCAGCGTTCGTTTGTCGCATTACACAATACAATGAGAAACAAAAGCATCTATGATTTTTCCTTTAGTCTTTACGATGTTTTCAGCTTCCAGTTTGTGAAAAACAAAACATTGTTTTAACAAAAAAAAAAGAAAAAACTTGTTTACTCGAAGGTGCAATGCCTAATGTATTCAAATGCTCCAAAGAAACATAAAATGTTTTGATAAAAATAAGTTCACAATAAAGAAGAAATTTAGGTACTTGGAAACTAGTTTGAATTTATGATTTCAGACTTGGAAAAATAAACGGATATTTGCATATGCAATGAAGGTAATTTCCATGTAGCCCTCAGGCAATAAAATGGGCAATAATATTAAATTCAAAACTGCGAGTGGAATAAATTTGTCGTTTTATGCTCGTTTTTACCAAAAATAGCTTCAAGTATTTGAGATTTTTTAAAACAAAATGTTGTATAAATATCAGTTTAATGGGATATAAATCAATATTATAGTTAATGGTCAGAATTAAACCTAATTTAAATGCATTGGATTATAAATCGACCAAAAGTTCAAATATATAAATATATTTTAGTTATGTTTATTGAATTCTAATGCATTTGAGTTTGAATTGCACTCTAAGTAAACTGAAAGTAGCCGGCATGGCCTAGAGGCTATAATTTCGTTTATATTAGACAATATAGTCTTAAGTTCCGGACCAATTTTCATTAAAAAGTTAGTTAAATAATAAGAGCTGTTAGACATTAAGAATAAAACTTACGTTTTCAGATCTTTTTGGTGCCATTGAAAAGGGAAATTAGTAAATTAAAATATCATGTGTGTGCTTAGTCTATTGATAGTTAATTCATATTCTCCGTAGAAATAGACAACAAAAAACGAATCAAAGCAATTAAATGAGATTAAGAAATTTTGTGATGAAAAAAATGGTCACAGTACTCCTGACTCCTAGTTCCATACTGGTGGTATTTCATTTGAGCTCAAAGTCCTCTCACTGGTGTACAATGTGTAGAGTAAGGTGCCGTCTCTTGTGCCAGCCTCGTCAACTAACCGTGGTTCATTATGTTGTGACCAACTGACAGACATTAAGGAACCTTTTGTCAGATAGAAGTTGACAGACGAAAAGCGTCTTATAATGGACTTAATTCATGACGGTCATATGATAAGGACAAACACGTGTTCTATATTGAACCTATAATAGACAAGTTAATTGTAAAAGATGTTCTTTTCGTAAAATTTCAAATTTTATAATTGGGTAAAAATGTTTAAATTTTATAAAAAAAATTCACGAAAAAATTTTAGAATTATTTAAAAGAATACTTATTTTTAGCATCCACTTTTGAAAAAAATGCATTTTGTATGTTATTTGCGTTATTATTGTTGATAATTTATAAGAAAGTTTCTGAAAAGAGGAAAAGTGAACAACAGCCAAGTGCATCAACTATTAGCTGGAAAAACACATGATTCCTTCTACGTGTAACTATGACGTCACATGAGTTTTTGAACTAATTGGCTAGAAGCAAGTGATTGTCATCATCATGTGATTATGACAACACATGAATTAAGCCCATTATTTATAGCTAAAACTTGGTGATGATATAGAATTATATATAATGCCAATGAGTCTTTGTAAGAAATTCCTTACAAAAATATGAAGGGGAAATTTTCTCACAGTTAAGTTAAATTTTTTTATTATAGCTTTTCTTTCTTTCCAAAGTATCTTTTTTCTAACGTAAGAGTTTATTGTATTTAGCTTTCAACTGGATCTGTACATTTTGTTACTCAGTAATTTGTGCTTAGAATCAATATTTCATTCCTGTCTATAAATAACATAAGCATATTTTTATTATACTTTAACAAAATGAATAAATTATTAAATTATTTCTTTCCACGGAAATGCCCTCAAATTATGTTTAATAAATTTAAATTTTATTATTGAAAATAAATGAATGATACTGAATGATTTAAAATAAAATTGAAACGATATTTAACACAATACATATATTCTGTACTGTAAGCAGTTTTGAAAAATCCTTATGAAACATAATATTTAAAAAAAGTAAAATGCACCTTATGTTATAAATAATTATTTTAAGAAAATCAAAAATATTAAAATCAAACTCTGCATTATTATTATCACGAACAAAATAAAATGCAAATACATTTAAAATTCAGACGCTCCCAGAATAAAGAATTTGCCAATCTGAATAATGATAAGAAGTCTAGAATTATTCTTATGAACAAATGAATTTTTAAGTTTCAATTGTAGCAATTTTAATATTATCGTAATAGAAATATAAATATAGAAATTTAAACAACATAAACAATGTATATATATTAATTTAACTATTATCAAATATATTTTTTTTCTGATGGGGCTTTGGACTGGTGTTTTATTATTGCAAACCTGGTGCATTCTCTGGGAGCTGGTATCTCTTTTTATAGGACGGCACTATATAGGTGGATACCAATTGCCACAAGTAATTTTGACGCCCAAGTTCCTCCCCAGAGAGCCCTGACGATGTGAAAGTGTACTAAGGAATATAATTTTGCCGAAACACCCAAGCAAAACAACTACGCAAAGGATCTTTTACATGCCACATAATCAAACGACATGGACACTGTTGGTTTTCCGAATCATGAAAATCCACCCAGTTGTTAGGCTGGGGTCGAACTCGCAACCGTTTACGTTCAAGGTCAGCGATAAAACAATTACGCCATCCAGCTGGCATAAAAGTATCATATATTAATAATGAATTATAACGTCATTGTTTATGTGCATTGCACATAATGCTATCACAAACAGAAAAATTAAAGAAAAGAGTACTTGATATGAAAAAAATTTTCAGAACAATTCATGCAATCATGAATGTTACAAAATGGTATCAGCAAACAATTTGATGATCTCGTTGCGATGGAAACGAAACATAATAATGAAAATTTATCCTTAATTTAACAAATGTTGTGAATAAGTTTCAGTAATTAAAGGCAAAATATTATAGCGAATTGAATACAATGCACGCATTCCAAACACTTAAACATCTTCAATACCATTGTATTGAAATGAATGTTTTCAAAAACTTCATTGCTTAAAAGCAAATTTTCAAATACGGATATTTAAATATATTGCATGTAAGCAATGCAATGTAACTATATGGGAATCGAATTCAACAAGAATTCTTACCAGTTATTAAGTAAAATAGAACACAGGATTCAAAAATAGGATTTTCTCTAACAGATATTCTTTTGTATTAAGAGAGAAAATTTTGGAAAAAGTGAAAAGGAAAAAGAAGATAGAGATTTATGAACAACATAAAAACATGTGCATTTTTTTGCCAATAATACACTCTTTTTTAGCTTACGAGCAAATGTACAAGAGAGAAAAAAATTAAAATATAGATGATTAATTTTAACCAACAGCAAAAACTATTAAAAACCAAATTTAAATTATAAAAATACGAGTTAATCTAAAACATGAGTAAAAGGTATTCTGTCTTTAAAAGAAAGAAACGAAAAAAATTGTAATCCTGTAAACTATAGGAATTTTCTTACAC
This sequence comes from Trichonephila clavata, assembly GCA_019973975.1. NCBI lineage: Eukaryota > Metazoa > Arthropoda > Arachnida > Araneae > Nephilidae > Trichonephila > Trichonephila clavata. The sequence continues at coordinate 6,550 of BMAO01021813.1, forward strand.
TACAATAGCATATCCTTCACTATACCGAAATGAATTTTAGAGAGATAGGTGAACAGCTAAAATTTTACAAAAATGTAATGATGTAGCAAGATATTCTAGTTATACAATTATTATAAATATTGTGACATTCGTACTTTGAGAGTGCCTTTTATAAAACCTCTCTTCTCTGCTAAAGATTATAAAAAATTTTAAAAAATTAAAAATCACTATTGTGGATCATATATTTTAATTACTGAAAGATTACGTATTGAAAATTTGAAAACAATTCAAAATCTATAATCGGAAAAAGCTATGCGAAATTTAAAAAAAAAACATAAAAAAAAAACAATTAGTTTATACCTTGTTTGCATTATCCTTAAATTTTTATCTGCCACAATGAAGATCCAGCTAAGAAATTAATTTAAGAAAAAAGATGTAAGCAAATAAATTAAAGTCGTTTTATTTATTGTATATTTTGTAACTAAACTATTTCTATTATTCATACAAGATAGCAAAAATGTGATTGTTAAATTTGTTTTAAAAAGTGAACATAAAATGTTAAAATCATAAAAAAATATATGAATAAATTCTAATAAATATAAAATTACATACAACTACATCTAATACTCCATTTATAATGAATTTTTACTGAGCTAGAATATACGCAGAAAATAATAAAAATGTGATTTAAAAATGATAGATTACTCTTTCACTTGATGTTATTCTCTCCATTATTGAAACATTAAAATAAAATATAATTTATTACTTATATTCTACATAACAAAACAAAATATGGTTGTAAAAAATTATCTCTAGCTATCAGCAGAAAACAAAAAAATGAGGTATAAAAAGAACGGAAAGTAATTTGTAGTTACTTTAAAGGAAATGAACCGTATGATTGGGGATTGTAAAATGCTTCAGACTTGGCACAAAAAACGTAAAGAAACAAAAAATCTGCAAAAATGATGAAAATCTTCTGTTTGCAGCAAAATGATTTATGTCGGTTATGTGATATAACGCAAAAATATCGCTCGGTTTAAGTAAATAAAAAATAAAAGTAAATCATTCTTTAAATATTTTTCAAACTACTATGCAACCAGATAAAAACAAAACAATAAACAAATAAATTAAACTTTTCTAGAAAATGGATAGTTATTGACTTTTTAAAATAATCAACTCTAAGTGAGTGAATATTAACGTCGCACTGTTTAGCTACACGAGGGCTTTTGGCGATGGTCCGCGTCATTTTGAACCATGGTCAAGTGACGCGGACGACACCTGAGCTGGCGCCATCCTTTCCTAACTACCACTCGACACCAACGGGAGGACGTTTGAGCTCTCGACAGATTTAACGTGCATCGCTCCCCTACACGGTGGTCTTTTAGTGGAACTGGTATTGAACTCATGACACGCTAGCCATGATCCGATACCTAGACCACTTGGCTACCGCGGCCACATAATCAGCTCTGAGAGAATAATCAAATGATAACTGAGAGAAATTGATTACAAATTAATTTTACCCATGGTTAGTCACAAAAAGACATATGTAAAGCTTTATTTACTATAAACAGCATTACAATTTTATTGAAGGTGAACGCAGTAACCAAGTGGTATGCTCACGAACTTGTGGCTGTAGGGTCACAAGTTCGAGTCTTAGTACCACCGAAGACCCACCGTGTAGAGGGATGATGAAGGCTCTGTATTGCGGTTCAATGCTGTGGTAGTTAAGAGATGGAGTTCCATCACACTGATGTCCTCTTTACTTGAACGAAGTTCAAAATTACGTATTTTGTTGCCAATAGCCCTTGAAGTATTTTGTAGTGTGACGTTAAGGTAACACTCACGCACAATTTTATTTAAAGTTACGCAGAAAAAAGCACAATGTTTATAATAAAAGCTTTTATTTACAATAAAAAGCATTACAACTTAATAAAAGTTTCTGAGTTATTCAGAAAAAATGCTTCATGCCATGTAACAAAATTATTGTCTCGACTGATTGATTATTTATGTTACCTTCGCACTTGGAAGCAACACAAATTTCAACATAATTTGTGCTGACCCACTCCTCTACATGACGGATCTCTAGTGACCAGTGGCGTAAACAAGGGTAGGGATTGGAGGTTCAAATCTCTACCTTATGCCAAAATATATTTTTTGTTCGTTTTTCATCATAAATATTACTTATTGGTACTTTTGTCTACGATTTTTAAAAATGTAACCCTTCCTATGAAAACAGTTTATGTGTAACACCAGGTTTCCAGCCCACGTTTCGACAGAAACAAAGTAGGCGTTTACTATCATGTCTACTCTCATATAGTAGAGACCACTTAGAGTAGAAATTGAAAAATTAAGATTTTCTGATTTGATTTTTTCATATTGTGAAGCAACGTGAGAGCTACTGGCGATGGACATGGTAATTTTCAAGTACTGTCAAGTGACGAGGGCATTCAAGTCAGGCATTCTCCTCTCCCACACCCTGCAAATAGGATGATTTTGAGCCGTAATAGATTTAAATGCGTGTCTCGACCACGCCGGCCACGAGTTCACGTTTATAATCTCTCGGCTAACATGAACACTTTAAGAGATCTTTAATATTTGTTTTTGAACTTCCCAAATTAAAATTTTTTTATGGCAGCGGTTTCCAAACTTTCGATTGCCGTGAGCCTCCTTTATTTATAAGCCTGATACGCGACCCCCCCCCCAAATTTTTTTTAAACACATCTCTTTGACCCTCAACACATAGCTGAGGGATTTATAGGTTCCTCAATTTTATGAATTCCACTGCTACTAACTTAATACTAACTGAATTATATATATATATAATATCCCTGACCGAAAAAAATGCTCCAGTACAGTTTTTTCACTACTGGCAATTTAGTGATCTAGTAGTCTGGGAAGACACATCTTTCAATATTTCCACGAGGTCTTTCCGAAGCTGTAAAAGAGGAAAATCTTACCATTAAATGAGAAACATTCGCGGACACACTGGATTTCAATGCAATTCATTAATCAAATAGCTTCATCACCACTAATGCATTCTCATTCAAAGAAAGAGGAAAAAGGAAAAAGAGAGAAACACACAGTCTATCCATTCTACCATCTATCTCCTCAACCAAACCTTAAATAAATTATCGCACAAGATATCCCGGACAGAGACTAAGCTAAAGTAAATAACCCAATCCATCCCTTCCTTTAAACTATATCGTGGACATCTTTACTTAAAGCAGCGGAGCATCTGTGTACTGGATTCGCCATGGCACTTACGGACACCAAAGGAACAACCCCGAATTTCATTAGGGATGTTTTCTCAAGAGGAGTCGGACCGTCGCATCACGTGATATTCCCCGGGGGATTTAGAGAAAGGGTGGGGGTGGGGGTCAGTAATCTGCTGACCCAAATGGACCTGCGGTCAGCATTTCCAATTGGAGAATGTGTGGTTAAGATCCGATTGAATGGGGAGGTGATGACGTCTCGTCGAGCCGCTTGAAAGGAGGGCTATGATTGGTAGAGAAGATTAAAATGACGCGTTAGGATGAATGGAGAGGTCGGTGAGAGAGAGAGAGAAAGGATTTTGTCTTGGAGAACAAGCTACTGAATAGTTTCGAGTTTGCTTAATGAAACTACTGGATTTCGTAACGATGTGGGTTTGCACTAAGCGCAGTTGCAATTATTTGAAATATTTTAGATTGAGTATCGGATTACTTGGAATACATTTATGTGAATTGGTTACTTTCTGTTTGAGTAAAAATACATTTCTGATGAACTAGATGAATTATTTCGTTGGTTTTTAATGGGTAATTTTTAAATAAAATTTGAATATGCTAAATTTTATTTTAAATAGCAATGATACGCTGGACGATCGAGAACAAGAAATATTGAAAAACAGATCCAGTAATCAATCCTGTAATGTATTGTTTCCATGGAAACTATGCGTAGATTGATTGGTTTTGTATTAATGCTTCGCTTAAAACCCATATGATGATTATTGGTAAAATATCTCACACTTTTGAGACACATACATGTGCCTGAGATACTACCCGAGTTAACACCCACTTTTTTAAATTCTACGTCTCGCAACTTGGGTGATTTTGAGCCTCGACGTAAAACTTAGACTGTAACATGAATAGTGTTATACGAGATTCATGTAACACTCAAAATAAGGGTTACGTTCTGAAACTAAGTTTCTTTTTTTTTAATTGCAAAGGGGAAAAAACATACAATAGTGTATTAAGAATGTACTCAAAACAGCATTTTTATTTATTATTTTTTATTCCAAATGATCGTTTTAAAATATTTATTTCCTTCAAAAAGGTTTCTTAAAATGCTATTTTTGTTTCAAACTAGGAACATTTTAAAAACACCGCTTGCTGTGAAATTGAGAAAAAACCTTTTCTCTATTTCCTGATTTGTTGTTTTAATTCATTTAAAACTAGCTTCGTCTAAAATGTATTCTGAAAAATTATTAAAAAGTTATATTAATAAATTATTTTTAACTTCATTATTATTATCAAAAAAAGTCCGCATTCATCCCAAAATACATAAACTTTTCTTGCTGAAAATAACCAGAATTGTTATGAAAGTTTTACTTTTTTCTTTTTATTTTAAATTTAAAAGTAGCAGAGAGGAACTGAAATATTATGATAAATAGATACATATATAAATTCTAATATCTTGAGAAATTATACAATTCAGTCAGAAATATATGCGTATGATATAAACACGTAACAGACAGTTCTTGCAAAATATCTTCCAGCAACTTTCAGGAAAAATTTAAAATGTTATTCTTTTTACTCCCGCATGTTCCTTGCACTCATAAATAATGTATACTAAAAGCTTTATTATTTGTATCTAAAACTGTTAGAATAAAATATGTTGCAAAATTTTATAAACCCGTAAATTCTTCTCTTAATGTAAGCCATTAATTTTTAAATACTTTGTCCGTGAAATATGCAAATGAAAATTGAATCGTCTGAAGAGATAGCTTTCAATGGCTTAGGGACTTAGATAATGGCAAACATATTTATGAAATTTTAAATAACTTACAGCCAAACGATAGTGTTAGGATTTTCTTCTACACACTCTTCGAGTTAACTTCAAATATGAGTATTTCAAAGTTATCAGTGCTGAATTTTGACACCCTTTTCAATCGCGTTAGTCATTATAATAATTTATAAGTTGCATAAATTAGGACTATTAATAATTGATCGGTCGTTAATCTTCAAATTTCTATAATTCTCCCAACTCTATATTCTTAAATTATCCGACTACTTGTGACAACTTTTTTTTAAAAAATAGAAAAGAAAAAAGAAAAGAAAATTGGGGGGAGATATGGGGGGTTTTTTTCTCGTGATTTTTAGATATATTTAATACATTTTAAGAAAAATATGCTGAAATTAAGAAGGGAAAAGGAAATAATTATTACTTGAATTGTGTGGAAAAAATGGGTAAAAATGTACAAAAAATTAAACAAACCTGGACAAACCGTCAATACAAAAAGTTCACGAACGAATTTTCAATTGTGATGCGTTGTCTTTCAATTCATTTATAAAATGACATTCAGGATAAGATACATATTTTAGTTTTTTTCAAAAATTCGTACACTTTATCTTAGTTATTATATGAAATTGCCTAAAGAAACAGTGATTGTATTTTTGTAATAAAACAGTGATTGATAAAATTGAAAATTAAAACATTTCACAAAAAAATCCAGTTAACTATTTTCAGAACTTTTTGAACAATTGCTGTCTCCGTTGAGCATTTGAAGAAAAAAAAAAACGCATTTTAAAGTATGACATCTTGCTTAAAGTAGTGGTATCTGATTTTACTAAAACACTTGTATTTTTTGTTCTAGTGAATGGGAAATAATAAACTTGGTGTTTTTATAAAGCTAATAAGATAGCCTATAAAATAAATTCATAAAAAAATTGTCATGTTTTAGCAAACTTAACAATTTTAGGGTAGTCGGATACCTTAAAAACAAATTCAAGTTTTTTCATATGACAAAATTTACCACCGACACATACATACACAACGCTGCAAAAAAGTAGTGAGTCGTTGCCAGTTACTATTTATTGTTAACTTGTATTATTTTGTTTCCAGCGAATTACCAAAATAAACATGAGCATGTGAAATCTCTTCACACATATGCATAATAATAAAGTATTTTAATGAAAGAAATTCATGGAATAAAATTTTTTCAAAGTGCTAAATTATTTCTTTCTTCATCCTGATAAACCCGTAGTCCGTATTTTGCTACAATTTTTATTTTGGTAAATTATATGTTATTTTATTTAAAAAAAATAAGTACTGAATTCAAATGAAGATAAAATTTATAATATTTAGTTACATTAATAATAAATTATTACATAATTTTTTTTTATGAATAAATGCTATAAATTGATTGTATTTCCACCTCTGAATAATTTGGATTATCAATATTAAACACACATGGATTGTTATTTATAAACTACCATAGATTTCCAAGTAAACAGCACTTGCATGCAGTAATCAATATATTTAGACAATATGTCAATTTTTAATATTTACATTATTGATATGAATTTGAATTGTTATTTCTTTACGTAACTTACGTAAAATAGCAAATAAACAAATAGAAAACTTTTAAAACACTATTAGAAATGAATTGTTAATTTCCATTTATTTAAATATTGAAATCAATGGATTTTTTCGCTACACAATCTTTCCTGAAAATCTGGATATTATCAATAAACAAAGGAAAAAATCAAATTGATATCGCAGGGGAGATAAATATTTAAGATAAACTTAATAAATAAAAATATTATGAATTGTGTCGCACAGATGGATGCAAAAGTAGAACACATTTCTTATTAACTGCTCCACAACCTGATCTAAATGCTTTACACTTAGTAAGGTTAGGTAATATTCTAAAAAACCATTTCTTTATCCCATTCCAAAATACGCACCAAAAATACCATCCCACACCAAAAATACCATTCTATAACGTTATATAATTAAATATGAATTTATTAAATAAATTTAAAAAGCAATATTGTGGATGTGCATTTAATTTTTAGTCCAAAGCTAAGGAGTAAAGTGAAGGAAATAAAAAAAGATGGAAACATCTATGTGTAAGAAAATTGACAATATTCTAGTTTCGGGTAGTCGTAAAGGAGTCGAAAACTTTAGTAAAAGGACTCTTTTACAACTTCCAGATGCTAGGATATTGAATTCACACAAAATAGATTGACTGGATTCTGAATATGGATTTTAAATAGGTATCTGGCAATATGGAAGAATCTGGCAAGATATTCACACGGAATCCATCAACGATATGAACCCAAAAAAAAAATGATGTTTTAGATAACACCAAATAAAAAATATGACTTTTTCCAAAATAAATCACGACTAATTTTCTAGTTTTTGATAAGGACATAATTTTTCAGAATGTTCATGTTCTGTTTAATAATAATAACAACAGCAAGAATAAAATATATTAAACACGATTTTGCAAGACCTTGCATATATTTTCCTTATTTAAAGTTATGAATCGTGAGTGTTTCTAGTTTACACAAGAGTTCTAGCTGATGGGGGAAAAAATTGTTTGAACCTAATTAGAATAATTTTTCTCAGTTTTTCGAGGTATATTTTCTCAAAATGGAACGTATTTTTGATTCTTTTTTCTTAGTACTTGAATTATTTCAGTATAGAATTTCCAAATATAGTTTGAATTGAGTCACAGACGCTATAAATTTTATAGAATTTTGGTTTGTGCAACTATTTCAACTGTTTCTAATGAATTTATTTAAGTTGAACCTATAAGTATTTAGTTTTTTTTAATGATTTTTATGCTTAATAGTCACAGGCGAACGATGCAATTAGATATTCTAAGTTCCACTAAAATATTTATAAAAATCCATTTGATCATAATTTATGTTGAACTTTCCTGAGCGCCTAAAGGTGTAGGGGAAATGGAAGGAAAACTAGCCATGATTTAATAAAACTTCATTTTATTCACATTATTAACCACAACTCAAAATTCAATCAATCAAAGAGAAGAGATGCACCCAATTAATAAATATGAAGACAATTAATGAGTTACGCGAGATATGAGAAGACTTAAAGGTTTAACTTATCCAATAGCTCTGACTTATTTGCTATTTACATAATTATTAGTATTTTGCTATGACAGTTCGTCACCATAAGTAATTCAACTATCAAATATTAAATATCCGCGATTCACATTTAATCTGATGAATCACTGCTCCCCTAGCAATCTATCCTATCTCTCAGTCTAACCTGAAAATCTGGACTCTATATAGTAGTCCTAATTTGCATGTTCACGTTTTTTTCTTCCAGGAGGAGTTTTATAATAAAATAATTTTTAAAGACAAGAAATTCCCCAAGAGAACTGTTAGTTAAAAGAGATCGGATGGAACCGTCCCGACTTTAAAAATTAAAAATACATTTAATTTAATTAAAACTGTAAATAATCTCTTAGAAAAGTACATATTGATTTAATGAATAATTTTTCAAGTTCATGTAAAAGTTTTATTATTGTACAAAGAGCTTTAAATAAATACATTTAAAGCTTAAACACATACTAAGCAAATGCTTTCAGTATATCTACTTTGATACATATATGACCGGTTTTTAACAAATAAAATCGTTAAGATTTACGACTCATAATCATTCATTAGAAATAAAAGTGCTCTAGTATTTGTATTTCTTCAAAAATTTGGGAGAAAAATTTACATTACCGAAAAAAAATTTTTTGGCAGTGTGCCATTACATTTTTTTATACAATTTCTAAAATATTAATAAAAGATTTTATTACTAATACATTTATTATTAAAGATTTATTTATTACTACAACAGTTATCCATGATGGTAAAAATGGATTCGAGGACTGCATATACTTTTCAAAGTAGCTCAATACAAATCGTATTTATTTAATTTAAGGGGAAAATGCCCCTTTTCAACAACTCCGAACAGATTCTTAAGAAAACATTACTTGTTTAGCTTAGATCATTTAATGTGCGCCATTTCAAATAATATCTCAAAAGTTAATCCTAAACTTTGAAAAGATTGATGATAGAATTCCCCCCTCCGTTTTGTACTTCTAAAAACATATAGATCTCCTTTTGAAAGAGAAATTGAAGAAGCATTCTATTATTCGCTTGACGGAAGAAAATTTGGCTCCTGTTTTCAATCAGGACAAAATTTCTGCCCTGACTCAAGAACTTTCCAAATATCACAATAATTTCTAAAATGCCAAGTCTTGAGTTTAATCTTATCTATAAGCGCAAATTTCCTGTTATTTTTCCTCCTAAACCTCAACTATCTTTCATGAGAATTGGAAAAAAAAAAAGAGAGAAAATATATATTTCTATCTATCGGTTATATTTATTGTCTTTTCAAACCTATATACAAAAAGGCCAAAAATTTTTTAAAATGTGCTTTATTTCTTATTTATTTGTTTGTTTAGGGGGGAGAATTGCCATGAAAAAATAATAATAGAATAAATATAAACCTCACGAATCATGACTTTTATTTATTCTTTCTTAGTTTTTTTTGGAAAGCAAAAACTCCCGAGGATGGCTCTACATTACGACAATTGAATTATCGCATATCCAGCAGATTTCTCAGGAATATTTTTCTTCTATTTATGTTTTTATTTATTTCTTTTTATTTACTTCTCTTTCATTCCATTGCTGCCATTTTAAATCCCATGGCCCATCTTCTTTTCGTCTGTTCTTTTGTTACCTTCTTCGATGCCAAACGACGGAAGAGAAATACAGGAAGAGGGGGGGGGGCAGCAAAACGAACAGAAAATGGAAGAAGAGAAGAAGAATATTACCCAGGATTGGGAAAATAGCAAACGCAATGAGGCAAGAGAGTTCTGAGATATAAATAAATAAAGGCACTGATGAAGAAAAATGAGTTGAGCGAAAGAAAAGACATCAGATTCTGTATCACAACTGTTTTCATTTTGGAAGGCGATGCTCTGTGGTTTGTGTTGATATCGCTAGGGATAAAGATCGCGAATCAATTAATAATACAAAGTTCAAAGTCGATTTAAAGAGATAAGTTCCAATACACCGACAAGGGAGTTCCATTCGATTTAATCAAAATGTATACGTATGTGTTAAACTTCTTGTGTGTGCGTTTGTGTGTGCAGTAAATTTCAACTTATCTAGGATTTCGAATTCTTAAATGCGTTTATCAATATTCGAGAAATAATATGAGAAGTAGCTTCACTTGGAAAAAAAGAAAACAAATGCACACACAAAGGGAAGGGTGCCGGGTCTGGATCCCCCTCCCCCTTCAATGCTCTTCATTTTTTTTTTCGATTTATTATAATTCTATGCATAAAACTCGTAAAGTTTAATTATTATTTGTAATTAAGAATTGATTTTATTAATTAATGCTAATTGTCTATTCAATAATTCATTTTTATTGTTTTTTATTCCCGTAAATCGACAAAATTAAAAGACTATGTTGGGCGGCGTATTGGAGCTTGATATGAGAATGAACTTTGACCCCCCCCCCCCCTTTGAAACATTCCTGAGTGTGCCAATGAAAGAAGATATATTTTTTATGTTGTTGCTTATATGCCACTTGATCGACAGTAACATCAGATCGAGGCCCACGAAATTCATCGCAGCTAAGAGCTAGATTTTTACGCCTGTCTCTCTCGTTAGCCTTATATATATTTTAAATGCATATAATAAAGAGAACTTAAATGTTTAAATTGTTACTGGCATTTATCTTTATTCAATTCATTCAAGAAAAAATACTAATTAAGAGAGGAGAATATTTGGGGAGAGAAAAAAGTGTATTTTTAAAGTATAAACACACATAAAAATGCAATTGGTTTTTTGTTGATCCTTTAAAAAAAAGAAAACTTACGAAATTATTTTTCAAGAAGTTTATATATATATATGAATGAGGTGTTGGTGATTTATCTCATAATTATACTAAATAAATATACAATTATGTGTTTTTTACTTTACAGCGTTTGTTTGTTCTTCAAATATATAACTTTTTTTTTGTTACTGCTATTTTTTATTTTTTTTTTTTTTATAAATTTAGTATGACTAGCATTGCTTCATCTAAATGCAAAAAAAAAAAAAATCCGTGTCATTTTATGTTGAAATAAAATTAATTTTCTGTATACTTTAACATTTTTTCCCCCTGAATGTATATAACTTTTTTTATCATTTTTTCTGAGAAAAAGTACTTTTGGGCCGAAAATTTTACCATTTTGGAATCTTTAACTTAATCAAAGGCATCTTTACTACGCTTTGTAAATTGAAAAAAAAAACATGTTCAATGCTTTTAAACAGGTATTTTTAATTACTCGCTATAAATTAACAATACGATAATTAAAACAGACATTAAATAAAAGAATAAATAAATGGAAATAAATAGTTATTTCATTAATTCGATTTTTTAATTACAGAAATAAATGCTGAAAAATCATAATTATTTATCCTTTATTAAAATATTCGATAGAAATGTAATTTACGAATTAATGAGACAATTTTTCTCACTCATAAAATACAAGGAACCATATAATTGATATTTGAAGAAAAAAAACTAATTTCTAAACTAATAATTTTGAATAACGAGAATAGTTTTGTATTGTCTTTATATATAGCACAATTTTTATATTAGAAAAATCCTAAATTGGCGATTATTATTTTTCTAGAGCTATAAAGAATATATTCTGCAGTGAGAACTGGAACTTACAATAAATGACAAATTCTTGGTATAAAATTGCCAGTATTGAGATAATTCTTTTTTTTTTTTTTTTTTTTGACAACGAAAAATTAAAATGGATCATCGATCTACGCCCACTTTATGTTCTGGCAAATGGAAGACAGGTTTACAAAGCAGAACTCCTCCCACTATCTGAAATCGTTTCTTTGCGATCATTATTCAACTGAAAACTCAATGCGTCCTCAGTCTTTCTCCCCCCCCCCCCCGCGTATTTTAAACGAAGTAAAGTATAACGTATTACACCAATTTTAAAGATTACGGTTTAATTTAAGTATACCATTAATTTTTAAGGAAATTTACTTTTTCTCATATATACCCACCCATAGTTATAATTATATTCTAACACTCAATTTACAACTGTTTTTATTTTGACACTCAAAAGAAAGGGAAGATATTTACTAAGAGATCGAGTATTGTCTGAACAATAATGAGTTGTTCAAACAATAACGAACGCGTATTATATATAGATTTCCTTGATTTGAAAATTAAAACTTATTTTGAATAGTAACTTTTCCTCAAAAAATGGCTTATTAAAAGTTAGCTCAGCGTGTAAAGAATCTAAAAACCGAAGCGAAATGTTATTTGCGAACGAAACGAATGAGTGTATAGTATCCTTAGAAATTGATCAGTCCGTATTACTCAACGAAGACACAAATTTTGAATATAGTAATGTTTAATGAGATTGAACTTGCCGTAATGTTGCTTACATTCTACAAAATCAAGTTACACACTGACAATATTTACATTTTGGATAGCAGCGCCCTCGCATGGCCAATATTTCGGCAGCACAGCGCATTCATTATATGCCTTCATATTTATTCCAAAACATTTTTAAAGTAATGCACAAAAAGTGAGATTATGTACGTAATAAATCTTGCGGATTACAAAAGAAATTTAACGCCCTCCTCCATCAACGATTATAGCTTATAGTTACAATACACCAGTGTTTCTCAAACTTCCAAATTTTGCGACCCAATTTTCAATCATACCTTACATCATGTAATTTTGATGCGCTCTAAAAAAAAAAAAAAAAAAAAAAAAACCTACAATACTACTTTAATTATAAGCCCCACAAACTACCAAGATAAGTATTAAATTTTGTACATAATTTTGACAAGCCCATGGAAGTCACTCGTAATTATTATTCGTTCTTAACATATAGTATTGATAAATTAAATAAATACATTGAGCATTACTGATACATTTATAAGTATATTACATCAGTGTAAATGTGTGTATTTTATTTTTTACTATGCCAGAATGTTATATTTTGTTTTGCTTCATTTCAGTCAATAATTAATTTTTAAGGTAATCTTTCCTTTTCGATATGCTTACCTCCCCCCTCCTCCACTTAAGGTTATCATGTCTCCAAAGGGAGGTGCGCCTCACAGTTTGAGAAACGCTGCCATATACTAATATTAACGTCGATAAAAAATTTGGAATGTCTGACAAATCTATTAAAATTTTTGAAGCACTCTTTTCACTTTGATTTAATTTAAAATATTCAAAAGTATACAATTAGATTAACTGGTCAGGGGGGAGGGGGAATTACCCCCCCCCCCTGTCTTCCTGGACTTCACCCCTCCCTTGTGCAAATAATACAACTGCTCATACTAATTGCTCAAATTGTAAAACTGTAACTTACACGTATTGTGTAGTTCTTCTTATTTATTCTGTTTTTCCAAAATTCACTTTGGGCACTCCTATTCAGTTAAACTCATCACTGAAGATGCAGCGTCCAGCAGCGTCTTCAGATTTTCATAAGCCGGCAGCTCTTGCAGCTTCTTGGAAAGTCGAGTATTTAGTTCCATAGTCTCTCAATAAATCTTCATATGCGATAACGCCTGAGATCTCACGCAACGATTCCAGTCTAAGCAATCATTGCGATATTTTTATGCGAAAGCTTGTAACAATGTACTATAGCAGCCATGTTGGAGACAATATTTGAAACGAAGCCCATGGTTGCCTATTCAGTGCATACGACACATGTGAAATCGGGGTTGCCAACTTAGCGGGTCATATTGAATGTTGGCATTGATGCGATAGTTCATAATAAATTTATTTCACATCACGAAAACCTTTTTTTAAGCTAGAGGAAAACTCTTTGACCAAATTTGCATGATATATATATATATATATATATATATAATTTTATTTTTCAATTTTTATTTATTTATTTATTTTTGTTATTATTCTTCAGCAGGCGGATGTCATGTTAAGCGATACATTCAGTGTGATAAATAAGATAAAAAAAAAACGTTTTAGCGTTTAAACGTTTTTCCCAAAAGACATCCATGGCTAAAATTATATATTTTTTGACAAACAAAAAATTTAAACTTTATTATGTGGAAGCGTTTCTAAGCGTTTTAAAAGCAGTTTTAATCGCTCTAAATTTGTTCAATTTCCAAAATATTAAGAAATTAATAACATAATATTCTTCCCAGAATAGCGCCAGAATATTTCCCCTGTATTTGTATGTGTTTACTATTATTATTATTAGTGTTACTCTGATGAGAGATATGAAAAAATTACATAATGCGGGCAATTAATGTATTCCATTTTTAAATGCCACCTTAACACTGGCTCTTTTTTAGATATTGTTTTATACAAAAAGAAATAATTATTTTTCTTTCTTTTTGTAATTGAAAAGAAAATTCTTGAAATGGACTGTGAAAAACAAGAAATTAGTTGTAGTTTTGAGTAAATTTAAGTTTATATCTACAGTAAGATTACATTAAATTAAGATAAAGTGAAGAAGGATAGTTAGTAAACTTAGTAGTTAACTAAAGGTGACAAGTGAGATTCAAAGTGAAGATTACCGCAAAAGGTTAAAAAAGCCTTGTGAGAGAGAAATGAAGGAAATTGATATTGATAAAGAAATTGAAAGATTAGACCTTAATTGATTAGAAGACTGTCTACAGTTCAGGTATTGTCACCTTCATATTATGTTTGATATTTAAAGTATTCTAGAGGTTAAGGGGCAATTAGTTAAATATCTACCGTGTGAAGTAATATTGAGGTAGAAGAGCTATCATTATAAAGAGGTTTATTAGATGCATTCTCCCAAAACGCGACTCTCGTCCCCTCCCTCTGTTGACTGATTGGAACATCCTATTTATTGTGTTGCATTGCTTTAATCAACTCAAACACAATTCATGAATTGTGTTTGAGTCGATTAAAGTGCTAAATAAAATAATTGAAAATTATGTTGAATCATCCTTTATTTTCTTCCACACCTTTAGCTGGGTAACAGGGTAAGCGGTAAGGGGGTTTGTTACAAGTTGAATTCGCTTAACTCGGGGTATGATTTCATATATATATATATATATATAAATTATTTTTAATTGGAGCTGGAGACGAAAGAAAATAATAATATAGAATAAAATGCTAAAATTTTACATAACATAATTACAAAATCGCAAACAGAAGATATTTTGATGCAAAAATTCACATAAAAATTAACAAAGTAGTCTGCCGTTTCAAATATGTCCTTTTTTCTCCCGCTAAATTTCCTCTAACCATGCTAATATGTTTTTTTTTATCCCTTGCTTGTTTGGGGAAAAAAGAGGATCGTTGGAGACTACATTTTCTAAAATTGGTAGCCTTTTTCAATTAAACTGAAAACTTCTGTCAAGTTACCAACCTTCATTCGATCTTGTGATTGAACTGGCCTAAAGTCAAAAGTTCTTCCATATCTTGCTAATGGATTTCGGTGAGCTCATTAATTGCCAGCTCCCGATTGTAGGAATCCAACAGTTCTTGAACGAAAACACCATCCACTTTTAAATTTATTTGCCTGCAAGATCAACAACTTCTTCAATCGTATTGACAATTTCACCAGTTTTCATCAATTTTTTTTTTTTTTTACAAACAAAAGACGAGTCGACGATACTTTAAAAGCGCGTAACTCCGGGTTTTCGCAAGTCTGGGGTTGCGTAAATGGGGATATTACTGTATTCGATTTTAAGGTATCTTATATTTTCTGAATACAAATCAATCAGCGTGCATGTTGAGAGTGCAGTTTTCCTTCAAAACAATTACTGAAATTCAAAAACCGTGTACTACTCAAATGGAAAAAAAGTTAATGCAGTTTTCAAATATGTCGCAATGGAAGTAAAACTGCTGCCAACGGGTTAAAACGGGTAGAACATTATTTTCTTTTTTTTCAAACAGCTATAAAATAAAATCATAATGATGATATTTTTAATCTGATGTAACTATATCAGAAGCTAGCACATTTTTTATTCGTTATGTTACACAATATCCAAACTAGTCATATTTTCTACGATATTTCTTGGGCCGAAATAAACTACAAGATAAATTTGCTTACGGAACGTGATCGTCGACCTATGTTTCATGCCCTTGAAAAAAGCTCCCCGCTTATGATGGTCATATACATTCAAATATACCAATGAGAAAATGTGAATTTTACAAACTATTCGGGAACTGGAATTCTGACAACGCCTTTCTAAGAATTATGTAATTTTTTTATTCTTATGCAGAAAAAGTTACATTTAAGACAATCAAAAAGTTAAAGGTATAAATCACTTGCTCTCGCAAGTAACAAAAAATAAAATAAACTAAAAAATACGTTTTTCCAAGGCTGCCTTTTTTTCTCTCATTAGCTTTTCCGTATATAAGACGATTCCCTTATTTTGCCCCTAAAAAAAGCCTCAAAACTTATCAGCTTAAACAGGAAATATATGTTAAACGTTATTTAAAATTTAACAAAAAAAAAAAAAAAAGAAAAAAAAGAAAGACAGAAATGTGTGCTTTATTATGCAAACATAATTTCACCTTTTTTTTGAAAAATAATATCAAGAAATATGTTAAAGGTGCAATAAAATAATACATGCTACAATTCCTAAATAATATGTACAAGAAAAGAGCATAGTTCATTTACAAAACAGAGGGGGGAAGGGAAAGTAATATCCACGCCCATAAAAAAACAAATATCATTTCCTATGTTCATAACATAGTCACCCAAATGTGCGTTTACATTAGACAAAATTGCACCACATCCATATATACCTCATTTATATTTATGATTCTTTGGAGAAGGTCCAGATACTGCCGGACACTGTTCTGACACAACTGCCGCGCTGGAACGCTAGCTGACATAACAAATGACCAGCATCCGAACAGTGCTTGAAGGATGACCAGCACATTGAAAGCAGACGAAATTAATGCGGGAAGGGGTGTGAAAAAAATAAAGATAGGGCCACAAAGCCGACGAATTTATATGATTTGTAGTCATAGCGGTGAGCTACAAGTTTCCGTAATAAAGTTTGGAGCCGTCGAGACACGGCGTTCATTTTTCAAATGGGTACCCTTGTTGCCAGTCTCTGTTTATCATTGGACGAAGCTGGGGATGGATTTTAGTGGCACGTGCACAATTTCAGTTCCTTTTTCATGGAGAAGATATTAAATTGGTCATAGTGCGTGATTTACGTCCATCAGAATTTAATATTGACCAAAGTATTTGGTAAAATTTGCTGTAGATATTTTCGAATGCTATTGTTTTGTAATTCGAAATGTAATTTTGCAACATTACGTATTTAAGCACTGAAGTGAGCGCAATATTTATTTAAAATTTACGGTGAAATTAAATAAATAAAAAGCTTTATTTATCTTTTAAAGTATGGATTGCATTCAATATTACAATATGGTGAATAGTATTGTAATTATAATTAGTGGGGATACCCAATAAAGTGTTTTGAATTTGTTTTACTCTTAAAATGAGTTGAGATGGTTTTGCACGCAAATATCTGAGTGTTTAAAAAATTAATTAAAATTTTTTACACGACAAAATAGCAATGTTCTTGATTACTGTTTTTAAATCTTTTTATAATCTCTATCGAAATGAATTGGTCAGAATCGAATCCATAAAATGTTAATATAGTCCAGTGCTCTCAAACTTTCAATATTTGAGACCCAAATTTCAATCATATTCTCTCTCTCTCTCTCTCATCACTCTCCCTCCCATATAATAGCAATGTACTGAGTGCGATAATAATGGACGCGCTAAAGCTACAATACAACCTTAATTACAAACCGTACAAATTATTAAGATAAGTGTTAATTTTGTGTGTTACTTTTAAGTAATTGGATAAGTATTACCTTATTTTTCTTTTCTAATTTTTAAATAGCAACATATTGCAATAAATATGTAACGTGTATTTTTATTATTTCAGAATGCATTGTGGGTTTGTTTTGCTTCTTTTCGATGAATTAATCTATTTTTTTATTTTTTACTCTTCTATATCCTCGCTTCCCACAGTTTGAGAATCACTGGTATAGTCTGTTTGAAGCAATATATTTTTTAAATAAAATTACACAATTGATTGCATATTATAGATTATAATATGAATTTATATTCATTTATACTGTTTTCGCTTCTTAGGAACCCATTTTCCTCTAGTAGGAGTTTATGACTCTTAGATAACTGTATGATAATTCCCCCCTCTTCCAATTTTTTTCTTCTTTTTTTTTTATCTCAGGTAACATATTCCCGAGATTCACTTATAAATATTTCTTACTTCAACCTTCCATTTTGTCAGAAGAGACTTTTCCTTTTTGTTTCCTTTCTTAACCTTATGTCTTCGATAGGGATACCCATTTGTAACAATATATCCAATAAAATATATTTTGGCACAGCTTGGCCGCATGTGGCTTCTGAGACCAACCCATATAAAAAATAAATAAATAACCTTACCATTCAAGAGGTTTTTTTCTTCTTTTTTTACTAGAAAAATCAGACTCCGTTCTACGATATGCTTGCAATGATATTTTTCCCGTTATACTCGTTTATATCCATTGTTCTCTTATTGAATAATTGTTAGTTAAAGTCACACTTTTTGAATCTACACGATTGCTATTGGTGGCAGACTTCGTAGTTTTGAGACACGGTCAGATGACGAGAATGGTACCTGAGCTTCCATTTTGGTTTACAAACTTCCACAACACATCAATGTGAGGACTTTGAGCTGCAACAGACTTGACGAGCATCTTCTCCTGTACCCCCCCCCCAGTCTTTTGTAGCTTCGAAATTTAAACCCATGACTTAATAGAGACAAGTTAGCCATAAGTTGTTGACCATGAGTATTCGTCTATAAAAGTTTATCATCTTAAATAAATAAAATATCATTACTAATAATAAATATTACAGTAGCATAGTTAAAAAAGATACATAAATTAAAAATGTATGCCCCTCTGTCTCTTCGGAATATCTAATTCCTTGGATGTGATGTCCTTTAGCTCTTAAAAAATTGAGGAGCAGTATTGAAAACAAAAGTATTAGTATCATAAAGAATGTGGACTTAGTACAAATATCTACCACTAAAACAGCGTTTATCAAACTGTGGGGCACGCCCTACAGGAGGGCGTGATAAATCTACGATGTAGGGCACGAGCATATTGAAAAGTCGAAAACAAAAGATAATTTTAAAAAAAACTATTAATTTACTGAAAGTAAAAAATTAAAATACATTTTGACATAATAAAAAATAAACTACACATTTATACTGATATAATAAACTTATAAATGTATCAGTATTGCACAATGTATTTTATAATTAATTTAACACCTTTAAGTTAAGAAAAAGATTAGTAATTTCCAATCACCCCATGGGCTCGTCATATATAAATTATGTACAAAAATTAACAATTATCTTGATAATTTGTACGCGGTTTATACTTATTTCCTTTACTGCCGAATTAAAGTTACGCGGTTCGCTCCTCAATGCCACCGTTTATCGCGTAGATGCGACGTATTGAGGAGAAAAAGAGGAATAAATAAGCAAATCCTCTGAAATGTTAAGTCCTTCACAAGCACTGCCAAGGTCCTTTTATCGCATTCCAAAGTCTTCGGAATAATTTAATGGATAGCAGTGCACAGAAAAGATCTTACTTCGAAATGTATGTGTATATATACGTCCGAAGCAATTAACGCTTTGGGTGAGTGAGACATTTATATACGCCAGTGGCACGAGGTTAAAGTCATATTGCAGCTTTTGTGCCAAAGTGTGTTATTGAATTGAAAACATTGTTATTGTGTAAGGTGGGGGAGAAGAAAATTGTGATTGAATTTTGGGTCACAAATATTGAAACTTTGAGAAGCACTGCACTGAGGAATTATTTGCTCCCTTAACTGTTTTTGATCGCTTAATGGTCTGTCAAAACTCGAAAATATCAATTACTTCATCAAAAACCCAAGAAGTCGAGCTGTATGTATCTTCTTACAATTATTCCATGGCACATAGTAGTGAACATTATTGACAAAACGAGGAGAAAGACAGAGAAGCCTTAAATCCTGGAACCAATTTTTCTCGAACCTAAAGCTAGCCGTCCCCAAAAGGTCAAGGCAGTGCTCTTCAAACTTCTTAAACTCATGAAACACTTTGAACTGTAAGGTGCTTTCAAGGAATCCCATTCCACGCACACGTACACACACACGCACACTTAGGAAATGTATCTTAAAATTTAAAATATAATATTTAAAGGAGATGAACATGTTATATACTGGTACTTTATGTAAAGACAATTAAAAGAGACAATTGTATTTGTTATAAAAAATAATTCAAGTAATTTTTTTAATATCATTTATTTATTAATATACAATCCGACATATTCATTATATTTAGTAATGCATTGGTAGGTATTTTAGCTTAATTTTATTTACACAAATTGTCGAAATCTAGATTTATCGAAATCATCATTAGTTTCATTACATATTCTTCGCTTAATTCGTTTGTATATTTTGCTTTTGTTGCCACTCACATTGAGAAATATTTTTCATTTAAATTACATGGTTTTGAATGGCATTAAAATTTTTATAGCTGTGTGAGAAATCCCGTTTATTTTGCATAAATTTACAACCTAAAATTTAGCAGCTTTAATTTAGATTTTAACATCGAATATGTTTACATGTCAACGAGTAGTTACCTCTCCTTTATTATAGGTGTTTTTTTCCCATCAAACATATAAAGATGCATTTTCTTTTATAAAACTATTTTTTTTTTTGCGCAAGGCATTGTACTAACAAATATCAAATTATTTCGTGGAACCCAGAATTGTAAGCAATAGAATGTTTTCCATTTAGTAGCTAGCACATATAAAGAAAAAAATAATTTCGATATATTTTGTTTGTTTGTAATATTACAATAAAAGTTGAAAAGTGTTGCAAAATGAAGTTATGTATAAACAGAATTTTAAGTTTTATTAATGACTGAGATATGATTTAAGGTTATGCAAAATTCATTGAGAATGTGAACCCCCATTTTGCATACACATTTATACTTTACTTTTCGATTTTTTTTTGTAATTCGTGGAGCCCCAGGGTTCTGTGGAACACAATTTGAAGACTACTGTGTTAAAAAAAAACCAGTAGCCCGCACAAGGATGGGGTTTCGACATTCAACTCCCCCTTTCCTTTAGACCAACATATTTTTTTTAATTTTTTAGCATCCGATTACACCTTGGTGCTTTTCGAATTTATTTAAACACCACATGATTATCATTTAATTACCACAAGAAGTCTGTGTACACCACTGAAGCCATTGAAAATAATTGAAGGAAAATAATTATATATTTTCATAAATGGTATTAAATTATCCGAAGCTTGAAATCAGGGTGTAAGGCTATGGAACTCATAATTTCGAATCAAGTTTTGACAAGGGCCAATAGCCAGAATAATATCTTACCTCAGTATTTCTCAAACTTTTGACTGTGTACCCATTCTATAATTTTCGTAACGCTGAGAATCCATCGTCAAAGGGAAAAAAATGGATGTAGTTTAACAGCAATTAAAACATATAATTTTTTTCTTCTTTGTGACAAACGCAGAATAATGCGAAAAGAGAAATAAAGTTATTCATAATAAGATATAAATAGATGTTGTGTATTTTATATAACATTTATTTGGATTAACGAGAAGGATGAAATTGTTTGGGCTGAGGTGACACATCATCATTATTTGGTTCCCTGGTTGTTTATTTTTATCTGAGATGCGCTTCCACAACCAAAAGTCTGTTTCTTTTTTCGACTTAATGTCTACAAATGCTGAAAAAGCAACTTTTCATCGCTATGAAGTAGGAACACGCAAGATGTATTTCAGAACTTTTACTGTTAAAACCGGATACACACGCTGCTTTTCTAAACTGAATGATGTAAAAGTACATTCCTTAACCATTTCCAACAATTTCTTTCCTTCCGCTTGAGATAAATCTTCTGGCATGTTGTGTAAATGCTTAACACGGATATCTTATTCATTCAATATTTTAGTTTAAATCAGGAAATTTTGTTGAAATCATACCCCCTAGGACCGGGATAGGCATTAAGTCGATCGCGATCGACTGGTGGACCTTCAAGACATTTTGGGGTGACCGCCTTTATTATGACACGCTTACTAGACGAAACCTATTTATGGAACACTAATACCAGCTTGACTTTAGAATACTCTTTTCACAATCGATGTGTTTTTTTAGCAAATAATTCGATAAATGTGTAAACGATGCCTTCATTGGAAGCAAACGATGACTCTTAATATGTTCAATGCCACTATAGGGGGAAATTCCCCCTCGCTGACTGAAGGGGAGAATAAATGTTGATGATCAGCTCTTCCCGCGATTCAACGGGATTGGGTCCTTGTGTTGACGTCATGTCCCGCGATGGCGGGGGACTCGGTAGCGAACAAATTAAGTACATGCGTCGGTTTTAGTTTCATTGATTCACGTATCTTCTCTACTCGATGCATTGAATACGCCCATGTTCCACGGTCTAGCAGTTCCTCATAGTTTTTCAAGCATTAAACTTGAAAGTTTTTTGTTACTTGAGTTTTTGTAGTAATAATAGTATTTTGTCAAATTTTAAAAGAGGGATACAATGTCGAAAACAATGCTAAAAAAACATACAATTTTAAAACGGAAGGACCACACCTACGCCACTGAGTGGTCCGCAACACCTTAAAAACATTAGAAGTAGCCCGTACCCTGGAAAAGTCTGCCCATCCCTGCCCTAGTGTATTCCCACCGAACTCTTCTCGTATCCTTGGGGATACGCGAAACACACTTAGGGAAACATTGTCTTGCCTCTTTAACTTCATCATTACGATGTCGGAAAACTAGAAGGCAAATTGGAATTTATATTGCGCAGAAGCACCCATTATTCCTCACAAATGATGTCTAAAAAAATCCAGGACTCCAACGCATAAATCATATTTAATGGCGTTTTCTAAAGAGCTTTTCAATTTAGAAGGTTGTGCCAGTTTGGGTAAGTTTGATAATAAGCATAATATACAAGATCTAGCATCTGTTCTAAGGTTAATGAACTCATTAAAAGTTGTTAATACATTAAAATCGAGTTTCAGTGTCTCATGTGTGCAACCTATGAGACAATTCAGTACGTTATTTGGCTGTAAAACATTTTTCATTACCAATTATTATTTTTTTGTTTTGCTTTTAAAGAAACATGGGGGATGTTCTCTACTTTAAAATAATTCGCGCAACAAAAAATTTTGAAAAGAAAATGCAGTGTCCCACCCCCCTTTTTACCATTCTTTTTTAATAAGTTATATGAAATTTGAATACAAAAATTAAAAAGAATTCATTGACAGAGTATTTATTTGGTAATAAAATTCCATTTGTATACAAAAGATTTCATTAAAATACCCATCGAGAAATGTATGAAAGACGGAAAAAAAAGCCTTCTCCTTAAAAAAAAATGAATGCGACTTTTATTGAAAAATAATGTTTGTTAATGAGAAAAATTTATCAAATAACGTCATTAAGCTTTATTTTCTGAAAGAATCGTTCCAAAAGCTCTTCGTAAAATTAATTTTTTCCCCTCATCTCATAAAATCAATGTAAAACGAAATAAATTTCTAAATTGTAACAAAAAGATTGCAAAATGAATTAAAAAATAGCAAAATATATAAAAATAATGCTTTTAATGCAATGCAGCATTTAAAGATGTCAGTGACATCTAATGAAATTAATTATATTAATGTAGTATAAGAAGATAAAAAATGAAACAAAAAATAACTGGAATATATTATTTATTTAATTATTTTTCCAGGAATTCCTTTCATTTAGCAATGAAAAACATTATTTTAAAAATAATAATTGTAATACATTGCTATCGAGTGCTATTTAGAAAAATTGTATTATCTAAAAAATTTTATTTAAATTAAATTAATCCTTTCGAGTAATTCTATATTTATTTTAGAAATAAATAATCATTTTAACATTTTATCTGCTACAGACGAACAATAAAGAGAACGCGCAGATGTTGTTCATTCCACATTTACTTAAGAAAACTCAGATCACAAGAAAATTAATTTATTCCAGACGATTATACTTAGCGCCTTTACTCTCGAAAAGAATGCCATGAAAATTATCCCAGAACTATTCAATTCCTTAAAAACTTTCCTTGATAGCAGCCTTAATTGAATCGACCAAAAAATTTCCATTTTATATCAGTTGCAGTTTATTTTACTTAACTGATTTCAGATTAGAATATGATAAAGAATTTGTATAGTGTTGAAAGTCAATTACTTCTTTGTGTTGATTTTTAACAGATGTGAATAAATAAGATTTTATTAGCATTTTCAGCTTCGTTAGTTTTAAAATAAATCATTCTTTTAAATATACAACAAAACATATTATTCAAGTAAAAATGAAAGGAATATGCATTAATCACACATATACACTGTATCATTTAATCTTTCCATTTTTTTAATACGTCTTGAAGAGATTATTAGCCTCACCAGGATATTTACTTGTCTCATTAATGTCAGCCTTCAGACTGTTTTAGTTTGGACTTTGGTGGTGATCCCTGATTAGTCTTGAAGGAGAGGGAAAATATCTTATAAGCAAAGCTAAATAAATTCTGTAGGATATTCTTTGAAGAAATTATATTACATTTTTTAGAAAATGGAACTGAAAATGGAGGTTGTCTCGGTAATGATAGAATACATATTTTTTTAAAGCAATAACATATATATTTTTTAGGTGGAAGGCAAACCTTAATTAATTAAAATCCGTACAGCAGTGCTTCTAAACTTTCCATATTTCCGACTCAATTTTCAGTCATAATTTTCATCACGCCACGTGGCCGCGGTAGCCAAGTGGTCGAGGCATCGGATCATGGCTAGCGTGCCATGAATTCGAGCCCAGTACCACTGAAAACCCGCCGTGTAGGAGAGCGCTGCACGCTAAATCTGTCGAGAGCTCAAACATCCTCCCGTTGGTGTGGTGTAGTAGTTAGGATATGAGAGTGCCAGCTCAGGTGTCGTCCGCATCACTTGACCATGGTTCAAAATTACGCGGTCCGTCGCCCAAAGCCCTCGTGTAGCTGAACAGTGCGACGTTAATATTCACTCATACACTCACTATTCATCGCACCCCTCTCTTACGACAACTGCGTATTGAATGTAATAATAATGTACTTCGACGTTAAAGCTAAAATGCGACTTTAATTATAAACTGCACAAATTATCAAGATATGTATTATATTTTGTATATGGCATGTTCATGGAAGTCACTAGTGATTACTAAACTTGCATTTAATTCAATATTGATCAATTAATTATTAAATATTTTTACCGTACTGATACATTTATAAATATCTTATATCAGTGTCAATATGTAAATTATTTTTAATCCTGTCCTTGAGAAATATTTTACGACAGTCACTTGAATGGATAATTATGTCCATGTAGTGAAAAATAAGCAAAGAACTTCTCTAGAATATTTATGTCCCGCTTTTTAAAAAAAAAACTATTCATTCATTTGAGTGCCAATCAATTTTTAAAAGACAGATAAAAGGAATAGTATTTTAAATAATATTAACAGGCTGTGAGAATATTTTTTTTTTGCTTTATTCCGTGGCTATTTTGTGGCCGCGGTAGCCAATTGGTCTAGGCATCGGATCGTGGCTAGCATGTCATGAGTTCGAGCCCAGTACCACTAAAGACCTGCCGTGTAGGGGAGCGATGACCGTTAAATCTGTCGAGGGCTCAAACGTCCACCCGTTGGTGTGGTTTGGTAGTTAGGGGAGAGGAGTGCCAGCTCAGGTGTCGTCCGCGTCACTTGAGCATGGTTCAAAATTACGCGGACCGTCTCCAAAAGCCCTCGTGTAGCTGAACAGTGGGACGTTAATATTCACTCACTCACTCCGTGGCTATTTTTGTACCAAATTACATTGGGCCATGAAAGATGAGCTGCTGGACGTGTAAGTCTTCCTTATAAAAATTATTTTATTAAAAAAAAGATTGATAAGCTCTGTATCTTGTTAATTTTCTGTTATTTACAAATTATAATTTAATTACAATAAACTGTACGATACTTTTTATTTCCCTTTTATATCATGTAATTCTCAAAAATTAATACTAGTTGTTAAATTTTGTATTGCATATTTTCATTTATTTTCTTTGATTTATAGAAACTAAATTTAAGGTACGCTGTATTATACGCGCGTTTAAAGTAATATATATATATATATATATACTCATATATATATATATACTCTCTACAAGATATATATATATATCTTGTAGAGGAATTTTGAGTACTATACTAAAAAAATTAACTAAAAGTCTGTTAACTGGTTTTCACTTCGTGAATAAATGAAACCAGGGTTTCGAAACTTACATTGGGTTTTTGTAACCCCTAATTTGAATCAAAGAGAATATTGGAAATATTAACGTTATATATTTATAGAGTAACTTCCTTTAGGAACACAAAACAAAATTTATTACTGTAAGAAACAACTCTTTAAAAGCAAGCAAAACAGATCAGTATGATTTGAATTAAGGAGTCCCATCTCTTAATTTATTACTTCTGAAATTCAATTTTAAAAGTAAAATTTTAAATTAGTTCAACAATTTCTAATTCTTTGTAAAATTAGTTACCCCCCCCCCTCAAAGATATATGCTTTTCTTCCTAAAGGAAACTTATCAAAAAAGAAAAGGAGAGCATTTTTTTAATAAAACTCCTTTTTCTCGGAGAAAACATTCGCACAATATAAATTGACATATCAAGACCCCAGAGGTCAAAGCAGTTATAGGAATCAACCATCCACACGCACTACATAAAAACATTTCTCCTCTTACTTAAAACACTCAAGACATCTCGTGTTCGGGGGAGGGTGAAAGGGGGCAACCGTATCCACATGGTGATTCTCACCCTTTCAGAAAATCTATTTATCGCGGATCTCTGCTCTACCGGAAGCTGCACTTGCGTGACAGAGGACTATCAACTCTAATTTCAAGCCGTTGCCATTTTTCAAACGTAAATTTTTGGTAGAAGGTGGCTTTTCCGAGACAATTTTTCCTCATCTTGCGGCAGCACGCGCGCACAAGGATCTCTTAAGTTTTCGCGTGAGGCCAGAAACTCTTATGCGAATCGCTAACGGTTAGAGTTCTTCAAGGACGGACATGATTTTTCCATTTTCTCGTTTTCCCATTGCTGTAGGAAAAATAAATCTCTTCGGGAGAGAAACTGCCTGCATATTATTATTCAAATGGACTCGCTTCCGATTTCTTTTCTCTCTGGGAGCGTTTGTCTGGAGTTTAGTTGAGGAGGTTAAGTATGGTTCTGAGTGAAGTGAATGTGATTTGTTTTATGGTCTGGGAAGAAGTAATGTGACATCAAAAGAGACGTTAACGTAACCCTCGACGGCGTTAGTTAATTTCGGGGACGCAAAAGACGATTATTTGAAATATTTCTGCGTACTTCATCAGCTGGCCTTAATAGTTAACTAGTTAATGTTAATGCATTTTGAGCAGTTGATTATTAATTAACCTCTTGAGTACTATGAAACCACTGTTTGCCCTATACATGTTATGTATACGGCAAAATCCCAATGTAACCTCATGGGGCTACATGGCTTATTTAGGTGTACAACCAGTGTAACCAGCGCAGGAAACATTATAATGTAGATTTTCTTTTATTGGATTATATAAAATCACAAATGTCAAGTTACAAAATGTCTAGGTTACAAAAATTAGAATTAAAATTGGCAAATCTATGTGAAATTGCTCGAAATGTTCGTTGGAACAAAAAGCTTTTCCACGTGCGTTACATACCTGCATTGGCACATTTTTGCTTAATTTTTTCATCTTCTTTATCACAAATAGATAAACCTGTATCAGTTACTGTCGTATTCATCGGTTTTCGACAAATATTTTCATTCAGTATCACTTTCGTTGAAATCCAACGATGATGCCGTGTTAGAAAAATAAAAATAAACAAAAAGAGTTATACAAACTCTAGTAAGCGAAACGAAACACGAACGAACGTGTGCATTAGTCAGCGTCAAAAGGAAAAATGAAATATGCGTCGTAAAATTATGGTCTGCATCCCCAAGAATCTGAGATTTTACAGGGATACAAGAAAACTCCTTGGGGTACGAAGTGGTTAACCTGGAATCTATTGGCAACTGATCCCTTAAATCTGAGCCATTCATAAGTGACGAAGACGACATATGAGTAGGAACCCTACTCATCAAACTGTCACCACGACATCATAATAACTTTGAGCTCCAACAATTTTGAACTTACTTCAACCCATACGAAAAGGGAAGATTATGCACACTTCTTAAGAAGTTAATAAATTTATTTCTTCTAGAAAAAAAGACATTTAACTCATTTGCTCAATAGTTCTTTGTCAATAGTATATTGCGCAGAGTTATCGAGGTTAATGATTTGTGTAGTTACTGATTTCATTGAACTTTACGTAATCAACTAGATCTTCAACGTTTCTTAGTGTGTAAACTTGGCTTAGACAGCTCTTGACGGAGATCATTTTCTGCGAAAGTCGGTTGAGTTTTGCACCCGGTAACACATACAGAAACTGTTTTCAAATAATATATATCTATACAAATAAATAAAATTGAAGTGTCTGTTTGTATTTTCAAATTAGCAGCTTTTTACTTAATGCACTAAAAGTATATACGGTACTCAAAACAAAAAACTAATTTTTAAAATTTTTGTCTGTCTGTCTGTTTGTTCCGGCTAATCTCGGAAATAGCTGGTGCGATTTTAAAAATTCTTTCACCAATGGAAAGCTACATTATCAGCGAGTAACATAGGGTATATTTGATTCCCGTATTCCTACGGGAACGGGAATTATACGGGTAAAACCACGGGGCACTGCTTCTTCCCGCCAAGTTGGCGCAAGATTATGCATTTTGTCAATACCGAAAATTTTAATAAACACATTTTTCTCACATTTGTAACAAATAACTGAAACATAGTGTAATTTAACATCCTTTATAAAAGTAATTTCTCACATTTTTTTTAATTAAATGTCAAACGTTTATTGCTCTACGTTTATTAAATTATTCTTAGCGTAACTTAGGCTACTTTTCCTCACCGATTCCTCAATGATTTCCTTAAAAAAATGTTTTCTAGCACACTTTACTTACTGTACTTTATATTGCTGCCACTCCTAATTAGTTCGACATTTCCGTTTGATATTATTTAATATTTGCCTCATGTTTGTTTATTCACTTTGAATTTGGCAACAGAATTTTCAAAACAACAGTTTATTCAAAACTGTAAATATATGAGTTTATTCTGCGTAATATATATAATGTAATAATATGTATATTGCTTAATATTTATATTGTAATCGAAGAATAATAATTTTCAAATTATCTTTCATTTTTCTACCTTTCTGTTTTTCTTAATTCAAATTGTTCTTAATTTCTTAATTGTGAGTTTTTTTAATTCGTTATATTTAAGCTGTTTTAAACTTTAACAGCTGAACTTTAAGTATAATAATTAGAAATCAATGTTAAACATTGTTAGGTTTTTATTCATGAAACTATTTCAGTTTTTGATAAATTACTCTTAGGTTATTTTATTTAGTTAACTGCGTCGGTAGTTGTTTCTAAAATAAATATTTTTAATTACGTTTTAGGTGAAAAGGTGCACTTACACTCTTTAGTTATGCCTAAAAGAAAATCAAATCTCTCTAAAAACACGAGAAAGGCCAAAACTCTAAGATTGCAACGTAAAAATGAATCGCAAAAGGATAGAGAAAGTCGTCATACAAACTGTAGGTTAGGGATATCAATGTCTCGGTCGAATGAAAGTAGTTCTGAGAGAAACGAACGATTACAATTAGATAGAACCCGTCATTCATCGTTAAGGAGTCAAGAATCTCTGGAATCTAGAGAAAAGCGTCTAAAAATAGATCGTATACAACACACGGTCTCGCGAAGCCTACAATCACGTGATTCTAGAAAGTAGCGATTAGAAGATGATCGTATTCGACACGCTTTCTCTCGAACCATAGAATCAGAAGGTTCTAGAGAGCAGCGATTAGAGGATGACCGTATTCGACACGCTTTCTCTCGAACCCTAGAATCAGAAGATTCTAGAGAGCAGCGATTAGAAGATGATCGTATTCGACACGCTTTCTCTCGAACCCTAGAATCAGACGATTCTAGAGAGCAGCGATTAGAAGATGATCGTATTCGACACGCTGTCTCGCGAAGCCTAGAATCAGACGATTCTAGAGAGCAGAGACTGGAAAGTGATCATCATTATCACCAAAAACAACGTGAATTTGAAAGTCAAGAACAACATGACATCCGTGTTACAGAACAATGTGATCGATATCATGAGTCACAAGGACAAAGAACGAGCGCTTAGCACACCTCCGTGAAAGTGTGAGTGCCATTCGTCAGTCAGAAACGAATTTTCATCGAAAAAGACGTTTGATTACTGCCAGACAAACCACAAGTGCTCTGCGGGATATTGAAAGTGAAGAAAACCGGCGACAACGACTTAATAATGACCAAATAAGAACTAATAGACGTAATATTGCATGGCGAGAAAAATTTAACAGTGGGTTCAATTATGATACCCAAATAAATTATTCTACTGCATCTGAGATAGGGCCGATGAATGTATGTTACAACTACTGTAAAGCCTTAAGGTGGAAAGATGAGTCAAAAGGAATTTGTTGTTCTTCTGGAAAAGTACGTTTGGACTCCATTCAGCAGCCACCTGAGCCACTTAAGTCTTTGTTATGTGGCGAACATGATCAATCTCAACATTTCCTAAATAATATTAGACGTTATAATTCAGCTTTTCAAATGACTTCTTTTGGGGCAAAAGAAGTTCACGAAGGGAATTATATGCCCACATTTAAAATACAGGGGTGTCATTTAATTGGTTCCCCACTGCCAGTAGATAATGCAAGAGAATCATTTTTACAAATATATTTCATTAGCGATTATGTACTACAAAGGGACGCAAGATTACAATGTTTTCCAAATCTAAACCCTATGTTAGTAGAAAGCTTATAAAGTATGCTTATTGAAATAAACAGTTACATTCGTGATTTCAAAACTGCTCTTCAGTATTTCCACTAAATTCAAACGAAAATGACTATAAAATAGTTATAAATGCTGATCGACGACCTTCAGCAGAGCATAGAGGTCGCCATAATGAACCGACAATAAACGAAGTATCTGTGCTACTGGTAAATCAAGATTGTGATAAACGAGACATAGTACTTCACAGACATGATAATAGATTGCAGAGAATCTCCGAAACTCATAGATCATATGATTCTCTACAGTATCCTCTAATGTTTGTTCATGGGGAAGACGGATATAACTTTGGAGTCTATCAAGTGGAACCCAACACAGGCCAACCAAATTTCCAAAAAAAAGTTTCCGCACTTCAATACTATTGTTACCGGTTAATGCTTAGAGAGAGAATGAGTACAATCATTTTCATAATTACAAACAATTATTCAATCAATACTTAGTTGACGTATACGCTAAAATTGAAACAGAGAGACTCACTTTTATACGAACTAATAAAAAAAAGCTTCGAGTTGAAAATTATATTCACCTCCAAGACGCAATCAATCAGAATGAGAATGTAGAGGACTTGGGCCAGTTAGTTATTCTACCTTCATCGTTTACGGGAGGACCTAGATATATGCACCAACGCACACAAGATGCGTTTTGTTATGTTAGGAAATATGGATGTCCCGATCTTTTTATAACATTCACGACCAACCCTAAATGGGATGAAATTACAACCGAACTTTTTAAAGGGCAGTCTGCTTCTGATCGGTATGATGTTGTAGCAAGAGTTTTTAAGCAAAAATTAAAGAAAATGATAGATCTCCTGGTGAAAGGGAACATTTTTGGTTGCGTTCGCTGTTTTATGTGTAGTGTAGAATGGCAGAAGCGTGGTTTGCCCCATGCCGACAGTTTGATATGGTTAGAAACGAAACTAAGAGCTAAGCAAATTGATGATGTTATTCGAGCAGAATTGCCAGATCAAGAAGTGGATCCAGAGCTATTTGATGTTGTGAAAACCCACATGGTACACGGTCCATGTGGCTCTTACAATCCTCGATCTCCGTGTATGAAGAACGGTATCTGTATTAAAAGATTTCCTAAACCTTTCAGTGCACAAACTGTTACAGGTGAGGATGGTTATCCATTTTACAGACGTCGTTCGCCTGAAAATGGTGGTATACGAACGACAATCCGATCACGAGCAAACTGTATTGATATCAACAATCGATGGATTGTTCCATTTTCACCAGTACTGTCACGCACTTTTAGAGCACATATCAGCGTTGAACTTTGTAGTAGTGTTAAATCAATAAAATATATTTGCAAGTATGTCAATAAAGGTTCAGACTTGGCGGTACTTGGTGTACAAAATGCTAATGCTGAAGTTACATCATATCAAAATGGAAGATATATTAGTACTTCCGAAGCAATCTGGCGCATATTATCATTTTCGATTCACGAACGTTTCCCCGCAGTAACACATCTCGATATCCATTTAGAAAATGGTCAGAGAGTTTATTTTGATCCAAGCAATGTCCGTGGAGTAATAGAAAATCCAAGAAATACGACATTGATGGCATTTTTTGATCTGTGCCAGAAAGATGAATTCGCAGCCTCTTTATTGTATGAAGAAATACCAGGATATATATATATTACACATTTAATAAACAAAATGGATCATTCCAACGGCGACGTCGAGGTACTCCTGTGGAAGGTCATCCCAGCATATTTCACGAGCATACTCTTGGCAGAATTTATACAATTCATCCTAATAATCGGGAATGTTATCTAAGGATGTTATTAAATGTTGTCAAGGGACCAACTTCTTTCAAAACTCTCAAAAGCGTGAATGGTATTTTATATCCTACATATCAAGCAGCATGCCTTGCTCTTGGTTTACTGGAGGGTGATAATCACTGGAGCGACACATTAACAGATGCCAGAATAAGCAGAAACGCATCTAAATTACGAGAGTTATTCGCCATTATATTGGTTTTCTGCAATGTCTCTAATCCCTCAGAGTTATGGGACAAGTTCCAGGATCATTTGATGGAAGATTATGTAAGAGACTTTCAACGGCATTACCCAGATGCAGACATAAATGCTCATTTAGAAAACTTTAGTAATCGTGCTTTGCTTGCGTTACAAGACGTTCTTCTTTCCACAGGCGGTAACACTCTCCCTCATTATGGCTTACCATCTCCACAAGCGATCGATGGAATTGTTGAAAATTTGAACAGAGAATATATTGAACACACAAATTTTGACCCAGTTGAACTTCAACATTGGATAAATCAGAATGAACCGAGATTAAACAGTGAACAAAATCAAAATTACCGACTCCTCACTGACAGTGTGAATACTAAAGCTGGTGGTGTGTGTTTTTTAGACGCTCCAGGTGGTACTGGTAAGACATTTTTGATAAATCTTTTATTTGCCAAAATACGTTCAGAAAAAAAAATTGCAATTGCAGTCGCATCTTCGGGAATAGCTGCAACTTTACTTCCTGGGGAGAAAACAGCTCATTCCATGTTTAAAATTCCACTAGAATTAGAGCGTATGGAAAATCCAGTCTGCAGCATATCGAAAAATAGTCCTAAGGCCAAAGTATTACAAGATTGTGTCTTTGTAGTGTGGGACGAATGCACTATGGCAAACAAAGTTTCAATAGAAGCCGTGAACAGAACAATGCAAGTCCTAAGAGGTAATACTCTATTATTTGGTGGAGTAACATTTTTATTCGCTTGAGATTTTAGACAAATATTGCCAGTTGTAACTAAAGGTACACGAGCGGATGAAATCAACGCTTCTTTAAAACGTTCAGTACTTTGGAGACATTGTATAAAACTTCATTTAAAAGAAAACATGAGAGCACATTCAGCCGATTCAGAATTTAGCAAAATTCTTCTTGATATTGGAGAAGGAAAGTGTCGAGAAGTTAATTGTACGCAAGATATAGAACTACCTACCGGTCTTTGTCAGGTTGTGGCAGACACTGAAACTTTAATACATAGCATTTATGATGATGTTCACAATCTCAATATAAAAGAAGATTCGTGGTTGTGTGAAAGATCCTTTTAGCACCTATAAACGACCAGGTTATTGCGCTTAATCAGCGCATGTTAAATAAGCTTCCTGGTGAATCACAAACATACCTTTCCATCAATACAGTTTGCAATCTGGATGAAGCGGCTAGTTATCCAACCGAATTTTTAAACAGTATAATTGTGCCTGGTCTACCTCCTCACAAGCTAGAACTTAAGATTGGAGTTCCCATCATACTACTTCGTAATTTAAACCCACCAAAACTTTGCAATTGTACTAGGTTGCGAGTAGTGTTATTGCAAAGAAACGTTATAGAAGGTCGTATAATATCCGGATGTGGAAAAGGTAACATAGTACTTATACCACGAATTCCCATAATACTATCGAATTTCCCGTTTGAATTCAAAAGACTACAATTCTCTGTGTCAGCTTTGCTATGACAATTAACAAGTCACAAGGGCAAACGTTAAGCAAAGTTGGCATAGATTTAACTAAGAGTTACTTTTCACATGGCCAACTACGCGTGGCATGTTCACGTGCGAGGAATGCCACTGGCGTTTTTGTTTTAGCTCAAGAAAATCGTACACCAAATATTGTATGTAGAGAGGATGTTCAATAAATTTATACGAAAAAAACCACACAAAAATTAACAAAAAACAAAGAAAATAAAAAAAATAAATCAATAAACACCAAAAAGAAGAAAAAACACACAAAAATATAAAAACAAAACATTTATTCACAAAGTAAAAAAATGACATTAAACTCTCTCTCTCTCTCTCTCTATATATATATAGCGTGTATGTATTTCTTTACGTGTAATACAGAATTATTAAGTTTTCGTAAGATCTGTGAATTGAACATAACACTTTTTTTGTAAATTTCTACGTGAACGAAGTCGCGGGTAACAGCTAGAAAAAAAATTGGCTTTATATATAGAAAAGCTGGTGATTTAAAAATATACCTTAGGAGATTAAAATGATGTAGTTCTAGAATACTATTTTTTCATATAATACTTTGAATAAATTACTTCAAAACACAAGAGCATCGCATACGGACAATTTAAGTTTCTTTCCAAAAAAGAGGGTGCTCGCGTGCACCTGTGCAGTAAGTGTCATATACGGAGGCTTAAGTGCGGGTTAAAGTTATAAAACAGTGACGAAAAAAAGTAAATAATGAAAAAGATTGAAGTTTTACTTTCAGTATTATTAGAAGAAAGAAAAGGAAAATGAGAAAAATTTTATGCTTCGTATTGGAACATTCGACTATCGTTCTGTGTTCTTGACTTTTAAAAATCTATGGTAGAAGTAGAAAGAAACAGGTTCATGATTATAGAAAATTTTCACCACCATTGTTTGGAATAATGGGCATATTCTTTCAAAAATTTCAAATAATTCTAATTTCTCGCTTTCGTTTAACCAAACACGCATCGTTTTTTTAAAAAAATTTCGTCAAAATTTTTGCATTCTTCTACATCTTATAAAACATTCAATTCTGTACGCGTTATTTTAGAAAAATTTCCATCGAATCAAAAAATCCCTCATCACTTTGCGTTGATAATGTCTTATATTTGACGTTCTAATGGATCTCTATGCAGAGATGTTTTGCATCAAACACTATTAGTATTTTCTTCAGATATAATCCCATAAATTGCTACAGTTTGGTAAATATATCTAAAAAAATGAAAGTTTTAGGTTTTAGATGAGATCCTTGGGATATTTCGCTTCAAAATAATGTAGCGTCTACTACATATTCATAACGATGTTTTGTGTGTTTAAAATACAATGCTTTCAATATATCGTAATTACCATTGTCTTGAAAGAAGTTCCATATGCTCAAATACAAGTATATACTAAAAATATTTAAAGGATAAAATAAAGAATCTATTGAACGTATATATTATTCTGTAGAATGTATTTGTACGAACAAATTAGAAGTTATAATTGCAGAAGAATTTCAGGTAATTTTAGAACATTTGTAAAAATAAAACGTTCTTTTGAGCATGCAAAAAGGAAAAGAAAAAATATAAATTTAGTTTTTAGAGAGGCTATCAAAAATGTGAATGTTTTTTTAGTGTATGTAAATTTAGAGCATACATTTGAATGCAACGTTTTTTGTATGACTGAACAAAAATTATATTACACACACACACTTACAAGCTAATATTATCTACCTTTTTATTTGATAAATGTATGGGGATGTAATTCTATGGCATGTGAGTATACTTTAATATTGTTTTTCTTTCAATTACATTCAATAGTAAACACATTTACTGTTCATGTTTCATGTGACACAGTTAAACGAAACGCTAACTGTCAATAATAAAAAAAAATAAGGTAAGATTTGTTTCAAACTTTCGGAAATATTTTGGACGTCTTCAATCAATTATGATATCTCAGTAAACTATTAGTAAAAATGCCGTAAAATGATAACAACTTTTATTTCGCTGGACATCAGTTCTGTAAAGATATATAAATTTAAGACGAGTCATAATTGACATCTTATTTAATAATAAAGTCTGACATGAACTCTCGTGCTTTAACTTAAGTACAGAGTAACTGCTTCTGACTGATGTTGCGAGATTCGTTGCTGGATAGATAGGATTAGGTTTTTATTCCATGCCACGATGTCTTAGTATTTTTTTAAAATTTTTACACATAAATAAATATTTTAAAGATTTTATTTACAAATATTACAAATAATGCTCAGAAAAAAAGATTAAAACAATAATGTTTTAATATTATTTGTTGCTTAAAGCTGAAAATAAAAGTTAGAATTTATCAACTGAAATTAATTCTCTAACAGTTTTAAAAGCTTTTGTGAAAATTACAAGTCTCATATTAGCGTAATAATTGCACGAGAGATCAGATGAAATGCATTAAAGAAATAAGAAGTTCCTCGCTTAAATGCAAATCATTAAACGTGAGAAAATAGTCTTACAGTAGACTCCTGAATACTTTGGAATATCTTTTAACGGTTACTACTCAGAGAAACACATCCTTATGAAGTGCAAATTATATATTTTCGATATCTTTTCTAAATAGCGTAATTTTCTTTTTCTTTACTCGACTGGTTCTGACGTCATATTAGTTATAAGTTAGAAAGTCTGGCTCTGACTATCAGAAGATAAATTTATTTCAGTCCAGAGACTGAAGTATTCATAAATGCTGTTAACTAATTGTGGAAGTTTTCTAAATGATCTCATCCTTACAAAATAACGACTGCAGTCCGTGATGAATATTTCCAGCATGCATGACACTAGCATAATTATGTACGTTTTTGGTTATCTTAAGTGTTGAAGAACGATTCGTTTTCTGAATTCTACGAGCATGTCGTATTAGCGCGACGTTTCTCTAATAAATAGCTTTAAATTCTGCAAGTTTATTAAGAATTATGATAACATATAGCGTATATGAATGTTCCGTTCAGATGCAAATGATGTGCTTTGAGAATTATATGTACATATTAATCATCTTTCTGGGAATATTTAACTTTTAAGAATGAAGTCAAGAAGAAAGATTATTATTTATATTTTATCATTTTTACTATCCCTATTTAATTTAATATTAGCTTATTTGGGTAATGATTTTAATTTTGCTCATTGGTATATACATACTAAAAGTAAATTAATTAGCAAATGTACTGAAAAGTCATCTTTGAGTACATGCGTTTCTTCGAAACTTTTCTCCCATCAGAAATGTTACATGTTTGTTGTCAAACTTTGTATAATGATGTGATTTTCTTTATTGAGAATCAGAAAACTAAAATGAAATTTAATCGAAATGATAGAAGTGTCGTCTGAATGTTTCAAAATACATTTGTAGAATTATAACATGTAAATTTCTCATGATGTTCTTTGAAAGGCAGGATATTTTTGTTAATTTTTTAAAAATAAAAACTGAAATAAAACAACAACAAAAAAAAACTCTTTTTATAACTATATTTCTAATAAAACTTAACAGAGGAGAGGGAAAATTGAAAATGAAAAATTTCCCCAAACAAAAAAAATAATTCTCCAGTAAGATAATAAAAGAAAAAAATGGAAAAAAGAATAAAAACAACATATAAGAAATATTTCATAATAATAATGTTTATTTCAAGGATTTTGGGAAAAAATGTCCAAGAGTTAAAGCTTAAAAATGCAAAACACGAAATTATTCAGCAATTCTACTGTTATTCTAACGGCACAATATGAGTATTTCAATAAAAATTCGTATTTACTATAAGAAAAATATGTAATATGCATTAGAGCATTTGTATTCAAAATTGTTTTATTTCTAATAAAAAATAAACTTAAAACGAAAAAAATTTTTTTTTTCATACCTTTGGTGCTCTTGGCTTTACATTTGTGCTTCTTAAATAATTTTTTATTAGATGTAACTGTTATACACCTTACAAATTTTTCTTGAAACTGTTTATAGGAAAATATAACATAAAGTGTAATATAAAGCTAGCACACTCAACTCCTTCAAAGTCCCGACATTGGTTCAGATGTCTCTCTAATATGCAATTATATTAACCGAAATATGAAGGACATTTAGTTACTCTGATAAAACAAAACCAAGAATCAAATTATGATTATTATTTATTTCAAGAGTATTTCATATTTATTTTGGCTGACAAAATTTTTTGAATAATATTCTTGTTAATTTAATTTTGATAAAAGCTGTTAGATAGAATAGCAATTTTATTCCAGCAGTTATATATAAGTATATCATGGGTTATTTTAGATTTTTATATTAATATATTTTATATTTTAAACCTTTTAAAGTATTTAATGTAAGTTTTTCCACCACAACTTTAAGTTTTTTCCCCCTTCGTCTATTCATCTTTATAAGAAATACAATGGTATCCGTTTAAAACCCATAAGGCAATATAGATCTTTATTTATGGATGCTTTTTATACTGTGTTTATTATGTTATTAAAGTCAGAAAGTATTGGTTCCAATTTATGCAAAGATTTTATGACATTGTAAAAATGTTGACATAAATAAAACACAATTAATATCCTAATTTATATTTGTTTTTGTTTATTTTTAGTATTAAATATTTATACGTGCTTTTAATGTAATAGTTTGGAGTTAAATATACAGAAATAGTTTAATAAAGGTTTTTAAATACAAACTGAAAACGTTATAAATGCAAACAACTTTATTTTTTATTTCGTTTTCATAAATTATCCATTCAGCTTTTCCCTCTTAAAACTAATATAATTTTTATAAAATATAAATACAATCGCTAATTAAAGGTACAGCAGGTTAATCGGTAGTTTTATACGAATATTTATACATTCCGCTCCATATGTTTAAATTGTTAGTTCAATCTTTTCATTAATGTAACTTAAAAAATCTTACTGCTTTTTATAGCTTAAAACTATACTCTCTGTTTGCAATTAATAATTTCCTATAAAGTAAAATAAAACAAAAATTAATAAAAAAGCTATTCTGGTTGAAAAGTTAGAAAAAAGGAATATGTTACGGAAATAAAATTCTAGGAGATTAATGCATTTTGTACAGTTTCAAAGAAATCATTAGGTTTTCTAAAATAAAATTTATTTGTGAATTTCATTGGCACATAAAATGTTGTATATAACTTAAAATCAGACATGATGCTTTTAAATTATTTTTTAATACAGAAATATTTGAATAAGAAATTCGAAATGCACCACATTTAGGGATTTTATGTATTTATACAAAATATGTATTATGTATTTACAAATCATGCAAATTTGGCTCGGCTCTATAAACAATAAAAAACTAAATATTTTCTCTTTTATCTTAAACAAAAGTAAGTAAGAATATTCTACGTTCCATTATGAACAAATAACTAGTTACTGAAATTTCTTTATAAATGTCAGCAAAGAAAACATGGCCAGAAAAAAAATAAACAAAATAACATTCCTTGATATAATATAATTTGAGATAATGGACAAAAATGTTGAAAGAACACAATGGAATTAAAAAAACAGAAAATCATTCCCTCTACTAATCCTAGTAAATACCCGTTAGAAATATGTTCAGTTAAGAAAAGTTTCTCTTATTAAACAAAAGCAAACAATTGAATATTCAAATGAAATGATTAAAAACAATCTTTTTTTTTTTTTTGAGAAAAAAAAGAATTTTTAAGTGATAATAAGTATTTTTGTCACTACATTTTAAAAATAATTTTTTGTTAGTAAAATCATGTATCGATTGAAAACTTTTAAAAGTTATTAATACGTTTTCTGGACCGTATTTTTGTTTGAAAAAAAATGCCTGCATCTCAAACTGGGAAACTTCCAAAACTTCTTTCGAAAAAATAAATCTTTAATAATATTAATTAAAGATATAATATTTATGTAAGCCAAACAGAACATGAGCCAAATAACTATCATAAAATGATAAATACATAAGGAAACAAAACAAATGTAGCGAACCTTTGTTATCATTTTCTATAATTAGCAATGTATAACAATTTCATTTTATGAAAAGAATGTAAGCAAATATTTTAATAACATGCACAAAAATAAAATAAAAAAACACTTGAGAAAAATATATGAGAACAAATGGACAACATGATCATTCTCATTTTTTTATTTGCATTTATTTCTGCGCACAATAATAATTCAGGAAGGAAAAAATAAACTACAAAGGCATTTCTCCATTTGTCATTTGTTCACCCTAATTAGATAACTGTAACATTTGAAGCGTGCAGCTTATTTGTTTTTGCATAAATAACATAAAAATAATTTCGAAATAAATTTATGAATTGCCAAAATCTGACAAAAACAACGGGAAACCGCAAGTAAAAAGCTTATTTATTGCTATCTAAACAAGTAAGATAAATTTTTTTGGCCAATTGAGTTATTCCCGTCATTTCTCTACCATGAAACATTGTTTCTCAAGCAGAATAAAATAAAAATAAAAATGACAAATAATTCAAGATTTATGTATTGACAATGTTCTTTTTTTGATTTCTTTCCAAATGCTTACCAATCTCTCATCCTCTACTAACAAATGTGGATTTCTGGGGAATTTTATAGTTGGTCAGGCAGCATGCATTTTTTCTTTTTGCTGTAACGTTGATAAAACGGATTACGCCTGGCCAATTTTTTCCAAGTCGTCGACTTTTAGATCTAGTAGTCTCAGTTGGAAGTTTATGGTCAGTTTGAACTTTTTTTAATGTTTTATTCTTGACCACTAGAAATGGAACACTAAAAATATTTTATTATCTGATATTTGGCAATTTAAAATTGGAGAATGCTAGATATGGGAAATGCAGTTCTTAAATTTTTAGAAATATATAACTTTATCGTATGAGGTCATATAAATATCTCCATAAAATATTTTTAGCTAACGGTTATTTTTACTACGAAAATATTCATCTAAAAGTTAAATATGTGTGTTGATATTCTGGAACATAAATTTTCCTATGAAATACCTTGAATATTTCTAAATAATATTTGAGATTTCAAATTCATTATTAATTTTCAAAAAATAAAAATAAGAAAGAAATAAATTCCTATTTTTTATTTGCTGGAATTTTTTTTTCATAAAATAATTTGAAATATACTTAGTTTTAGTTTTTAGTAGTTTTTCACAAAATGTGTTTACTGTACTTTATTTCCCATAAATTCTGAAGGAATATGAAATTTTATTTTTTAAGAAGTCTCAGGACACTTAACAGATATCCGTGCACTCGAATAAAACACAAACACACATCCTTCTTCAAACCAATGTAACTTAGTAATAAAGCAAAGCAATCATTTACATATGTTTACATCATTTCTCAAATTCTCAGAGAATTAAAAAAAATTTAAAAAGTTATATCGAAATATAAATTGGACAATTTTTCAAAAATATGAAAATGAGTATTTTACTCCGCGCAGGATTCTAAAGAACAAAATTGATCAAAATTTACAAAATCAATTTTACTTGGTGTAAAAGTGTTCACTTTTGAAGTTATTCTAACTTTTAAGAAGCTTAGAGAAAAAGTTATTTCTTTAATTTCACAACTACAACAAAATTTTTAAATTTTGAGAAAAAAAACTCATTTTAAATTCAAATTTAAAAAAATTTATTAAATTTTTTTGAAAGTTGTTACATATATAAGTTATAGTCTTATTGGAACATGTGTATGAAATTTGAAATTGATATCATTAATAGTTTCTGAGAAATCCGGCGCGCAAGCTGAAATTTTTTGTTTTGAGAAAAAGAAAGTAAAAGATAAGAGAGATAGGGCTTTTGTTTAAGTTTCACTAGTTATTTCTCAATAACTTTGGACGTTTTCCCAGTATCAACAAAATTTTGGTACCAAAATGCTCAGAAATGTGGTGGCTTTAATATACATATATATTTTTCAAAAATTGAAACATTTACAATTTAAGAGTCCTTAGACCCTGTTTTTTGTTACTGTGAATTGTTCTGCATTTAATGTTTTAAGGAATGTGTTTCGCATTAAAGATTATCAGTTAAAAGAAATATTTAATTTTATTTTCAAGGAACTTTTGAATATTTTCTGTATTTTGCAACTGTTACCGAAATATCAAAATTAATTTTTAGTATTTTTTTTTTATCTAAATTCATTTATAAAAGCTTATCACTTTTTTATTCTGCGTTATATTTATAATTACATTATTATTAAATCAAAAATTTCTGATATATGAAAAGTTTGCATTATAGTAGTTTAATAATTCCAAAAAAATAATTTTTTTGGGAAACCCAGTCTATTTAAGGTGAAAAGTTTATATGATAATTAATTTGTATAAGGTTCTTTAAACACCTTTAGCCCTATAATTTAAGATTTATGCGTGTAGAACTATCTATAATTGTTAAAAAAATCTTAAAATTCATTGAATGAAAATTTATTGCTCCAATGAAATAAAAAATTATACCCTTAACTCCTTTATTATTTTCAAGAGATTCTATCTCTCTCTCTCTCTCTCTTTTTGTTTAAGATTATTTTCCGAAAGACATTTTAAATCCAAATGCTTTTAAACTGAAAAAAAAAATATTTGGTGTCCCTAAAATATACCATTATCTTTATAGAAAACAGTTTATTTCAAATTATCTACTATCCAAGCCATTAATTTTCTTTGAAATCAAAAGTTTCACTTCACAAAACTTTCCCATTCCATTACTTTTGAACCCAAGCAGTTTTAAATCAATCTCTACCTCAGATAAGTTTCTTTCTTCAGTAAAAGTAACGATACAGTTTCGAAGATAAAATCTAGAATTTCTAGAAACCTATAAAATAAATCAATGTAACATTCATTCCTGACTAGCAACAAATACTACCGAATAAATTCACTGCTACACATTTCACTGAACTTTTGAATACATAAGAAGAAGAAAAAAATAAATTACTTCACTCTTAGCATGAATGTGATAAATTCGCAGCCATCTTATCGTGCGATTTAAAACATTGGCGAGTGTTATTGCAACATGTCTGAGGCAGGTGGGACTGAAAAATACGCTCTATTTATTACAAGCAGCGGGGAATTTGCTTGAAACAGATCCCTTTTTCTTCAATGTATCGATACCAGCTGCCGTAACGACGGGACGATCACTTTTGTAGCTGCTCTTGTATGGATTAAGCATCCATCATGTCTTAAATAATGAACTGGAATGCCAGAGGTCTTGCCTTGTCTGAGACGAAGCAGTTTTTCTTGATTTTCTTGGCCTTAGGAAGAGCGAAACTCTCTGTATTACGTTATGAAGCATACACTTTTCTGCTCAAGGAAATTGTATAGCCCTAGGTTTAAGGAATCGGGTGAATATTTACTTCTATTGTGATTATATCAAATCACACGTTTTTCTTAAAACTTGATTGATTAAAACAGGTTTCTCAAACAGTGGGGCACCCTCCTGGGGGAGTGAAAACTCTACGAGGGGGGCGCAAGCATATTGAAAAATCGAAGGCAAAAGATTATTTAAAAAAAATTATTAATTTACTGAATAAACGAACAAAATATATTCTAACATAATAAAAAATAGAATACACATTTACACTGATATTATACACGTATAAATGTATTAGTACTGCAAAATATGTATTTTATAATAAATTTTACACTACTAAGTTAAGAAAATTTTTTATAATTACCATGACCCCAT
The DNA here is from genome assembly GCA_019973975.1 of Trichonephila clavata. Lineage (NCBI taxonomy): Eukaryota > Metazoa > Arthropoda > Arachnida > Araneae > Nephilidae > Trichonephila > Trichonephila clavata. Next base: position 50,757 of record BMAO01021813.1, read on the forward strand.
GGGTTCGTCACACACACATATATAAAATTACATACAAAAATTAACTCTTATCTTAAAAATTTGTAAGGTTTATAACGAATTCCTGCCGGATAAAAGTTATGCGATTCTCTCCCGAAAGCCCCCGTTTTCCAATTAAGCTCGCGTATGTGATGAATTGAAGGAGGGGGGGGGAGAGAAAAAAGAAATTGAAAAAGTAAAACCTTCTTAAACACTTTCAAGGTCATTGTTTTGCATTCCAAAGCCTTTGGAACAATTTTATGAATAGTAAATAACAAAAAAGATCATACTTCGAAAAGACGTATATATACGTCCAGGGGAATTAACGCTTTGGCTGAGCGAGATGTTTATATACGCCGGTGGCAAGAGGTTAAAGTCATATTGTAGAATTACCGTCAGAGTATAGTTTTTTGAACTAAATTTACTGGTGTTGTGAGGAGGGGGGGCGATGAAAATTATGATTGAATTTTGGGTCGCAAATATCGAAACATTGAGAAGCACTGCATTAAAAGGTACTCCTGAAAAAAATTGCATTTACAGTACCGTAAGCTCTTAATGCCCTTTAATATTTCAACCACAATGAATTTTCAAACAACGAATGGTTGAGACATATGGAACATTTTTCCACACATAGGTAAACTTTTACATTAAATCATATTTCGCATGAAAATGATTAAATACTTCGTACGAAAATAGTTTTTACCTTAACATTATATAATTGTATAACTTGACATTGATACTCATGTGTTGGTTATTCGCTGTGTAATGTATCACTGTTGTTAAGCGTGTACCAGATGAGGAGAATAATTTATTACTATTTTAAAAACTTTTACTTCTCAAAATTAGTAACAGTTGATTTTTTATAAATATTCATGGCATTGCATAAAACGCATCACAACTATATCGCAAATATATTTTTTTTAATTAATTTTTTTATGAACAGTTATACTTATAAATTCTGCGAATGTACAAGATCGATAAAAAATGTTCAAAGAAATTGTAGCCTAAACGTATTATGAAGCATTAAGAGGTATTTTTTCGATGTGTTTGTATGATTTAGTGGCTACTAAGCTTTGAATTATGAATCGATTATTAAGAACTAATTATTATAAGGAATTATTTATTACTGAACCTGTATGCTAGGCAACACGCATTCAAAGAAAAATAAATAAATTAATAAATAGAGAATAAAATTTATCAATCTCCGTAAATATTTTTCCAGACTTAAAATTATATATATATATATATATAGTCATACGATATCACCCATTCCAAATATAATTATATTATATAAAAATAAATAAATTCTTTGTAGGTTCATTCTATTTTTACAGGAAGTTTAATTAATGTGTTCAGGCTTCAAAGAATTACCTGTTATAAAAATAGACAAAGCGCCAAATACTATACATATTAATATTTTAATCCCTTAAAATTTTATAAATAAATCAAAGTTTTAAATATTTGTTTTGATATTTTTCACTTTGAATTGCTGAAAATTTAATCTACATGTTGTTTCTTATTTCTTTAATACTAAAACTTGAATTGAATTTGTAATGAAGTGATCAATTTAATTTATTTTTGGACGAGACGTGCAACTTGAGAATTCCGTATTTATTATAGATTGACCAACATTTTACATCTCAATACTATTTTTAATTAAAATTTTGAATGCATGACATAATGTTCCAAAAAACAGCAACATTGAATAACATTCCAAGTACCTCAGACACGGCTGAAAAATGTACGTTCTGATTTATTAATCCACAATATTTTTTTTAAAATTTTTAAATCAAAAAGAAAATTATAAGGACTTTTCGTCGTCCATATTTCCTCGCAAATCTCCATGATTCTGATTTTTTCGTAACAAAACGTGTATTTGCCTTTTCAAATTTCGCATGAATGCTATCTGGAAAAGCAAGGGGAATTAATCCAGTCATCCGTACTAACATAACTGTAATCTCGTGGATCTAAAATATCCAGCTCTTGAAATGAGGTTTAACTATTCCACTTCAAATTATATTTTTATCTGTAGTGTCCTTACAACTTAAATAATCATAGCTCCAGAAACTCATGAACTATATGGATATGGAAAAACTTAGAAAAAAACTACACTATGATTTCTAATGCTTATATACACGTTTCTTTTTAACGTGGGGGATGGGGAGGACTCGATACTAACGACAGTGGTCGCCGCGGGGTAACTTCCTCACCCAAATCTTTTTTTTTTACATATATAATTATTTTTATTGTGCACGATAAAAATCGCAATTACAGTGAATTATTTAAATAAGGGAAAATAAACACTGCTGGTCACTATAAATGCCACAACAAGAAAGACAAGAGATAGCACAACAAAATTTATTTTGTAGATATCATGTTGACCAAGTATCAAATGATTAAATTTATAGACTTCTGTGAAGTGTGGTTCCTGCCAGAATCAGTAGCCAGAGTAGCAGCCATTGTTGGAGATCACCGCTGCCACACGCCTCGGCATTGATTCAAAGAGACTTTGGATGTGTTCTTGGGGTACAGCAGACCAAGCAGCTTCCACACGTTGCCAAAGTTGATCTAGTATGGCAGCTGGGGGTGTAATCTGGGTCAATCGTTGAGCAACCATGAAACACATGTTTTCTATCAGAGAAAGATCCGGGGAGCGAGCCATACAGGGAAGCAATTCAATCTGGTGATTGACGAAGAACCTTTGGATAATGCGTGCCACGTGTGGTCGCGCATTATCCTGTTGAAATATGGCTGTGGCCAAGCCCTTAAGGTAAGGAAGGACAAGTGGCTCCAACACCTCGGAGATGTAGCGTTGGCTGTTTAAAGTACCGGTAATGCGTACTAGAGGAGTGCGAGAGTGATATCCAATACCGCACCATACCATAATACCCGGTGTAGGACCAGTGTGGCGGTGCATAACGCAGCTGTTCAGCATCCTCACTCCACGGTGTCTCCAGACTCAAATCCGAACATCGTGGTGTTGCAGACAGATGCGTGACTTGTCAGTAAAGACAACTTCATTCCATTTTGCCGCCCACATCCTTCTTTCATCGCACCATTGGCGGCGGAGACGTCTGTGGTTCTGCGTCAAGGGTAGACCAAGCAATGGACGTATTGTGGACAGACCACTCGGCTGTAAATGGCATTGAATGGTACGCGCAGACACTGAATGATGCGTTACTGACTCAATGTGCTGTGCTATGGTTCGTGATGTGACTGAGCGATCCGTCACTGCTATCGCACAATTTGCCTGTCCTCACGTGAATTGAAGCACTGAGGTGGATGCGATGGACCACTTTGGTCCGTCGTACCCTCCGGCATCCAACGGTCACATATCCACTTTACAGTTGTTTGGCTTCGTCCAACACGACTACCGATTTCCCTGAAAGATAATCCACAATCTCGGTAGGCTACTACCCTTCCTCTGTCGAACTCGAATACTTGATCAAAAGCTGATCGCTGTTTTCTACGAGACAAAACTCATCGTTTTTTGGAAAAACCACAAGAAAAACACAATTGCCGAACTTGAAATCGTCGAAATCTCCAAGCCTTCAATAGCGCTTTGATGTGGTGCCACAGGCGTGCGTGATGTGTGTCTGCGCTGAAATTCTAATCATTTGCGTATCTCACCTCCGCTAATGCATGCTGTAAATTTCATGTTATTTGCATGCTTCCTTCAGGGTGTTGCATTTACGGTGGCCAGCAGTGTACTTACCGACTTTTATGGACTTTTCCATTCTTCTTTGATAATTTGAGAAAAAATCCAATCAAACTGAACAAATATATTTTAAAAGTAATTGACTTTAGTGAAGGAGACAAATCATAATTTTTTTCACTTTTGCTACAGAAATGATATTTGCAGGCAAAACTGTCATATTTTGTTCAAGTTATTGTAGTTTTACTGTCCATTGATGATCGACAAATTCTATTTTGAACTTTTTCTTGCTATTGTTTTTCTGACAGCACACAGTGTGTCTTGTGGCTTTTTATCAGTCTTGATGGAGATTTTAAGTAGCATTTGAAAATTTCCTTTCAACTCAAACGCCTCATATTCATCGCTTTTCTCAAGTTTTCCTTCACTATCATGATTCATATCCATTATTTCATCAGGTTCTTCCTTTGTTTGATAAATTTCGACTTCATCCAAAAGAGATCACACAGAGGGCCTTTTTATTTCTTTAAATTCTGTTTATTTACGTTTGTAAACCATAATGAGTAATTCAACACAGGTATCAAAACCACTAAGTCGATCACAGGGGGGAAATGTAGTCTGTTCATAGAAAATATTTTGGAATATTCATTCAGCAACTATCCTTACAGACCTTGAAGGGGACTTGGGAGTTTCAAATACCCTGCCCCGGACGTTATTGGTATATTGCATAAAGATGAGGTCAGGAGACCTGGAGATCTAACTGTCCAATCCCTTCAGCGAATTTCTACACTTTCCAGAAGTTCATCGATAGATGAGCTGTATGTGCCCCACGTTGTCATCCATTAAAATAAAATCAGGGTCAACTGCACCCGTAAAAAGACAAACATAGGGCTCCAAGACCTCATTCCTGTACTTCACAGTAGTCACAGTGCCTCCTGCAAAGACGTAGCGGTGTGTGCGGTCATCCAATGGGATGCCTGTCTAGACCAATAAGCTTCCGCCAATGTAATGGTCGATTTCTCAGACTTTGAAAGCAGGTAGTGGGTTCCTGCATATGAGAGTATGGTGAGAATATATTGGAAAAATCTATAAAGAGACTTAATCAAATGACTAGTTTTTAACGAAATGAAATACAAAAAAAATCTAATTCAGTGATTATGAAAAAAATCCTTTAGAGAACAACTAAAAGGTTTTTAGTGTTTATTATGCTAATTACCTTTAATATCTTTTTTTTCATTTTTAATTAAAATAAACATATGAAAACATTTGTTAATAATATTAGGTAAATTTTAATTAGCTTCCTTTGATAATTATATCATTTTTACAAATGTTTAATCGTTAGTGAATTAGTAAAATGTATTTAGGGTTAGTGTTTATGGATTTATTGAAAATATAACCAAAATTAAAAATGCATATAATGTATACTATGTGTTAAAATGTTCAAAAAGAGCAAACTCGCAATAAGAATAGCAAACATATTTCAAGCAAACTTTTAGTAAATATTTCAAAATTTTTAAAAAGTTTTGTTTTCCCTCCCTCAACAAATTTATAAAAAAAAAACATAATATATAATATTACTTACTTGTATATTTCATTTTTATTCCTTGAAATTATTCGAACATTTTATATTCGTAATTTTTAAAAATGTTTCATAAAACCAATAGATCATTTGTTATTCTCAGTCAGTCATCAATGATTTTCAGAAAAATCCATTAGAGCAGGTCTCTGTACCAAGTTTGGCACGTACCACACACACACACACACATTTCCGAGTAATTTATCTTTATAGACTCCACCATTCTTACTGTGGAAGTGAGACTCAGACAAATATTTCACCTAGTTATTTTTGTTCTGTCAGTTTATTTGCAGACGAATATTTATCGTTTGGCAAAGAAACACGTCTGGTATGTTGCGATGAATCGATCAAGAAGGCACTACTACTTCTTCGGAAATATTTATCTTATTCGATCAGACGCCATTTGTGCCTTGGCAAAGATTTTTTTTTCACTTAGGAAGAGAAAAAGGCAGATACACACTATATAATCCATTCATCAACTAAAATTACGACTTGATGATATGTTTCATGAGAAAAATATATCTCAGATATCATCATTCAATGAATTTAAGAGCTTCCTTGATGTTTAATGTTACTTTATTTATGCACATATATTATTTTAAAGTTGTTCATTAGTTTTCACTTTAAAAGTAACAAACTTTTTTTTGCCACCTCGGTGTGTGTCCGTTTGAAATATGTCTAACAGTTGGTTTAAAACAATATTTTTGTCAAGGTAACGAGACTTATATTTCTCAATCAATGGAAGGAGGACAAACACTTTGCATAGAAATACCAACCTAACAAAATCTAAACAAAGTACTGTTTAGCATTTTTAAAGCACCCTTAAAGAATGCAAGAGAATTGAGTTCCTTCTTCAAATTTAAAACTTGCCCAATCCAAGGATCCCAAATTAGAAGGAAAAGCTCAGTAAAGAGAATATTTTAGTTTTCTAGTTTGTTCCCTCTAAAGGTCTTTGGGCTTATATATTTTAACATTTGTAAAGTATATGACTAATTTTGCTCATTATGTTCAAATAATGTCACTCAACGATCAGGATTCAGCTGATCATAAAGTAATAAAATGTAAATTAAATTTCAATAATCTATTCTACATGCAGGTTTGCCGCCCAGGCGAGATAGTAGTTAGCGACGTTAACTTCTGTGCCAAATATCACAGGTTTGAATCCTGGACATGCACAGATGTTTGTAAGCGTATTCGACATGGTGTACTGAAAATATTCGGTGAGCCGAAAGTTCCCTGGAGAGGTTGATGGTGAGGGAGAACCCTGCAACTGTTCTCTCTCATTGTACTGCCAAAAAACTGCTGCCAAAGGTCAGGCTTACCCCCCCCCCCTTTCATGCAGCGTTGAATTTATTGGGCCTTGATCTAATGTTACTGTTGATCGGGGGATAACTAACAACAACGTATGTAAATTGCGCTTTCTAAGGCACATTTTTTCTTAACCCCTTCCACGTTCATTTTTTCCTGGATTATGGATAAAAAAATTTCAATATTTTTATGCTTAGTTTCAAGAATACATATTTTCTTAAACATAATAGCACCATTCCTATACAAAATTTCCTAAAAACTATTGTAAAGAAATCCATTTAAATAAATGAGTAATTTACCTGTAAAGTTGGCTTTCTGTTTGTAATCAAAATGAATAATGTTTTAGTTTATTTCACATTTTTTTTTCAATTCCTACTATTAGTTCACACTCTCTCTCTATTTTTAGATACATACATTTATTTTGTTCAAATTTTCAATCGTTAATAAAATACATTTTAAAGCACTCAATTGAGCTGAAATTTTATATCCGCGATTATTTTAGATGACAATATAGTAATTTAACTATAACTAATAAAAATTAATTGAATAAAGCTAATTATTCAAAGAATTACAAATACAGTCACGGTGGCTTCATTTTTAGCGACTTGGGTCAAAAACTCTTTAAAAAATTTCTTTTTCTCACGTTTCAAAGTATTCAGTTGAACTGAAATTTTATATACACGATTGTTTTGGATGACATACTATACTTTAATGATAATTAATAAAAACTAACTGCCACTTAATGTTGTGATTCTGTCATATATATATACATATTTATATTAATGGTAACTATTTAATAAAAAGTAACTAAATTAAATTTTTGTTGTTGATTGATCTAAGTATGAATCGACTTAAAGAAAAGATTTTTATATTACCTGTTTAAATGTATGTAATTCTTAATTGTTTTATTGTTCTCATACTCGATTACTATTAATTTTTGTTTTTTTCGTTACTCAGCTATTTTCTGTATATCAAAATTCTGTAAAAATGAATTATTTTTTAATTTACTTATAGTTTCTTAAAAACTGTATTTGCTTCTAACATATATTTTTATTTAAATGTTAAAGACAAATTGCATTTTTTTAAATACAAAGTTAAAGGCTGCCGATATATACAAACAAATTAAAAACAAGATATCAATCATTGGCACGGTCAAGTAATTTTAGCGCGTTTTTCACATGTTGTATTTTACAATAATACAACTAAGGATGTTTTTACTAACAGAAAGTAGTACTGTACCACTCCTCTAAATGTACTACTATTGAGCTGAAAAGAAATAATGACACAAATCTGTATCAGCACTATAAAAAAGCAAAAAAAAAAAAAAAAAATTACAGAAGCTGCAAAAGCCCGGACAAGGTGACTTAACTCCTTGATTTCCTCATTTTTGTGAAGATTTCCTCCAAAATGCAGGTAGATGTTTTTGAAAAAACTTTTTGCAAACAATAAATTTACTAGGTAAAATTTGAGAAAATTTTGTTATAAACTAGCGAAATTCAGGAAAATGTGTAGGAAAATTCGAGAAAACTATGGGAAAATTTAAATATGATTCGGCTCATCTAGGGCACAAATGCGACCCAATGCCGAAAACCCGAGGTCAATTGGTTGCTTATTGGCTGAGAAAAAGGTACGACAAAATATGGAACGAAGACGAAGACGAAATTTGCATCCTAATAGCGCTTTTGTTCCACTACGTGAAAAACGCGCTAATAAAACAGTTGAAATTTTGTGGAGAAAGGTGAAGTATTTTATTTTAATTACATTGTTTTGAAGTATGCAGATAAGTATAATATTATACAGGCATTACAATAAGATTAACATACCCTCGTATTGTTTTTAATACTATATTTCATACAAAAGAACTGTATTGCTGAGTATGTGTGTGCTGTCTTTTTCGGGCCTTCGGATTAATGATGCATGAAAATATTAATTTTTTTATAACGATTTAGTAGAGTTTTTCTACTATATAAAGAAAAATAATACATTCGTTTTTGTCAAGAGTTAATTTAAGACAAATATCTTAGGAGAAAGAAAATGTTTTTCTTTTGCATTGAGCTCTTTTTCTGTTCCTTTATAGTTATCATTTATCTCGTTCATTTCTCATCAGTTTTTTTTAAAGATAAATGCTATTTTTGCGCATAACAATTGTTTTGTCTGGATTATATTTCTAGTTATTTAGAACATAAGTATGTAACTTTTATTCAAATTATATATTTTTATTAGTTTCACAGTAATCGTAGACAAAATATTTTAACTAAAAAATACTAAATAATAATTATAAGACAATACTCTGGTTTGAAGATTCCACAGGAAATCTTCAGGTGGGTCTCTTTGGCGTTAAGCAACTGGGTGCATATCCTCCGATAGCCATACATATAGTTTCCTAAATATACAGAAAAATAAACAAAAAAATTTTTTTTACGCAATGATTTCTTAAAAAAGGTCTCAGTTTTACCGTTCAGTAGAAAATGGCGATGTGCTTTTATAATTTACATAAGACTAGTACAGGAGGAAATGTTCTGTCAATATATAAAGAGTGAAGTCAAAAGGTGTTTCTCAGCTGACAATTCTTCCTGAAATAATGAAACCCACTTAAACCAATCGGATGTTACTGAGGAAAACTCTTTTATCAGCTAAACAATGCTTCTGTTTCCCTTAAGGTGAATCACTTCCTTTGTTTAACATCTTACATGACATCTAGATGGCGCTGGCTATAGCGAAATTTTTGGCACAAATATTTTTCTAAAGATTCCCTAGATAGGCAATAAATTTATCTCTCCGGTACTCCTTTCAACAAAATTCTCCCCTCAGCGAAAGGAGACACTCCCTGACTGGGGGGGGGGGGCAAAATCGTAAAACTGGTAGAGAAGTTCTTTTTTCTTTTTCAAGGAGAAGGGGGTAAAACAGCAGTGAATCTTGTCCAAGGAAGAGTTCTTATTTCTTGACAAAGATCAGTGGTCAAACTTTTTCGGCTCATGTAAGATAAAGTGTTGGATAAAACGACATGGAGACCCCCTAGGCAGTCCAGTTCTCGGGGCCCTGTAGCCTAATAATCTTATTACACAAAATTTTAACAATATATTTCATTGCACAAATAAAATAACAAATAATCAGCAAATTAAAAAAATATGTAACTAAACAATAATTATTTATTCGAATTTTTAATAAAAACTAATTCTTGCAGCAAAAAATAACTAAATATTTGGGGTTTTCTTTTTTTATTTTTGGGACCCATAGGCAATTACCTACTCCACCTAATAAGTAATTCGGTACTGGTTTTCGGGGAATCCCATTCCACACTCTTAGAAGAATATATCTTAAAATAATATTTAAAGTATATAGATAAACATATTTTCTTGATGTTATAGGAAAAGACTTAAAAATTTTATTTCTTATTAAAAAAATTTATGATGCAATGTTAATGTTATTTATTCATTGATAATATTAATTTTTGATCCAAATGTCACCTATGCACGCATGCATTATATTTATAGTATTCTCAATTTTTACACAAACTGTCGTCCTTTGGAAATAATGTGTAGTTAGCATTTCATATTCCGCGTTTAATTCGTTTTTATATTTTGTTTTTGTAGCCACTCGCGTTGAGAAATATTTTTCACTTACTAAATACATTTTTGTGAATGGCACTAAAATGTTCCCAGCTATGTGAGAAATTCTGCGCATTTTGCAAGAATTGGCAACCTAAAATTTTGGTGTTCTAGCTTAAATTTAAATTTTTGCATTGAATCTGTTGATATGTCGATAAATTGTTCCATCTTCTTCATTATAGGTGTTTTTCTCCCCCACAAATGTAAAAGGTTTCAAAACATTGTACTAACTAGTATAAAATTACTTTGTGGAACTCGGGATATTAAACAATAGTATATTCACAATCTAATAGATAAAGAAAAAAGTTTTAAATTCATTTATTATAATACAATAAAAGTTTAAAAAGTTTTTCACAACAAAGTTATGCATAAATAAAATTTTTAATTTTAATGTATGAGATCATCTTTAGATAATTGTGGTTATACGAATTTCATGAGAACTTTAATCCGTTTTACATACACATTTATAGTTTTTCTTTCCATTTTTTTATTTTTTTTTATTGTGACTCGTGGAATCCCAAGGTTCTCTGGAACACAGTTTGAAGATCAATGCTCTAGATAAATGATTTAGGGAACGAAACTGTTTAATTTTTTCTGAATAAATGATTTTCAAACAAAGAATAGGTGGATTTAAGGCAGTGAAAAAATTTAATTTCACGTTTTTATCTGCTGTATTAAATGAACAAACAATATGATACAATTTTACTTTCATGTGATAGAAAAGGGGTTGGCAACCTATTTCACACGCGGCACAATTCTCAGTGGCACTCTGCACTACTCAACAAATGCGTCAGTTTTCAAGAGGATGGAAGTTGATAAATTTGTTATGGATCTTATTTGGAATAGATCTCCAAAATTATGGTCAATTATGAAATGTCGAAAAAAATCGGAAAGATAACTCCAAACATAAATTTACAGATATTTTGTAAATTATTGAACGTTATTTCTGCAGAGATTTAATTGTTTCAAAAGAGAAAATTGTATGCATTCTGCTCTCCGCTTTTGGTTCCATTTATCTAAGTAAAAACTCTTTCCTCATAAGAAAAATATTTCGAGTCCACATAGAAAATCAACAAAGAATTGTCTCAATTTTCTTCTTAGACAAATTCTTATCTATAAAATATAATTAAATATTTTTCAAACAAAATACGCAAATAATAGCCTCATTACATTACTTTTTATTATAAATAGCAGTATCAATAATATCATGTGTATCTGAAAAATATTTAACACTTTTTAAATAAAGTACGAACAAAAGAAAAATATTACAATTTTTTCCCCGGCGTTTCTCAGTACAAATTCTGAAATATATCAACGTTGATAAAGCGTATAATAATAGACATGATATATTTTATGTTGCGTATACGTATAGAATAAAATACACTTTTTAAATCACATACAGTTATTGATTTTAGTATACAATAACCTAAATTTAACATTTATATCGTTGGATAAACATACGATTATTTAATTTTTACCCATATTTGGCAACAAAATAATAGTATTGTTTTATGTAGCGGATTTGATGTTAATACAGTTTTTTCTAATATTTATTCATTAATTAGCAATTAATTAATTAAATTAATTACCGATTTTCGACACCAACTTACATTCGTCTCCATTATTGTAACAATGTAACTGCTAAAACAATGACAAAAGTTGGCGTCGAAAACCAGTTTTTTCAGCCAAACTAGCCGAACCGGGTGTGCATTGTTACAACAATTCAGACCAAATCATGCTTTTTTTCAATTCCTACTATTAGTTCACTCTCTCCCTATACATATATCTATATATATCTTGTTAAAATTTTCAATCGTTAATAAAATACTTTCTATGCATTCATTCAAAGTAGAAATTGACTTAAATTTTTTTTTATATTACTTGTTTCCCTTGAAAATGAATTAATCTAAACAGGAAATTGCGCTCAAACTTATGGGACGAAAACCTGCAACACCAATTACGATGTATAAATAAATGCATTGAGACCTATTTGCAAAAACTCAGTGAAAGAGTTGAGAAACAAATATCTCACTAATCAAATAAATTTAAATCATATTATTTGATTCATTGCATTTTCATTATTATATTATCTATGTTTATATACATATAAAAATAATGAAAACAATAATAATTCATTCTGTTTTAAATTCTTACTCCAATAAATGCTTGTAATGAATCCAAATCTATCAGAGATATATATTTTATATGTGGCCCGCGGAATTGTAATGTTTTCCCGAAGTGTCCCGCAAGGTCATTTGGGTTGGCCACCCCTGTTCTACGCAAAACCCCATCAGAAGACTTTTCAAGTATCACCAAAAGCGGGTACCACCTTCCCCCCTCACACTCTGCAGTTTCATCTGCTCTTTGCTGTTTTATTACAGAGCAATAAAAGTTTCTACCTCCTCCCCCTTTTTTTTTGTACCTTTCTTTTCTTTCCTAGAGACTTCGCACCAATGTTTGTCGTGAACTAATGAAAACACCGTTTACATACTTAGAAAATTATATTTTTAAAAGTAAGTGTTTTGTAAAAGTTTATTCACTGGATTATCATTTTGTGGAATACTTTATTTTCTAATTTAAAAATAAACTAGACCGAATCAATATTTTAACTATAGTACTAAAAAAATTGTAAAGATTTTACTACTTAAAAATTTTATTACTTATTTAACTAAAATGGATATATTCCGAATTAACACTTTGATTCTAACTTTGATATGTGTAAAATGTATTGCGTAAAGAAACCGCAGCATCTGTTAAATTAAAAATTTAGTCAGACTTGACCAGGGAATTGAAAATGTTCAATGATAGAAAATACCAGTCAGTGTTGGTTTATCCATTGGGCACTTGGGGCGGGCGCCTTGGCCGGGAAGGGCCGGATAGGCTGGACTTAAACAGGTTTTCTAATTATAAATTTCGCTTCTCCAGAGTCAAGAGCACATGTGGATCTTCTGCTCCAGGTATCGAAATGAGCCTAAACAGGCACTGCAGACAGTAATATTGAATAGGAAAAAAAGCATATTTAAAGATACAGCGACTTTAAAATCGCGATATTGCCATATTTATTCGAATCTAAGACGCACCTTTTTATTCGATGTTAATGCTACTAAAAATTGGTTGCAAGACGGAAAAGAATTGAAGACGGAAAAAATTCATCGGATAGAAAAATTGAACAAGATATTATCGAATAGAAAAGATATAGATTTCGTTCATTTTTAAAAGTTTTTAATACTGGTAAAATAAAATAATTGTTCATTTCTTATTAATTCACCTTTTTTTATTTCGTAAAATGAGTGAGTGAACATTAACGTCGCACTGAGGGCTTTTGACGACGGACTTCGTAATTTTGAACCATGGTCAAGTGACGAGGACGACACCTGAGCTAGTATCCCCTCTCCTAACTACCACATCACACCAACGGGAGAGCATTTAAGCTCTCGACAGATTTATAAATAGAACAACAAACAGAGTACAAATAGAATTTTAAATTTTAATGATGAAATGAGCTTTTGAAAAAAGAAACTTGTAGTTATACAAACTTCAATCCATTTTACATACACATTTATAATCTCCTTTTCGATTGTTTATT
>BMAO01021814.1:0-18568 GCA_019973975.1 Trichonephila clavata
TGTTTAAATAAATATCTTAAAATATTTTAATAAAAGTGTTGAATCTCGCACACATGGGATATATATATATCACCAAAAACAAATATATAAAAATGGGGGAGTTTTTCTATTCTTGCGAATTAGATTTTTAATTACCGAGTTATCAAAATGAGATTTAGTATTTGTGCTTTGGGAGTATCCGTTTTGAAGTTTTAATTTCATTCATAATAATATCATAAAAAGCACGCACACCTTTTAAATCTTGACCAAATCCATTTGATCTTCCCAGTAAATAATTCACAAACTAGAATTTTTGCATGAATTGCACAATTCTTTCTTAAAATGATTTATTACTGCTTGTATAATGTCAATCTCATTGAAGCGTATTAGAAAAATAATTAATTCATTTTTTATCAGGCTCTTTTCTAGCAGATAATCTGAAATGTAGGCGGGGTAGTTGCTGTTTAGCGTCAAACATTGCTCCATTACTTTATGAAAAATGCAGGTAAAGCTTTGAAATTTTGCAGGCATATTTATAAAATTCGGGGTATCAAATAAGCCAATAAAAAATTTCGACAGTTTAATGATTTTTAGTGTACCATATCACCTTAATAAATTTCGGGAAGAAAAGAAAAATGCTTGAGGCAATTATAAGCGCAAAATACAAACATTAACAAATCGTTTCGAGATTAAAATATATTTATTTTTACGTATATATGTTTAGTTAATTGATGTTATTTTCATTGCAGCAATGTACGATTAATAATAATTGGATTATTCCAAATGAGATATAATGGATAAATATTTTTACTCGTCAAACTCAAAACTAAATCGCCAAAATCATAAAAGTACGTTGAACTTTCAAGATACAGCTGTGGAAGCAGTTCAGTTATTTGGTTATCTTTCAGCAATGAATTATTTGCTGACAATCCCTGATTTTGGGATACGTACGGTTCCAGATGTTTCGAGGGAGTGGTCTTCATGTAAAGGTTTTAGAAAAAGCAGTTTTGTAAGTTTGACACAATGAGAAAAATGTTGTGTTAAAGCTTGAGCGTAGAATCAAGGCGATCTTGAATGACTGTGCCGCGAAACCTTCCATAAACACTTCTGTCATTCTATATGTGTTAGTTGTTAAACACAGATTTATATTTGTACTGAAGACATCAGTATTTGCTTCGTCATTTAATTATTCACACAAAATGATTGAAGATAAAAAATTTCTTACACATTTATAAATATTTTTAAATATAGTGATATCAACATTTAAAATCAGATCCATCATAAAATAATATTGAATAAAATATTATTCGAAATAAGCTTGCAATTACAAAAGAAATGCAAAGGAATTCAATCAAAAAAGTTCTGTATAAAATCTACATAGTATAATTTGAAAAGTATTTCTTCATATTTTCCTCGCGTTCGCATAAAATTGAATAACGAAGGGGGAAAAAATGTGCTTGAATCTTTGCTATAAAAATTTAATGTGTAACATTATTGCAATGAAAACATTTTTTTACTTGTGATAAATGTTGAGTAAATTTATTTGGAAAATATATCACTATAATTTCTTTTACTTATAATTGCACGGAAAACTTTTTTTAATAAAATGCAATTAGTTATTTAACGTATTGTTAATGTTCGAGATTTGAAACACTAGCAAGTATTAAATTATTCGAAAAATGGAACTACTAAATAATTCAAATGGTACCTAGTAATGAGATATGCACAATACTATTTCGAAGTTCTGAAAAGACATAACTATTTTGCTCGAAGGAATAACTAATCAAAAATGCTAAAAATTATAAAGTACAGACACAGGGGGGGGGGGGGGAATTCAAGCAATATACAATGATATAAAATTTTTCTATGAAAATAGCTTCACACATACCTTAGCTGTTAATATTTTTGTTTTTAATGAGTTTTTTCTTTCTTTCTTTTTAGATAAGTTTCTAAAAACAGGTATATTTCCGAATATATCAAAGAAAAATTTAAGACAGATGGTAGAAAATTATTTTCATAAATTTCAAAAGAAATAAGCTGTATGTTTCAGAGAAAGTACAAAAAATCTTTTTAGAGATAATTGAGTATTGTTGGCATAGTTGCGATTTATTATAATAAAATTACACAAGAGAAACAAATTTGCTAATTATGGATGAATAGCACATAAACATTTCGGTATTATTATATTTTCAAATGCTCATATGTGAGGAGTTTTTTTTTTCTTTTTTTTCATCCGTAGTTTTATATAATATTTTCTAAGATAATAGAGCTTTTACCAAAAAACAGAGTATATTTTATTTTATGAAGAATAAGATTTACATGTTTCGTATATTATTCATCTGATGCAGTCTAATAAAATGTATTACGGTGCCTTTATATCATACTTTATTAATAAAATTTTTGGTAAAGAAAATTGATTCATACTTTTGGAACAAACGAATTTAGAAAATACCTGTACACTTCTATTGCAGGTAAGTGTCTAATATTAAATAGTGGCCGCGGTAGCCAAGTGGTCAAGGCATCGGATCGTGGCTAGCATGTCATGAGTTCGATCCTAGTACCACTGAAGACCCGCCGTGTAGGGAAACGATGCGCGTAAAATCTGTCGAGAGCTCAAACGTCCTCCCGTTGGTGTGGTGAGTTAGTTAGGAGAGGGGTGCCAGCTCAGGTGTCGTCCGCGTCACTTGACCATGGTTCAAAATTACGCGGACTGTCCCCAAAAGCCCTCGTGTAGCTGAACAGTGGGACGTTAATATTCACTAACTCACTCACTAATATTAATAAATATATTGGATCAGGGATATTAACCTTTTGAGGACGGCTGGCCGATCTAGCGGCCAGAAGGAACATACCTTAAAAGACGGCTCTGGCCGATCTATCGGTTCACGCACTGCTTTCCCCTCTAAACAGCCTTCAAATCAGCATGGGTCCTATTACAGTCCTGAAACATCAATAGCTTGACTGGTTTCTTTTTGTATTCAGAAGGGAGGGGAATAGAGTACCCTCTTTCACGCCTTTAATCTAGATATCCTCTTTTTTTCCCTTATGCTCAAGTTCTTACTAGCAGTGAGCGCATAGTTATTTTTTGTAAGCGATTTTGTCATCTCCATTACTTAATCATTTCATTTAAAATTAATTTCATTTTTTAATATAATTTGATTTCTTTTTTTTAAAAAATGCCTAAATGTAAAGTGGACTTACACTGAAGAGATTTAGAAAGTTTTAGCTGATTTAGAAAACGATTCCAGTTTATGTATTTTTTTTAAATTTGTATCATATCCAAGAACAGTATTTTAATTCTTGTTTTGTTTTAGTGCATCTGAAATATGTCATTGAATTTTGAAAATATTTGTAACATTTTGTTATTTCCTTATATATATTTTGTGTTAAGAAAACTAATGAAATGAATAACAATTTTCTTCTATAAATTTGAATATTTCGTAATAAAAAATAATTAAATATTATAGTCCTAGTTAATTAAAATCGTTATAGTACATTATATATTTCCTAAATCTGTTCCTTTTGCTTCAGCTAGATAATTTTTTTATTACTTTGATTTGTTTACATTCGTACGCATAAAACTATACAAAAATCTGTAAAATCATTTTACAATTACACCATTTTATCTTTTTTAAATAATTTTGCTTATAATACATACCTATATTACCTTTTGTAATAAATAATTCTATAACCTCAATTTTTATTGTATAAAAATTTCTAACCTAGAATAAAATTTATTTTGTTATTAACTGTATAATATTTCGTATTTTAACATGTTGAACTTAAACAATATTTAATTATATGGAAATAAATTTTTAATTTCTATATGTCTTCCCCTTTACTTTATTATGCAAATAATTATATACATTAGTATTATTAAGAAATATACGTTTACATAAAACGTTATTTTTCAAAGTTTATTCAAAAAAGTCTATAACTTTAACTGGTGATTTTTTAAATGATTTTTACTTTATTTTTTTTCTACTAAAGAATATAATTACATATTTTCATAATGTATATTTTTTTAACTAATACACTAATAGCTATGAATCTGTCAGATTTAAAAATACTTCAGTTCTACAATTTTATTAATTTTCGTACCTGCAAAACTACTTAAAAATATATTTGTAGAGAATTTAAAGCAATTTTTGCATTCAGTTTTTGATGAAAATTTGTGCATAATTACACAATGTATCGCTGTACAGAAACGCATTTTTACTGTTATCTTACATTATACTTAATAAAAAAAACAATTTTTAGCCAACGGCCATACCATGCGGAAAACCGGTTCTGTCCGATCAGTTTGACTAAAAACAATTTAAAAAAAAATTATATGAAACATAAAAAAAACCCTTTTTTTAATCGTGTATAAACAACAAAATTAGATATTTGCACAAAAACTCACAGAAATATTTGTGATACATTTTTAAAACTATCCATTTAAGTCCCTTCGAATTTATTTATAAAATGGCAGAGACCAACATCGACATTTTTTATTAATGACATTGATGTATAAAAGTTGAGTATTTGAAGCAAAACTATTAATTCCAATAAATTTTTCTTTCAATTTTGTAGGCGACGAATATTACAAGTTCTTCAGCATAAGAAAAATACCCTGATTTATACAAAAACCTTAGAAGCACGAATGACATTTTGCTTGTGTTATATATTATATACTTTGGAAGTTCAATAGTGTTAGATTTCCTGATTTTTCAAAACTTAAAGTTTTTTTTTTTTTAAGAAACAATAGCAAATTTTTTTAATAATAATAATTACGAAAAATTTTGCAAAATGCTCTAAAATGATCTGAAGTAAATATTTTTAGAATGTAGTCTAACAAAATAGTTATATTGAAATAAAAAAAATGTGTTCGTTATGTTTTTTCCCCTGCGCACACGCTTATTTATTCGTGAGTTACTTTTTATGTAGGATAGTACAAAGAAAGGAATGCTGGGGTGCGCTCCCCGAACATTCCTTTAAACGGCTACAGAACGTTTGAAACTCTAAATACAGAATCAGGGCTCTTGTACATAAGCATGAAAAGCAAGTTTTAAGTGCTTTTATATTGACAAAGAATGCTTCTTTCTTTCCTTTTCTATTAAATTGTCGGACATAGGATAAATAGAGAATCTATGCTGACCAATTTAAAAGAAGGCCCTCTTCCGCTTTGCAAACTTAGCAGGAGAATGAAAATAACCGTTCGGAGAACTGATATTGTATTACATTTTGAGAGATAAAATGAAAATGACCCCTTTCCCACACGCACAGTCTCTTAGGGACTGTAGAGGGAGGGGGAAATAGCGATGTTTGATGTCTTCCTTCGTTTGAAGATCAAAGAAAGTAAATTGTTGTCAGTTATCTGTAACCCGACTGAGGAGAGTGCGTTGAGAAGGAAAGGTTTTTGTAATTATTTTGAATGTTGATCGAAAGAGTTGGTTCATAGGATTATGACTCTTATCTTATGCACAAAATCACACACAAAAATAAGTTCACTATCGCACAAAAATCAGAGCAATAATCTTAGAATTTAAGTAATATTCTGCAATTCTATTGAAATTTTAAATAAAAAGTAAGGGTTATACACAAAGGCTAAGAATATAACTTTTTTGTACGAAAGATGAAAAAAATTTTGAAGCCCCAGTATGCTGTCATTACTCGCAAAAGAAACAATTAAGTACAAATAAAAATAATATATTCCTTATATATAAACAAGTTTACCGAGATACATGATGCTCCTCAGCAACTTAAAATATTTGTAGTCATAATATTTTGTCTTTGATATCAGCTTATTGTTTGCGTTTACTATCAAGTATTCTAAAAATTCAAAGCGTTTCCTTTTTTTACTAATGAAAACATTTGTTACTGTTGGAAAAATTTTAATTTATTCTTAGAAACATGTAGGTAAATTGATTAATTATTATTTCCTTTACAAGTAACGTAATGGACAAAGTAATGAGACAGACCTCGTAATTTAAATGACTATCAAGTAACGAGAACAATAGCCGAGCTAGAGCCCCCACTTCTAATTTCCACATCACGGCAACGTAAGGATTATCATTTAATGCATAGCAACTCTACTACACGATGGAAACCCCTAATCGTGATAATTTTGTAATAAAAACACGAGGAGACTATAATGTGGCACTATTTAACAAGTGGCAACATTTATAGCCTTAGGATGTTCACATTTTATAGCGTAACGCGAAACACCTACCTGCTATTCATTTCATTTATTTGCCACAGTAAATGTTTTATCATAACTTTCAGCATATATAGGAAGAATTAGATCAAAATAAAATAAAATTTTAGTATTTAAAAAAGGCTTGTTATATATAAAATAAAATTTAGACCTAGTCTTAGGATTCATTGAGTAATATGAATTCTATTGTATCATAATATAATGGATTATGGAACAATAAAAAATGACAATTATGCATCAAATCTATCATTCCTTTATAAAAGATATGTAAGAAAAATCTTAAGATTTTACTGACATATTCTAAAAGAGAAAAACAATTATAAATTGAATAAAAATGAAGTTTCCAAAAAAGCATTGTTGATTTATGACGATATGTTTATTATCGTACAGATACTGTGGATACTTATAAGAGTTTTTAAACTTACTTCATTATCGATTTGAGAAAGTCTGAATTTCACATTATAACATAAAGAGAAAGGTTCAACAATTTTGCTTTTTATTTTATTTTGTATTATTGATTATAATTATGTGCAATTTATGTGATTACTTCTTATTTCTTATTTGATTATTTTAAGTTTTAACTCCAGGTGTGCACCAAATTCCTGCATTTAAAAGAACTAAAATTAAACTTAAAAAATTTATATCTATTTTAATGAATTTACGGAAAATCAAAATATAAATAAATTTTACATGAGCAAAATCAATTAAATTTGGTTTAGTTTATTGTACCTTTGTCTACAATAAAATAAGCGTTTAATTTTTTTATGCAATGATTTATATTATCATCATTATTTTGTGCTATTTCTCTCTCAATGCTTTTAATAATATTAAAGTGGAAATCTAGGTGTAAAACAGCTTAAATTGTTAGGAAATAATTTCTTTTTTAAAAAAAATGAAATAAATAAATTGTTTGAATTTTTTTGAATTGAAATCATACGTAATTACTACATAGGATTCTCCAAAAAAACATGTTTCCCTAAGAAAGGGAGACTCTTTGCATCTAGGGACTTTCTAAGCCGCGAACTTTCCCTTGGTCAGCGGGAGACCAACAACTATATGGCTTCTTTTGTCATCCGATGTTTGATACTCTCAATCAGTGACAGAAAAGGGGGAAGTAAACATCGCTGAAAGTGCCGTCTTGTAGGGCCTTTTCCTTACAAAACCCGCCGTCTCCAAAAGGTTAATGCGAAATTCTTTTTACATGCAAAATATTTCAGTTATTTTTATTTCGTTTTAAACGATTTTCAATGCATCTAAATTTAAAATAATGTATTTTGAAAAGTGATATTCAACATGCGTACTTTCTAAACCGAATATGTAGCAACTAACCTATGAGAATTAAGAATTCCCCAAAACAATTTGCAAGCATTTAACAATGATTCCTGTATACTGTTTATGCATATGCTTTACATATCCACTCTATAATCATTATCGATTATGTATTTCAAAGCGATTTTAAGGATTCAAGGACACTGAAAATCGATATTTTGCTTTAAAAAAATTCAGATAAAATATAGCATTATGTAACGATACACTACAAAGCAATTAAACGGCTAAAAACGACGGATCTAGGACATTTAAACAATGGTGAAGTAACGGGAATGACACCTGAGCTACCACAACAGTTTTCGTACTTTCACACTTTTTTAACCTATACAATTGTATGTATATATGTGTGTATGTATATATATAACTTTTTATAAACAAATTCAATTTTTAACTTATTATTATTAATATGTTTTCTATTTTTGTACTAGATCCACTATTCTAATGTACCCTAGTCAAGTGACAAAAATGATATGGGTGCCAAAGATTCAAATAAATAGATTAAATTTTAAAAATAAGAAAGAGTAAAGGACGATACGGTATCTATTAAGATGCCCCATTGAAGACAGCTTTCTTAAAGTGGCTCTTAACTAGTTTTATGGCTGGCCGACGTTATCGTTTCTGCTTACATTACTAAGCCAGCGTTTCTTAAACTGTGGGGCACAAACTCAAAAGGGGGTCGTGATAACTACGAGGGAGTAGCGAGCACAAAAGATTATTTAAAAATGTTAATTTACTCAAAGTAAACAAACAAAAATACGTTCGGCTGTAATAAAAAATAAAATGCACATTACATTGATATAATATACTTATAAATTAGAATTGCACAATGTATTTAATAATTAGTTTAACATTACTAAGTTATGAATAAATTTAGTAATTACCAGTGACCCCATTGGCCATCCATATGTAAAATTATATAGAAAAATTAACGCTTATCTTGATTATTTGTACGTTTTATAACTAATCCTTTAACTAATAACTAAAAGTTACGCGATTATGTTTCCAATGACTCGGTTCTCCACGTAGGCACACGTATGTGATGGGGGGAGAAGATGAATAAATAAGAAAATTCTCTGAAATAAGTAAATATTTCATAAAGGCTGTCAAGGTCCTTTTACTGCATTCCAAAGCTTTAGAAAAAATTTTATGAATGACAGTATATAGATAAGATCGTACTGAGTAAGGAGTATATATACGTCCTACCAATGATTGTTTTGACCGAGTGAGACCTTTTTGTGTATAAACAGGAGGCACTTTCGTATTTAAAGTCATATAGTAGCCTCAGTGTCAAAGCATATTATTATTGAATTCAATAAATTGTAATTGTATGAAAGGAGGAGATGAGAAAATATTAGTAGAATATGGGTCGCAAATATTGAAAATTTGAGAAGAAGTATACTAAGTGCAATTCTGTAAAATATATTAGATAGTAGTTCTGAATCCCCATTAGATCACGCTCGAAACAATGAGTAAGAAAACCAAGAATGTCAGATTCAATAATCTAAAATAAATTAGAAAAGTAGAAAAACTTAATCTTGCTTTTTGCAAAAATTCATAAATTAAAAAAAAAAAAAACTTGCATAAAATGATAAACTAATATTAATCCAGGAGTGGTTGCTTGGGGCAGAAAGTCACCCCAGGCTCATAAATCTTTAATTCCTTGAAAATGTTTAATTGATACCATTGACTTTGTCGATATCCTCTTATAAAACAGTCATCAGGGGAATAAAATAGTATTTGTCACATATGACCCTCTTTTTTAGAAGTGGTACAACCGCTTTTTTACAATTTTAAGGTATTTAGGGTGACTGAGTTCCCCATGTGACCCCATTTGTTCCAAAATATTTTCTGTGAACACAGATTAAATATTTCCCTTAGTGGTTTTTATTGCTGTGTTGCACGACTAATTATGGTTTATAAATGAAAGTGAACAGAATATAAAATGTAAATGAACAGAATATAAAGAAAGAAATTGTTATGTGTGCGGTCTCTATGGTTGAAGTTGTAACTGATCATGCGAGATAAGTACGTGATGAGATAATTCATATTAACCATGACAGTGAAAGCAAATTTGAGAAAATAAGTGAGCATGAAACTTTTCAGATAAAAGAAATGCTTTCATATGCTACCTAAAAAAAATTCATGCAGTAATATATGAAGCCAAAAAGGTACCACAAGATATACTGAGCCCTTTCAAAAAGACACAAGCAAAAAGGTCATCATCCTATTTGTTGATCATCTACAGACAATATAATTACAATAAATTGAGCAAATTATGAGACATTTACCTGGAAGTATCATTCATGTAAGAACACTGAAACGTAAATGTGATTAGTGTCCTGTATTCAAGTTACGCACGTTTCAATCATTGTAATTCAGTTTAATTGAATTTTTTTATCATTGAATAATTGAAAAGTTCTTAAAAGTAGGTAAATATGCTTTCTCTTAATTAATTTATTCTCTGGAATTACGAGTTTTATTGTGTAGAATAAAAAAAATTATAAAAAAAAATTGTGTTTGACACAGTCCACCTGTGTGTCCACTGACGTTAATATCTATAGTGCATGCTTTCTCCCGGGGTTAAATAAAACTGAAATTGTACCAAATTTTTAAAGATATGTTTTGTAATTTTCTTCACAATAATCACAGTACCCTAATGATATGCATTGTTTCTCTACGCTGCAGTTATCGTTGTGGTAGCTTTGTGATCATGGTCATGAAATTTCAGTCCGATAGGTCGAGTCCTAGTTTCGAATCTTAGTGCCAATATAGAACCATTGTGTAGAGGTGCAGATAAACACTAGTTCTTTGAAACTCAAAGTCCTTCATTAGTGTGAAGTGGTAGTTTGGGGAGAAATTTGGAAGCTCAAGTGCTCTATTTAATATTTATCTTCTTACTTAGTTACCAATTGCTAACTTTCAATATAACATAAAATCTATAATTACCCCAAATTATGAAAGTTATTAAATAAAAAATAATTATAAAGCAAACAAAATACAGTAAGAATAAGATTAAAATATTCGATTACCCTAAAGTTTTGAATTTTGCCAAAAATTAATATTTTTTTTTTTTTTTAAGATTTTGATTTATGGAAAATTTTGTTAACTTTATTAAAGTATTAAGCTTATTATTTTAATTTCACTATAACAAACACTAAAAGTGGTTTAGTATAAGCAAATGTCATTGCTTGAAGTAAGAAGTTTTACTTTTTAAAACGCGTTTTACTCGAAATGGTTTTTTGATATTGCACAAACGGAGACCACGCGATTGCTAAAAAAAATTTTTTAAAAATGAACTAAAAATATTTGTGTATGTTCTGAGTCATAATAGATGTGTATTAACCTTCAGATTTATCATTCGCTGTTTTGTTATAAAATTTAAATCCCCTTATGTTAATATAATCACTGTTATTTTAATCAATTTCATATAATAATCAAGATAATATGCTCTTGTTATTGTAAAAATTAAAATATCTTTTATCCCGAAAGTCATTTTAAAATTGAATAACATAGCAACATATCAGAAGTGAAAAATAAAAAAAAAAAAAAAAATTAAAATTTGTTCATAAACATTTTTGAACAAAAGGGATTTGTTATAATTTTTGTTTCGTTTATAATATTTTTTTGTCAATTTTTACCCATTTTAGAAATATTAATTTCTTTTTTTTTTCTTCTTAATGTTAGCATTTTTTTTTTCAAAATGACGAATAAAATTAATTTTGAATTAACCACGAATTGAACCTTATATAAATTGAAACCTTA
This sequence comes from Trichonephila clavata, assembly GCA_019973975.1. Classification (NCBI taxonomy): domain Eukaryota; kingdom Metazoa; phylum Arthropoda; class Arachnida; order Araneae; family Nephilidae; genus Trichonephila; species Trichonephila clavata. Next base: position 11,270 of record BMAO01021814.1, read on the forward strand.
CAAATCTAAAAACCAGAAATAAATCCCATATCTCAATTTAAAAAATATATATTTGTCGAATACCCTGAAAAAATATTGAAACTAAATCCAAAAGAGATTGTAGAATTACATGTAACATTGATGATCTACTGTCTTATTTCATAATGGCGTCTTTTCTCTTTAATTGAAAATTCGTATTTACCTTATTATCACTAATATAAACTTTCAGATGAAGATCCTAATTGAGGTTACAGAATAATTATGCCTTTCTGATTACCATAAAAGACTGAATTTTCTTTGGTGTAGCAATTTATGTTATTCAGGGATGTAGCCTCATTATTTCCAATGCGCTGTTTCAGAATTTAAGCACACAGTAGATTTTCCTAATGATAATAATTTAATTATATGTGCAGCTACGTAATTTGAAATAAATATTTCGCTTGTGAATAAATATGATTAGAGATAGATTCTAGATAAATGCAGGTGATTCTCGAACGAAGTAAAACTGATTTAAATACTTTATATCTTGATTCGTCTCTGTATTATTTCAGCTTTGTTTATCTAATGATATCATATATATATTATATAATATATATATTATATATATAATATATATATATATTTTTAGTACTAATTATTTATTCTTTAATAGTATAATACGTACAGTTTTTCCTTTGAGCTATTAGAAATTGCATGTTATCAGCTCAGAAAATATCATCCAGCTATAAATTGTATTTGCTATTATAAATCCCCCTCAGCATTAGCTATATTTTTCCTGTCGCAAATAAGAAGTTTAAAGCATTAAAAAGTTATAAACTGGACAGTTTGAAGATTTTTGTTTCTTAATTGTTGAGATAATTTCAAAAGCACCAATTTATTCAAAACATGATGTGTGTCTGTTTGTGATAATGCTTTTCTAATTTTAGAGTAATTTCTTATAAATTTTTTAATATAATTTCTTATGAATTTTTTAATATAATTTCTTATAAATTTTTTAATATGAGGTAAGTTCATTGTGAAACATTTTAGAGTTCAAAATTTATGTAATTTGACCCGATAGAACGTCTTCAATCGACTTTACGAAAAATCAATTGTATTTTAAATCACCTATCTGTTCTTAGTTTATATAGAGCTAGCGAGTGGCGCTAGGGACGCACGTGATAGGCGTCTGCTCTATAATGCTAATGATTTCTATATTTCAACATATTCGACGCATGATGTGAATTTCACATGAGTTTCATGCTTCTTTTATTGTGTTGTATTTTGTGTGGCCAGCAATGCATTATTATTAGAGAAAAAAATTCTTCATAAAAGAATAATTTACCAAAAATGTATCACATTTTTTCAATTTTTGCCATGAAATTGCACGTTATTTTTTATTGTAACAATATTCTTAAAACTTTTTAAGTATATTTTAATTCAGATGATACTAAATATAAACAGGGAGTATATTCCTTTAAACACCCTTTCAATATCCCGGTTTTAAAACGGTCGGGTTAACTTTTTTAATTTAAGAAATAATTTTCACTGAATACAGGCAAGCATAAATATTGTTTCCTTGCTCTGGTTCTTAGAAGTAAATTACAGAAAGTATACAATCAATAGCTCTTGTATTTTATGTTTCTTAATTTTTAGCTCGTTTTTTACGTAGTGGAACAAAAGTGCTATTAGGACGCAAATTTCGTCTTCGTCTTCGTTCCATATTTTGTCGTACCTTTTTCTCAGCCAATAAGCAGCCAATTGACCTCGGGTTTCATCATTTGGTCACATTTGTATTCTAGATGAGCCGAATCATATTTAAATTTTCCCATAGTTATCCCGAATTTTCCTACAAATTTTCCTGTATTTCGCTAGTTTTTGCTTTTTCATAGTGCTGATACAGATTTGTATCATCATTTATTTTCAACTCAATAGTAGTACATTTAGAGGAGTGGTACAGTACTACTTTCTGTTAGTAAAAGTTCATTAGTTGCATTATTGTAAAATACAACATGTGAAAAACGCGCTAAAATTACTTGGTAATGCCAATGATTGATATCTTGTTTAAAATTTTTAGATTTCATTTCCTTTCTTAATTGCGAAGGGATAAAATTATACAAATTTATCTTTCTTGAGAAATTGTTGTGTTTTGAAAAAGTTTAAGTAATTGATTCAAGCACTTAAGAAGAATGTTCAAAAAAAGAAAAAGAAATTCGATTGTTTATTTCATATAACATTGACACTTTTTGAAGCGATTAAAAGAGAAAAGTTATGGTTGTGTTTGATTTTTTTAAAAAAAAATATCTACTAAAGGCCTGTAAAAGTGCTCAAAAAATAAAATCAATTATTTGCTTTTGAGAATTTGGTTGCTAAAGAGCAACTATATTTAAGAAATAAAGAATCCTGATTATTTTTGTACGTTTTCCGTGCTTTTTTAGGCTTAATTTATTTAAATGTACCACATAAAACTTTTAAGTTTTTCATACGAACCCTTTATAATGGATATAAAATAAAAAAAATTTTAATGAATAATTCCGTGTTAAGATACTAAGTAAAAAAAAGCAAGCTTTTTAAATTTATTTTATTTAAGTTAATTTATCTCTGATTAAATTCTTTTTATATTGGATGAATATAATTTGATTATCATAATGAATTAAAGTTCTCTCGAACAACAAAACTGTTCAACGACAAAATAAACATTGATTATTAAGTCTGCTTTGAAACATCTTTGTTTACTCATCTCCAAGTAAATTAACTCCTTAATACATTTACTATATAAAGAAATATGAAGTTTAAGATTGTTTCGACTTTGAAAAATAAAAATTGTTTTCTCTTTTCCTTCAGTTTGAAACTTTGTATTATAGGAGAATAAAAAACCATGAACAGTTATTTTCATATCTATTTTAATAGAATACATGATTTAAAAGATATTTTTGAGTTTACACATTTCCTTTTGAATATGGTTATCTTTTTAAGCAGCCTCATAATAAAATAAGAAGATGATTAAATTGATTGTTTATGTTTAACTAATTTCAAAGTAGAAGAGTTACTAACAATATTCTTAGTAGTTCTCAATAAAATATATGTGTGTGAAATATTACTCCTGAATGTATTATTTTTGCCATTTTAACTTTCAGTTCATGAAAGCACTTTAGACTCAATTTAATTTAGCAATAGACCACTTTATGTCAACAACAAAAAAACAACGATTTCACTGGCACCAAGACCAAAATATCATCTAAGAAATCCATCGCTATAATCAATGGTCTCTAACAGACTTTGAAGAAGCTAGGAAAATACTCGTACTATACACAACGAGAAAAGCATATGCATAAATTTCTTGTACAAAGCATCAAATAAAATGGTTTCATACTTCAAAAATAAAATACATATTTAAAAGTAATTTAAGTATTTATAAAGTAAATACACTTTGAAACGTGTTAAAATTTTTCATCCCTACGCGATATTAATATTATGCAAAAATCATTGTAGTCCTATTTCTTAATATTCTACTAAATGTACCTAAGTAAATACAATTTTAAGTTCAAATTATGTTATTTTTAAGGTATCCGTACAACTTCAAAACGTCATTTTCGCCGAAATTTTAGATTTTTGAATTTTGATTTTATTTTAAAATTTGAACTTTTTTCTTTAAAATGGTGCTTAAGCTTTGTTTCTATCTAATTTAGAACTTAAGTTATGGGGATTTGAATTTTACTCGGTAACTACTTTTTGAAACCGGAAGTACAAGTCTACATTCCGGAAGTTGAAAAAAATGTTTGTTTACATTTTTATTTTACAAAGTATTGCTTAAATATGCAATAGTAGAAAATTTATACACTTTAAAATATGAATTTGTGTTTTCAGAATCTTCAGAAATATAATTGGCAACATGTTTTTACTAATATTTTTATCCAGAATCTGGCAGGAAAAGAGAGTGTGTTATTGTTTGTTTACATTTGCTTACGATTGCGCAGCACTTTCAAAGTTTCTGTTAAATCCTTTTTTATTGCTGAAAATTTTAATTTGTTTCATTTAAAATGGGAAACTTAAAACGCAGAATTAATTCAAAGAGAAAACGACAATTTCGTGGTAATGGATCTACTAATAAAGATTCCACAAATTGTAGCTCAACATCCACCAACGCCAGTTCTTCAAAGATAAAAATTCCTGCTGTTTTTGATGAGGAATTGGCAGAGTATGAGCATAAAACAATTACAGGAAATAGAATCATAGATATTGATGTCCTCTTAAATGTTTTTTACAACTTTGTTGCCCAAGATGTTTCGAAGAAGGCTTATTGCTTTCTGAGGATTCAAGGTATGGTTTGTGTTCAAATTTTGTTATAAGGTGTAAACATTGTAACTTTTACTCAGGGTTTTCTAGTTCAAAGAAAACTTTAAACTGTCCTGAAGTAAATACAAGATTTGTTTATGGTATGAGACAAATTGGTAAAGGTTTTTCTGCTGGGTTTAAATTATGTGGTACGTTAAATTTACCCAGGCTCAGTAAAACTGCGTACACTAATCATGAGAACAAACTCATGTCTGTGATTTCAGAAGTTAGTGAACTATCAATGCAAAAAGCAGCTTCTGAACTGTTAGTGCTACATCCTTCTAAAAATAAAATAGTTGAATGTGGTGTTTCAGTGGACGGAACATGGCAGCGTAGGGGTTACACTTCCATGAATGGGTGTGTCGCAGCTTTGTCAGTTGACACTGGTAAAGTAGTGGACATTGAAATAATGTCGTCATATTGCCCCGTCTGCAGAAAGATTTCTAAAATGCCTAAAAGCATTGAATCGGAAACTTTTGCAGCAGATCATGTATGCCATAGCAATTTTCAAGGTTCTGCGTTGAAAATGGAAGCTGTCGGTGCAACTAGAATCTTCCAACGTTCTCTTGTGAAGCGAGGCCTTAAATATGCACAATATTATGGTGACGGGGATTCCGAGGGCTTTATCAGTGTCAAAGATACTTATGGTAAAGATAGTGTCACAAAATATGAATGAATCGGTCATGTTCAAAAGAGAGTAGGTGCGAGATTGCGCAAACTAAAGTCAAAAAATAAAAATCTGTCTGGTAAAGGCAAACTCACTGACTTTCATTGACCGATTGCAAAACTATTATGGAATTGCTGTTCGTAGCAATGTTGGAAACCTCTCCGGTCTTCAACCAAATGCAGGGGTGTTTGTGCACCGTGGAAACCCCGGAATTCCGGGGATTTTGAACTTCGATACTCGGAAATTCCGGGGATCGTCGTTCAAAAGGAAGTATGAATAATAATGAATTATTTATTTTGATCTGGGTAATTTTGTTTGCTTTGAAAGCAGAAAACGCAAGGTTATTAATTTTGCAAAAAAAGTAATTCATTGAACTTTTATAATTAGGTCTTTCAATACTTCATAATTGTAATTTTTCATTTCTCCCCCCCCCTTCTCGAAACTCCAAAATGTCGGTAGTAAGTCCGTAAAAGTTTCAGGGGATTTTTTGGGGTCCCACAAACACCCCTGAAAATGTTATTGCGGCCCTATTTCATTGCTCATCAAGTGCCAAGAAACCCATGCATAGACAGTGTCCCCTCGGAAAAGATAGTTGGTGCTACTACCAGCGAGCACTATCTTGTGGCCAAAAACCAAAAGAAAAAGGTAAAGGCTTATCTAATGAAGTTTTAAACATGATTAAGCCTACATATTTAGAATTATGTACCAAAGAACTACTAACTAAATGTCTGCATGGCAAAACGCAAAACGCAAATGAGTGTGTTAATGGCATTATATGGCAGATAGTACCGAAAGAAGTTTTCGTGTGCCTGAAAACTTTAAAATCTGGTGCATTGGATGCTGTTATACAATTTAATGATGGGTACAAGGGTTGTGTTAACATTTAAAAAAAATTAATATAACTCCTGGTTATTTTACTTTAAAATCATACAAACATCTTGACGTAAAAAGAATTAACGATGCAGAACGTCATTCAACACCAAATGTAAAGCAGCGTAGAAAAATTTTAAAAGCAACCAGGAAAAAAAAATCAATGTTTTTGAGAGTAAAGAGGGTGTTATTTATAAATCAGGGGCATTTTAAGTATATCTAATTGTGTTTAATATTAAAAATTGCAGTTTAAAGTTTATTTCTGATTTATTTCAAAATGCATTTTTTTAACGTATTGGCATCTAACAACGTAAATATCAGAAAAAGTTGTGAACCAAATTAGTTTAAATTTTACAAGTACATTTATTTTATAGATTTAAAGAACCCCTACTATTTTCAAGTTTATAGAGTTGATATATTTTTAGTAAATAAGATGTATATCATGTCTCGTAATAATTTTTTAGTGATTTTTCATTGTTCTTCTACTCAAACCTTGATAAAAATTGTAATAATTTGATTCTCATTAGGAAAATGGTACCAGCCCTAAAAAATGTTATGATGATCAACATCAAATTTACAGAAAAGTGATATTTTTGTTTTCATTTGAGTTATGTGTGTTATTCTAACAATGAATTTAATTACAATTTTCACTATGTTTTTCTCCCTAAATTTTTTTTTGTGTTATAAGTAAAGTATTAAATGTATTTTTCATAGTTTTAATTTATGTTTCATGAGTAAAAAATATTTTAATAGCAAATATTACAGTTTTTCAAAAAATTTTCTTCGAAGGTGTACGGATACCTTAAATTAAATATTTCAAAACAAAAATTAAGATAGAATGAACATTCACGTAAGTGTTTGCGTATACACAAATGAATAGTGTCAGCTCTAACTGGATCAAAATAGCTCTAAGTTTCAAAAATATGTTATATCGAACAAAATTTTACTATCCTTATCTTTTTAAAGTGAGTAAATAAACAAATTATATATTTTATTATTCTAGCGTACTAATTTAAAATTGTGGGAACATGTACCTAATCATTAATCGTATTTATAATAGCTCTATAAATCTTATTTAAAGCTAAACAGTAAACATAAATTATAGATATATTTACATAATCCATGTGTTTGCGTGTGAATATTTCATTTTTGCTGAATGAGATATTGTAGTCGTGCAGGAAAAATCCTTGTAGATTACACACACCAGCATTTTTTAGGATAATTTTAATATCAGGAAACACACAACTCACCAACATCTCCAAACAAGAGTGTCAAGCAACAAAAAATACAGAAACTTCTACATTTAAAATAAGGAAAACCAAGAAACATATAGAGCAATATCTCACGTTCGCCAGACCTTTGTTATTTTAAAAAAACTGAAAGTCTCTCTGTGGATGTCACCAACATAGGTAAGAACGATCAGCGAGTATGGAGTTTGGATTACGGTTACTTGGGCAGGTAACAGGTAG
>BMAO01021815.1:0-133623 GCA_019973975.1 Trichonephila clavata
TATTCTTGGCCTTATCTGCACGTAATTTTTTCGCAATTAAGCTTGTAATTATTTGAATTACATTTGAATGTTTTTTTAAAGGGGTCCGGCACTTTCTATAGGAGCCTATGTTAAAATTGCGTAAGTTTATGTACCTTTTTCTCAGAAACTACTTGCTTCTCATAGATGGAATTTTTACAGTGTTATATGTACTATCAATAAGACTTTAATGGAGGTTTTTGTCTTTTTACTAAAAATTAAAATAATTATAAATTTTTTAAATTTAGTTTAAAAAGGCATTATCTAAAAAAGTTTATTACATATTTCTTATACCCTCCATTAAAGTGTGTTAACATGTTGAAAATATACTTACTGAAAATTTGAGGACCCTACATTAATTAGTTTCTGAAAAAAAGGTACATAAAAGGGAAAAATATTGCATTTTTTGAAAACAGGCTTTAAAGTAAAAATTTGTAATTTTTGATGATTTACCTTTTTTAATACTTTCCAGAAAAATATGAAACATTTTCTTTGCCCTCTGCCTTCTACAAAAGACTCTTCTAATTTCCTTTTTTCATTATTTTTAGCAATCTAGCCTTTTTTTTTTTTTTTTGTATCTCAAGATGCTGTTGTTGGGCTACACGAATCCTACGTGCATCTAATTTCTTAAGGCATGACACACAATTAAAACCTGGTTCAATACCACAATGTTTTAAAATGATTAATTTGGCTACATGGCCCATATTGAATTGTGCACAATTGCCATATTTACTCCTAATTTAGAGTTTTTAACTCCACAAACGTAGATTTTGGAATGACTGAACATATGGTATTATTAACTGACTCATTGGGGTTTTGAGTCTTTCCATGTAGACATTTTTTTAATAACCTAGGGTCAGCTAAATCTCTAAGAATTGGCTTAGTTTCATTCATGAGGGAAGATGGCACAGGGGTATGATCTTTATGATCATGATGCTTTTCGTTAAATTCAGCTTTTGCTTTTTGAAACTTGCACCATGAATTTGTACCCGAGGGACACAATCCATGTTGAGGGCTCTCATTTGTAGACAAAAGATGGAAATTAACAGCCCAAACAGCAGTTTTCATGTTGTGTAAATCATTGATATTGTTTCTAATGGTCATACCATAATACCTCTGAATTTTTGAAATTAAAATGTCGGTTGCGTCCCACTTAGGGTTCTTCCATCACTTAATTTTTTTCCTCTGTTTTTTCTTTTGAGATTCAAAAGACGGGTACCCATACGTTTTTGGATATGCCCAGCGCACTCTAATTTTTCTACTTGAGCGTCATAAGGATTCAGGGCAAGTATTGATGAAAAACCTCTTGAATCTCCATCGCCCAAATATTTTGTGTAACGAATGCCATAATGAGCTTCGGATCTTTCATATATCGCCGTTACACCTTTTACTTCCATGCCTCCACTTGTTTCTCTATAGTTGGCAAGGCATGATGGTTTATGAACAGAATTAAATGCAGTTTTGCACCGACAATGTTTCGAAAACACTTCAAAGTCAATAACTTTTCCAGTATCAACACCCGTAGCTGTAACAATACCATTGAGGGACCTTATCACTTACCATATCCTCTTTTCTGCCATGAACCATCTAAGACAACAGCGATGTCTCTTCTACCTTCTATTCGTGTTGCCTCCTCAACAGAATTTCTCATTGATTTTTCACAGGTAAATTTAGAAGAGTTGAACAACAATTCTATATAAGTACGGAATTTTTCAGGTGGAGATGGCAACTTCATAAGTCCACAAGAATGTTTCTGCAGTTGAACGACCTCTTTCAATAGATCTGAAAGCAAATACCAATATGATATTTGAGTGGAAAAGTTTATTTTTATTTTTCAATTTAGTTGACATATGGAAACCATGTTTTTTTTGCGCAAAAACTACAACAAAGTTCCATATTATACACAATTCCAACTCTTTTAGAAGCCTCCAATGAGATGGAATGGCCACAGTTTTTACAAACAGCAAAGTTCAATAAAGCTTTATTCAATAAATTTAATTCTATTAAAACATTTTTTTTCATTACTTCCTTCCATATCTTCATATAAACTGTTGTTTAAAATAAGTTTTCGTTTTGAAGCATTTTGAATAACAGTTTCTGTGCTGTCTGATGTGATAGCTAGAACATTTTGAGCAATAATTTTTTGAACGCCGACATTTATGAGTTTTTTAAATATTTTTTTAGATCTCCCCATAATTTTGTCGTTAATAAATTACTGATAAATAATTTAATGTAAAACGTGGATTAAACAGAAAAAAATCTGGATAAATAAATTAGAATTCACAATAAGCAAGTTCAAGAGAGAATAATCCCATTTTACAACAAACCAAACGAAAAAAAAATAACTGTGCTGAGTTGTTTTTTCCTTTCTTCAAAGAAAAATCATCTTATTTTGTGTAAAAAAATTTTATACTAATTGTGGACAAAACAAATCGCGCTGTTATCGAAAAATTAAGCATGATGAAAGACAGGTGCTCCTCGAGGAGCACCTGTCACGCGTCAAAGAAAGTGGCTTTCTTGACTGGACCCTTATTGAAATAAAATAATTGTATGGGGGGAATTTTTAATACGTCTTTTACTTAATATTTTAGGCACTTCAAGTATATGAAACATTTTCAGACTATTGTATACATACCATGTCGTAGAATCTGTGATTCACATTTTGCGGAAGAATTAAAATTGAAAATAAATGCACTGCTGTCCACACAAAATGTAACACCCTGAAGGAAGCATGCAAATCATGTGAAATTTGCATCATGCGTTGGTGTTTATGAAATATGCAAATCGTTCGCATTATAGCGCAGACGCACATCATGGCAAACGTAGCGCCACATGCAAGCGTTATATAAGAAAAGAACAGATTGCCGATTTGAAGTATAGCAATTGTTTTTCGTACGTCTTATTTTGCGTAAGCTGTTTACTTATACCTCTTTGAAGACATTGATGGTTTTCTGAACAAGTTTCTGAATTCCACTGAGGAAAAATAGTAGCCTATATATATACGGATTGCGGGTTACCCTTCAGAGAAATAAGTTAATATATTGGACGAAACCAAGCAACTGTGATGTGGATCTGTCATCGAAGAATGCAGGAGGAAACTACGGACTCACGACCCCAATCGCATCCACCTCGTTGCACCACAGCCCATGATGACAGACAGATTGAGCGCATGGTAGTAATGGATCGCTCAGCCACTTCACGAACTACAGCACAACAGATTCAGTCTATTACGCATCATTCGGTGTCCGCTAGAACCTTTCGACACCGTTTGCAGCAAAGAGGAATGTTCGCAAGATGTCCATTGCTTCATTTACCCTTGACTGGAAACTACAGGCGACTGCGCAGCCAATCATGCGATGAACATTTGGTATAGACTACGGAATGTAACGATATTGTGTTTACTGACGAATCCCGCTTCTGCCTTCATCATCACGATGGTCGGAGTCGAGTTTGGAGACACCGTGGTGAAGGCTGCTGAACAGATGCGTTATGAACCCCCACGCTGGTTCTGCACCCGGTATCGTGGTTTTTGGTGGTATATTACATTTCACTTCCGCACCCGTTTAGTATGCATTACTGGTATACTGAGCAGCCAGAACTACATCTCTGAGGTGTTGGGGCCTCTGTGGACCTCCCATACATTCAGCGATTGCCATCAGCCATATTCCAATAGCATAAAGCACGACCACACGCGACACACAATGTTCAAGGGTTCAACATTCAACACATAAGATTGAATTGCTTTCTAGGCCTGCTTGTTCTCCCGATCTATCACTGATCAAAAACGTATGATCCTCACTTGCCCAACGACTGGCCCGGGATACACCACCCGCTGCTACATCAAATCAACTTTGGCAGTATGTGGAAGCCGCATGGACTTCTGTATCCCAAAGATACATCCAAAGCCTCTTTGATTGTAAAGCGAGGCGTGTGGCAGCAGTTATAGCCAACAATGGGGGCTACACTTACTACTGATTTTGTCATTAGCAACGCGTCCTAAGAGGCTGTAGTTTTAATCGTTTGATCGTTGTACAACATGTTATCTGCCCAATAAATCTCGTTGTGATATCTTTAGTCCTTCTTGGTGTTGCATTTTGTGTGACTAGCAGTGTATATCTATCAATTAAAGGCATGAAATGAAATATTCATTTTGCAGTGTATTTATTATAGTTTTGAGTATTTGTTAAAATTCATCTGCATGTATTATACTTTACCTACACTTATAATTTAATTTTCTAGTTACTGAACTAATTTAACTTTCGTGTATGTCCTATCTCATTCTGATATTCTTTAACAATTAACTAATAAAATAGATTCTCAATATTTCACACTGTACTTGATTTAGGAATCGGAAGCCGCGAACGCTTTTCTGGTAAATCTTTATCTGTTTTTAAGTTAAACTTGCATCAAAGGTATCTTCATTGGAGGTCGAGTAGAAATTTCATTACTTTTCATTCATTTAGAAGCTTTCTTAGGGGTTAAATTATATTATAAATGCCACTGTACTGCGTTTCTTTTCTTTTCTTATGAGAGCTTAAATGATAATTCGTCTCAAAAATATTTAACTATTTTACTATTTTCATACTTCGGTTTTACTTTCTTAAATTTTGGAAGAAAACCTTCTGGAGTAGTGATTCCCAACGTGATTTTTATGGATCTCTAGGAGTCTATGAGAACATGAAAGGGGTCCACGTAAGCGAAAAAATAATTTAGGGGTTCATGAGGAGGAAAGGGAAGGTGGTCTACGATAGTGTCTCTCCTTAAATCACAGATCTTGAGCTTCATTTTAAAAGAAAATTTAATCAAAGAGGAAACCAGATTTACCTATTTAATAGATTTATTTACAAGCTTACAATGAAGTTAATTTGTAGTTATATAAGGCAACAGCATAAAACTTCCTAAAACTAAGACAGCGTTTCTCAAACTGTGGGGCGTGCCCCCCCTAAGAGGCCGAGATAACTCTACGAGGGGGGCGCGAGCATATTGAAAAGTCGATAACAAAAGATTATTTAAGAAAATCTTTAGTTTATGAAAAAGTAAACTAACAAAATACATTCCGACATAATAAATAAAACACACATTTACACTGATAAATATATCAGTACTGCACAGTGTATTTTCTAATTAATTTAACAATACTAAGTTAAGAACAAATTAAAAATTACCGGTGACCCCTTGGGCTTTTCATATAAAAAATGATATCCAAAAATTAATATTTATCTAGAGAATTAATACTGTTTACAATTAATCTCTTAACTGCTGGTTAAAAGTTACGCAAATCGCTCTCCAATGCCACCTTTTTCCACCTAGGAGCTCGTATGGGATGGGGGGGGGGAGGAATAAATAGGCAAGTCCTATGAAATAAGTAATTCCTTCACAAACACTGTCTTTTTATTGCATTCAAAATCCTTCGGAGTAATTTTATGGACAGTACTGCACAGAAAAGATCGTACTTCGAAAATACGTATATATACGTCCTTGCAATTATCGTTTGGGTTAGAGACGTTTATATTCGTCGGTGGCAAGTAAGAACTTGAAGTTGTGTTTTAGGTTTAGTGTAAAAGTATATTGAATTCAATACATTGTAATTGTATGTAAGGGGGGCGCGATAAAAATCATGACTGAATATTGGGTCGCGAATATTCAGAGTTTGAGAAGCACTGAACTAAGACCATAAATTCAACATTTTTTTTGCCAGAATTAAACTAAAGGATTATAATTTTGGACGTCGCTTATTTTTCCAGTTTTTTTACTTGTCACTGGCAATCATCTACCGGGAAAAGGACATTTTAGCCTACTTTCAGCATTTCAATGCCCTTTATTTTGGACTTGAAACTAGGTTTGAGAATGCTTTGGGCACACACGCATTGTAATACCACAGTAAGCAATGAAGTCATGTGGTCACATTGAAACAAAAATGTCAGATTACAAGAACTGATTATCGGAAATGGCACAAACGAAGATTTTAAAGTAGTTTAGAAACGGCGTCAGCAATTTTGGTTTTAAAAGGGTATATCTACTATTCATCCCGATATATGGAATAACTTGAAAAAGTTTTTAATTGCTTTTCTCCTGATGAAGAGGAATTTCAGTGTGGTTGCCAATCTCCGAAAGAAAAAAAAAAGAGACTAAACACTACTAACCGAAAAGATTTAGGAATAAATCTGACAAGATTTATGCCAAATGTTGAAAATTTGTTATCGAAGCACCAGATTCATCGCTCCTAATTCATATACTAATTAAGTTTTAATTTGATTAATAAACATTTGTTTCTTTATTTCTTAAACAACATACTTCTCTACAGTTAGAAATTAACATTGTGTAAAGTAAATAGTTCTAAAACAGATGTAAAAAAACATTCAAGCAAAATTCAGTATTAGATACGTAGGGGGCTTACCCAAAACCGAAAAACATGGCAAGGGGTCTATGAGACAAAAAAGTTTAGGAAACTCTGTTCTCTAGAGAGTTACACGATGGGTCTTTTAAAATTCCCTTACGAAATTATTGTGGAATATATCTGCAAGGATTTTGTATTTGACATCTGATCTTCTTAACATGGTTTCCCTTGCTTGCCATTTTTATTCAAAACAAAAATATGAGGGAAAAGAAAAGTTCTGATATATATATATATTGAAATATACAAGTAATAACAGTATTGGTCCATGTATTAGTTTTGTGAAATGCTGAAAATTATTTTTGTTATATTCTATCGATTTACAAAATGGAACTACGGTAAAATTTTTTGTAAAAACGGAAAAGGATCTAAGAATCCTATAATTTAATATTTTTAGAGGGCGCGTGAACAATATAATTTTTACTCTATGGTGGTTCTTAAAATGCTTCATTCAAAAAATAAATTCTGTAGATCGGAACAGTGTTATACAGTTTTAAAACAAATGCATGAAAAACCAACTACTCTTACTTGGAATATGGGAGTATTTTAAAAACATGATTTTATCTTTCAAAACCTAACTAAAACAATTAGTTTTTATTTTATGCTTATAATGAATTTTTCTGTACTAAAATACTCATTCTTCTAATATCAATACCCAGAGATCACAAGTTGTTTCAATGTATTGCTCTGTTGGTTCAGTCGGTTCTATTTGTACAGTTATTTGTTTTCGAGTTAATCAATACAGAATTAGTTTGATGATGTCTCACAGATTTTAAAGTCAAAATTAAGCCAAGACTTAAATATTAATGAAGTCTAACTTCCAAATTTCTTGTTGTCAGAAAATTAACTCTTTTTTTCTCCTTATTTTCTCTGCTCTATTAGATTTGAGAAACTGTCCTCAAAAATTCAAAAAGAAATGTCTCTATTTTGAAAATGGAGGGAGATGTGGTGACTACCTGAAAAGAACACACTCCTATTTAATGACGATAATACCTACTAGTTAAGAATCCGAACGAGTATTTTCTTACGCAGGACAATGTGTAACAAAAATAAGAAACCGTTTCAACGATGAAACGCTGGAGAAGCTGTGTTTTTATAAGCTTATTTACAGAAATACAAGAAATGAAGAAATGCTTTTTTTAAAAAAAATTTCATTATGTACTATTTTTATTTGTTTTTTATGATGAATTATTTTTTATTTGTTTCATTAAAATAATATTAAATCAATTTTTAATTATATTTTCAATTTTATTATGCAATTTTAACTATGCTAATATGTGAGTATTTTTAATAAATAGTCCAGTCCTAATCCCGGGATTTGGATAATGTAATCCCGAAATCCCAGAATTGAAAATATGACATGGGATTGCAAACCCTAATTTTAATGCACATGCGGTGGTCTCTACCAATGGACTATTTTCTTGTTAAGAAACTAATGACTTCCTAACGGTCATGTAGTTTTGAGTGGGAAAGTACCAAAAACACACAGGACCATACGGATGCTTTAAATAAAAATAAAGCCAACCTTTGCCTTCCTTTTTGTCAAACCGAGAAAGAAGAGTCTGAAATAGTTCTCACGGCAATTTCCGGCTTTGAAGTCTATAGTACGAGAGATGACAAGAATTAATGACCGAATGGTAATCCCGGATACATCCAAACAGAAATGATTCTGCATCACGTGTCTCAATTGAAGGCGTGACATATTCCACCTTTAACGAGACAAGACAAAAGAAAAACCCAGACATTCCAAGAGACACTATTAGACTCTCCCAGACTAACTCTCATACTCTCTTCCGGATTTGCTGGAAGCTCTAGCACCTACAGTGACCTTCTCAAGGTTCCAGAAATTGGGCATCAAAATACGTTTTACGCAGCCTTCACGTCATTGGCGCGGCTTGTAACATCCTACGACCACCACGACACATTAAATGGTCGGAGAAGACCTATGTTGCATAAAAAAATTCACTTTTTGGTTTAAAATAGAAAATTTGCCCAAAAATCGTTGAAAAATCTCACTTTCTTCTGAAATAGCTACAGTTCAAACCTTATTACGTCCGCATTTCATGTCTGAATTTCCTGTTAATTAAAAAATTTTATTAAAAAAGGACAAAATGTCTCACTTTTTACTTTTTTACATATATCCCACCAAATTGCACTACTAACACCTCAAACAGGCTTCGCGAGCCTACTGGCAGTTATTACAATGTTATAATTTTAATTATCTTGCACATCTGAAAAGTACAAAACTTCAAAACACGCCTTCTTTACAAGATTCTAATTTTTTGTAATTACTTATCTATTTCGTGTGTTGAATGTGGAATCACAATGCAGTGGTGTATGTAACTACTTTCATGGGATATATGTAATTGAAAAAAAACCCCGCATCGATCGTCGTTTTATATTTTGTAGCATCGATTTTTCGATCATTGGAGATATTTAAATTAAGTGCTTCATTCAGAAATTCAATTAGTGGTAGATTATTATCATCTGCAAAGTTAATATTGAAGTCTCCACTTAAAATCATCGGTACATTATCATATTTTTCGCCAAATATTTTTTCGAGTATTTCAGAACCTTCTTTTGTGAAAATCATCAAATTTTCGAATAAAAATTGTTGTATCCGTCTCATAGATTTTGCAGGAGAAATATAAACGGCAACCATTAATATGTATTGCCCATTCTCGGAATCGCAACGAGGAACGCATATTTCGCCTATATCAGAAACATTAACACCAATGCTTCTAGTGAATTTAGTATGTATGTCCATATGTGAAGTAATGAAATGTTTTAAAAATGCACAGTATATACACATTGAACTCCCCCCCCCCCGCTAAATCCATTCAATTTCACTTATAAGATATACACAGCTCTATACGTCAGCTGTATAGCTACAGAAAAACTGCTATAAGCATGTCGGGGACGCGAACGCACGATATTTCATCCATCCAAAAAGTGTTTAAAGCGAACAGCACACTGCGCATGCGCCAGTCAGAGCATGTCGGTGACGCGAACTCATAAGATTTTCCCCTACCAAAAAGTGCCTAACGCCGCTAAAGAAGTTTTCACTTTAAAAATAAAACAGATGTTCGCCGAGAAGTAATCTTTATGCTAAAAATTAAAAATCTGTTGGTCTGTGGAGGAATTCAACACTCGAACTCTACCCTTGTGTACACTACTGACACAATGATTATTTTCTTCATGCTATGAACCCTTTTGGAAATTAAGTTTTCCAATAGAAACCAGAATGAAGCCCTTGCTGTTTTCCAGTAATTTCTTTTTCTTTAATGTCATCATTTACCATATATATATATAACAGTTTCACATACTCCATAAACACAGGTTACCTTTTTAGTAGTAAATGCAGTGCTGGCAATCAGCCAGATAGTGGTAGGCTTAAAATGTTTATTTGCTTCAGTAGCGTACATGAAGGTGTACTTGGGGAGGAGGATTTACAGATTACAATTAACAAATTTTTAATCAGCTCGGGTTTTCGTATTTTAGAATGTATCCCCTTTATGAAAAAAGCCAGTTTGCACTACTGATTAGATTAGACAGTTGTGTAAACTACACCCCCACAAAGCGAAGGGGAGCTGGATTCAAGGAAACCAAAAGCCCGGTGACGCCTAGTATGTATTTTAACGAATTTATAAAATATTAAAGTCAAACCCTGACTTTGTACGGGGGGGGGGGTAATATTCTCCGTTTTGCCTCTGTACTTAGATTAACTTTTTTTCCTATAGATATACAAATATTTTAACAACTTGCACAAATGTATACTGTACTTTAAACTTTTTTCGAAAATAATTTAATTTGAAAAAAAAAAAACAGGTATATGATGGTGCGTCGACGATCTATCCATGGCACAATGGTTAAAAATTGTTCGTGTGAAGAAAAAGTATTTAACAGAAAAAGACGGTTGGGTTACAGCGTGCACATTTTGCATAAGTAATTTTTTTATAGTTATTTTTCCCATTCTATAACACATATAAATAGCGGATACATTTGATTAAATTGCCGCTACATTAGCGGACACGCACATTAGCCATCACAGTAGACGGACTATAAGCAAAAGTGCATCAACTGTAACCCTTCCGTCCTGAATGGGCTGAATGAGTTGAATGCTTCTTGGAGTGCCTGCTTCCATCAGGAAAGCTTAAACTCCTATCCTGGGAGAACTTTTGGGGAGACTTTGGTTTGGCCCTATACCTTAGCTCTTTGCTGCATTTGTGGTCATGAAGATTAAAAAATTTAAGAAATAGAGATAATTTAAATACTTGAGAAGTTAGAAGTTACTTTGAGTGAAAAATAGAAATATTAAATGAGTGGAATATGTGTGTCTGTGAATGTGTGTATTTAGTGATAATCTGAGATTGATGGAGAATACTGAGATAAGTGTCGGCCTCTGCTAGGAGCGGTCGACGTAATCTTTGTGAGGTGGAGAAAACGATCATCGAGAACTGTCCTCGGTTCTGCTGATTGACGCGACGAAACGAAAATTAGATTTATCGGGTGCCAGCAAAAAATTGCTTCTACCCAGTATCCCTGAAGATAGGGTGAAAAAAAAAAACCATTAGACGAGAAACGCCTCCCGCAGGGATGCAGAATGAGAGGGGGAAAGAGCCGTCCGGATTAACCCTTTCGGGCCAAAACGTGGAGGGGGGCAGAGAGTGGAGGAAAGAGCATCAGAGAGGCGAAAAAACGCCGATCTTGCCTGCGGCGCAGGGAGAGGAATGGAAGAATGACGTCAACAGCTCTTTCAACTGACCCAGTTAAAAAAAATATAGCGGAAGCGTGTGTTATGATTCATTGTTTAACTTACGTGTTTTTGTAGAGTTACGGCGGCTTAAGGGGAGTTCCCACTTAGAAGATTTGTATGCAAAGTTAACTTTAGTATGAGGATATGTGAATAATGTTTGTGCTTTAATAATTGGATTGTCATGATTTTCAATACTTCTAAAGACATTTCTAGATAATTTAGTGATGGCTCCATGTGTAAGTCGTTGTGTATGACTCTATTTCTAACGTACCAGGGTGCGTTAGTTATGATACGTAGTATTTTGTTTTACTGTAATAGTATGAATTTTATACATTTATGTATTATGTTTTCTATTAAAGTTCGCGTAATTTTATATTAATAAATGTAAACTTTCTTTTAATTAACATTATAGAATTTGTTACATGGAAAGAAGAAAACAAAACCATGTCAAAATATATTAGACAACGATGAAGTAAAACACTTAAAAATGGAGACATAGTGATGAATTATCACTGTTGTCGAAGTGGGACATACAAAACAAAAGGAAAAGATGTCAAGAGTTTAAAGTCACAAGGCTTTGCAAAAATTGGAATTAGTTGCCCAGCAAAAATAAAAGTTAGACAGAGTACTGAAAATGTAGTAGTGCAATATTTTCCGAAGCATAAAAATCATGAAAATCAGTTAGAGCACTTAAGGTTATTAGAGTCTGATAGGGCAGCTGTTGCTGGTATAGTATTTTATTTATATAGTTTTATTATTCGTAGTTTTATTATTAGTTACTATTTTTAGTTTTGTTTATTTATTTTTCAGGACGATTAAAAGAAGGTGTTAGTGAAAAAAAAATTCTGCAGGATATTAGAGAAGAAATTACTGTGTTGACAGTGGCAGAAAGATGCTTATTGAAAAAAAGGATATCCATAATATTAAAAGGGACTTCAATATTAATGGTTATATTAAAAGGCATGAAGTTGATGCAGTGAGTGTCAAGCTATGGACTCAAGAAATGAAAAATAATGGAGAAAATTGTATTTTTTTTTCAAAGAGCAGGGACAATCAGGGAATGACTATGGATTGAAAGATGAAGATTTTGTCCTCATAATCATGACAGATTTTCAGAAAAAAATGATTACAAAATATGGAAAGGACAAAATTTGTATAGATGGAACACATGGGCTAAACAGCTATGATTTTAATTTATACTCAGTTCTGGTAGTTGATGAACATAAGAATGGAATACCTGTGGCATTTTGTTTTTCCAACAAAAGTTCTGAAGATGTATTCAGAATTTATTTTAGTGCTATTAAAAATGCTGTGGGTATAATCGAAACTACAATATTTATAACTGATGATGCTCCAGCATTTTATAATGCTTGGAGTTATGTGATGGGCACAGTTAAAAATGTCTTATTGTGTGCTTGGCACGTTACAAGAGACTGGCACCAAAATTTAAATAAAATTAAAAATCCTGAAAAGAGAAAAATTGTTAATAAAGCATTAAAGGCAGTGAAAGAGGAACTATGTTTAGAAACATTTTCTAAACTTATGAAGCAATTCATACAAGAATTGGAAAATGACTCGGACACTTGTGAATTCGGAAAATATTTCGAACAGAATTATGCTAAGAGACCAGAAAAATGGGCCCATTGATACAGGAAGGGTCTGGGCATAAATACAAACATGTATTTGGAGTCCCTTCATAAAAAAATTAAATATCATTATTTTGAGGGAAAGCATGTCAAGAGACTAGACATTGCAATCGATGGTCTTTTAAAACTGGTTAGAGACTTAATATTTCAACGCCTAATAAAAATTACAAAAAGAACCATTTCCTCTGATAAACTATCAAAAATTGTCAATAGCCACAGATTAGGCCAGAGATTCAAAGCAATAGAATTGAAAAATTAGCAGATAACGAGTGGAAAATTGAATCCAATCATTCTAACTACCTAATATGCAAGAAAGAAGAAGAATGACATAGATTATGTAATATAAAATGTACTGACTGCAAAATTTGTATCCATTCCTATACATGCTCTTGTGTAGACAATTTAATAAGAGGAAATATTTGCAAGCACATTCATAAAGTTGCCAAAATGTTTTTAAATGATACACCTAATGAAGAAATATAAGAGGTTTATGTAAATCAAAATGATATTTTAAAAGAAACATTCGATGTTTTACCATGTAGCTACAAATCTGCTAATAATGATGGTCATGAATCCAAAAAAAGAAAAATTGAAAGCATTCTTGCTCTTATTGATGAATACGAGCTTACACTAGAAGAAGAAAGTAAAATTCACAGGAACTTAGATAGTATATTAAACATTTTATATAATAAAAAGGAACACAATAATAAAAAAGTTAAAATGATGGAAGTCTCAACTATAAATATAAAAAAGAAGATTGAAAAACAACCTGGAATTTCTCTACACGAAGAAAAAGATATACTGCTGGTACACTCAAAAATACAACTACTGAAGAAGTAAAAAATATTAAAGAAGGATTACTGTTAAATTCCCAAGAAATTATATCCATCAATACAGATTTTGATCACACTTATATGTAGTAATCAAAATAAATAATTCCTAACTGGAGGTTCATGCTCTCAATTCAGTTACTAAATAAGATTAATTTATTCTCATTTTTGTGGTTCTTTATTCTTTCAAGTCATTCACATTTAACTATTGGCATAAATATTCAATTAAAATATGATATCCTGGTGATTATATTTGATTTCAATATATTATAATGTGTAAGTTGTAAAAAATAGCATAAATGATACAATATAAAAACTGAAGGAACAAAGTACATTAAAAATAAATTAATTAAAGAGCTGACTTTTTTCTATTAAGTTAATGTTGAAAAAGTATTTATTTTCCCCTTTTATTCACTAATAAGCCCACACACTATTAGCCCACATACAATTAAAAAAACATTTTGATCCCTATGAAATTAATTGAGCTACTAGTTAAATTTTCAACGCATTTTGATTTAAAGTTTCATAACATATACCTAATAAAAAGTGTTGCAATATCTATTTTTATAGACTAGTGAGATAAATGTTTTGATATAATTTTATTTTTTCAATTACATGAAAAACTAGGTGACAATTGTTTTTTAAAATGTTACTTTTTATTTTTTAAAATGTTACTTTTTAATTTTTAAAATGTTTATTTTTTAAAATTTTTTTAGTTTTTTAAAGTTATTTATGTTTCTTAGATTATTGCAAAGAAAAGTTAGTATGGATTTGAAAATCTATTCTCTTGTTGATTTTTAATAATTTTTCTAAAAAAACCTGAATTTTTTTTGTTTTTTTTTTGTTGAGATTTCAGCCTTAAATTCATACTGAATTTTATAGAACATACGTTTGGGAGTATATACAAAAATTCTCACTGCTCTGTGATGAACAGAAAAAAAGTCTTAGGATTAGAACTGTTTTACCTTCAAAACTGAAATTCTGAGAAAAAAGCATTTAAAATTTGTTAAGGCATATAAAACAAAAACTTACAATGCCCGTAATTTCTTAATATGTTATTTTCCAATGTAGAACACTATTTTAATTTTACATGACTGAAAATAATTTTTTCAATTCGACATAAAATTTTGTAAAATACTGATAGCATTTGTTACCACAAGATTACTCTCAGCTTAATCATTTAATTATTGGCATAAATATGCAATTAAAATATGATATCCTGGTGATTATATTTGATTTCAATATATTGTAATGTGTGTGTTGAAAAAAAATAGCTCAAATGTTGTATTAATATAATATTAATACATGTACATATTATATTATATTGAGAAAGTTATTCTTAAAAGGTACTTGTAAAAAACTACTTGATAAGTTGACATATTATTTAATTCCTTTGAAAATACAATAGAATTTAAATCTAGTTGAATTAATTTGCATGTTATATAAAAATTTAGGTTATTTTTCTAATATTTTACGCTTAAATTTTTTTTCACGCAAAGCAAAAGTGTAGAGATTTTAATGAAAGTTACAAAATCCAATATATTTGGCATTTTCAGTCATATTTATTTTTTATACAATAAATTATTTTTCATTTTCTTAATTAATTGCAGATAAAACTGAGGTTTGGAAGGTAATCGTGAGATATATTCACAAAAATAATTAATATTAATTGGGGGTTCATTTTTCTCATTGTCCGACCTTATTCCCTGTGATTCAAGGCCTGTAATATATGTAGTCTTGCATTAAGAGGATTGTTTGCTGTGAGTGCTTAGTGCGGGAGGCTCCTCGAGAAAAGCAAAGTCTTGAAGGAATATTAATGAAAAAGTACTTTTGAATGAAGAATCCGTGTAGTGCAAAAATGGTTGAGTACTTTTTCTCGTGTTGAAGTCCTCAAAAGTATTACATTTCAATGGTATTTAATGAGCTCAAATGGATGTCAGAGTTTAATTATTAATTTTCGAGGATAAGGTACGCTAAATAGTTGCATGAAAAAACTTCCAAGGTGCTACAGTTTATCGAGCTAATCTTATCATGTATAAGATTAGCTCGTGTATGATTTAATTGCATATTCCGTTTGGCATCCCCTAAATTATAATTTCTTTTCTATTATAATTTCCTACGGCAGAATTAGATGTGGACACTCAACAGGTAGTATAGTACAGTCGGA
This sequence comes from Trichonephila clavata, assembly GCA_019973975.1. Lineage (NCBI taxonomy): Eukaryota > Metazoa > Arthropoda > Arachnida > Araneae > Nephilidae > Trichonephila > Trichonephila clavata. The sequence goes on from BMAO01021815.1 coordinate 15,812, forward strand.
CCTATATTTAAAAAAATCGCTAAATCCCGTAAAGAGTTCGTTTTGTGTAAAATTTCTTAAATAGGGATTCATTTTCAAAAAATTTAAAATTCTTGGTACCTAGTAAAATAGAGGTCCGACTGTTTAGTTGAAAGATTCTTTTTGAAGTAAGCAAGCGCTAATAAGAAGTTTGGGAAAAAATGAAAAACATGATATGGCGCTAGTGTTGTTAAGTATAATAACTAGTTTTTATTGAAAAGAAAAAATATATATATTAAGAATACTGTTTTAATAATTGATCATGGAATTAATATTTTGTGCATGAATAATCAAGATTCATTCTTTTAAAAGCAAATGAGTATTTTTTTCTAGTATTCTTCTAGAAACGAAGATATATAATTCTGAAGAATTTTTGGTTACAACTCTGAAGTGGACAGTACGTTGGCTATATAGACGATAGACTTGCATTCGGTTTTCAGACTGCTTGGGCATGAAAGTTGAATTACTGTACCTTCAGAAAGTAAGACAGACTGGAACGCACATTAAAAAATCCAAATCACTAGATGTCGTCATTGTTATAAGTGTTGTGAAAAATAGAATGAAATATAAAATATAGCATTTATGTAACTTATTTTTTGTTTTGTTCTTAAAATAATAACGATTTATTCTTTCAAATGCAACTGACAACTTTTGATAAAGTATTCGATTAAGAACTAACATTTGGTAAGCATTTCGGATGTAATTTTATTTTATTCTCGTAGCAAAATATTAATATTAGTATTTCCAATTACTATTAGAAACATAAATCAGGAGTTTTTAATGAAATTGTAAATTATATTTCATGCATATGGATCAATAATTTTCAATTTTAAATCTTTCTCTTTTTTTTTTTTTTTTTTTTGTTCATTTTTTAATACATTGTAAACAATTGAATACTAAATTCTTTCAATTTTTTTAATCACATTGAAATATTTTAAAATCATTTGCATTGGAGTCAAATATAAGCTTTTGTAAAAGTATGTTTTTTTTGCTTTGATATTTTCTATACAACCCAGCCAGTTACCCGCTTATATTAAAAAAACTAAATTTAAAAGATCAAAATCACCAGATGCCGCTAGTGGTGTGATGTGTTGTGAATCCATTCAATCACTTCTCAGTTTGATACAGAAAATATGCAAGAATACTATTTTCATACTTAACTAATACTGTGCGATGTTATGTTGCAATTTGGTTGGATACATCATAATGATTTATGACTACAAATTTTGATAACTTCTTTGCTTTTTAAGTGTTAACATTAGGCGCTTTCGACTGTAATCAAAAACATTCCTATAGATATCGTCTTTTGATCCTTGATTCAAAAAGGACAGGACTTTTCTGAAACGGAAGCATAACGATCTTCTACACCCCGAAGCTCTTCCCCCATTTTTCAGGAGTCGATTTGAACAAAACCCGCTCTTGGAGGATCTCTTCTCAACAATCCAATCATGTCTGCCAAATTTAAAGTATGTACTATCTGTCTAATCTTCCGAAGATTTCGTGATGAGTGTCTGAGATATTCGGATATATATGTTACCGTTAAAATGTATAATTCAGTTATTTCATGGAATAACTAGGTATTTAATGAAATAACTAGACGTTAGTTAAAGGATATAAAAGATGAAAAATTTCATACTTTATCTAGTTGTTCTACAAAATAACTATGATAGACCGTTAAAGTGTAAAATGAACAATTTCAAAATTAATTTCTAAATTAATTGAACATAAATAGCTAAAATCTCTCGAAAAATACATTTTATCCATATTGCGGATGATTAATTGATAAATAATAAGGAAAACACAGATGATATACACAGTAATACTCTTAACGTACGCGATAGGTGATACTAGAGTGATAACCACGTTAAGTCGAATTCGCGTAAGTCCGGGTGAAATTTAGCATTTAAATACATGTAAATTATTTTTAGTTGAGGCCGGAGACGAAAGAAAATAACAATTTAGAAAAAGAAAAAATGCTTACTAAAATCTTAGATAATACAAAAACCTAAACCGATTGAGTGAGTGTGGGGTTTATTGGCGCAAGAGCCGATTTCGGCTATACTGCGCCAAACATTTGTTTTTCAAGTATCATAAAATTTTAGGAACACAGTTAAAATTTTTTAACATAAAGACATGCATAAGGTGTATCTAAAAGCTAGTATTTATTAAAATTGTATTAAAAGCTCCTTTATAATACACTATAAAAATGGAAGAAGGTGAATTTATAAAAACATCAAGATAAATTGAAACACAATTTTAGAGCTGAACTCAATATTACAGATCAAATTTAAAACATTTAGTCGAATTATTTCTTCCTATTCCTTGTCGGCGTCATGTATTGCTTGAAACCAGTCTGTATATTCCAGTCCATCAATGATTCATCGGCGTCATAAAGAATCATATCCTCATCTTCCGAGGTGTAATCAACGTTACTTTTTTTTTTTTGGCTTATAAGTTGTCAGTTTAATTTCAATGTCGGGCTTTGGTTCTGTTGTGAGTTTATTCCTACTTTTCCTACTTTGTTTTAAATTATTTGCGACTTTAGACACTGCGGACGTTCGATTATTGGGTTTGGCAGAGGCGGTGCTGTGTAATGGAACAGTTGGCTGAATTTCAGTAGATAAAGATTGAGCCGATGTATTTAGACTATTGATAGGGGAAGTAGTAGTAGAAACAGGCATAAGAAACTGAGATTCTGAAGACGTGGAAGGAAGTAGATTGACTTGCGTTGATGAGGATGATGTGGAGACTACAGGAGTTGAAAATGTACTAGGCATATGTTTGGCAGAAGATAAGGGTTTTAGATATTGTAAAGGTGGACAAAAGGTATTTGTGATATTTGGATCTGTTTGGGTAGTAGTAGATGTAGCTGAAGGTTGAGTAACTTGAGCATATGTTTGGGTTAATTGAGGAGCTATTAATTTACGTGCCTCTGAGTAAGATATGTTTTAATTCGTTTTCGTTTCTTGTATTTGTTTTTCTGTTTTACATTTTGGACATAATTTTGAATCGGAAGAATGAGGTTGAGAACAATTAACGCATTTCAGCTCCAGACTGCAATCTGAGGAGGCATGTCCAACAGATGCACATCTATAGAGCACGTTAGTTGTCAGTTTGTGAGTGACCGAACCTCTGCCACTTAAAACAGCGTAGAGGATTCGGAATGTATGAACGTATTTGACAATTCAGATAACCAGCTTTAATGGTTTTGGGTACTGAGGGGCTGCTAAAAGTTAAAATTAAATGTTTGGTCGGTATGACGGTTGTATCTTTTTTTTGGGGGGGGGGGATTCTTCTGACCTGAATAACACCCTGATCAGAGGATTTCTGCTTCAGGTGTGGTAAACAGGTCAGGTTCAGAAATGACGCCGCGGCATGTATTTAGATATTTAGGTGGACTTATATTCACAGGTGAATCAAGAAAGATTTTTGCGAGTTAGAAAGATTTCGTTTGTATAGCAGAACTGGTTTCAACAAGTAGATCACCGGATGACAATCTTTTAACGGATTTCAGTTCTCCATTTAACCCTTTGAGAGCTTTATGTATGTCCAAATTGCGATTTTGTGGACATGACATTGTTAGACAAGGAAATTAATAAAACTCTAACACGTGTAGAAGTATCGTCGAGGTTAAGGTTGGGTAAAACAAGGCCTTTACCCGGGCACAGCTGACTTGGATCCATAGGCGTGAACTCAACTTCATTTTGGCGAGCCTCTACCCACTACGGAGTCCAACAAGGGAGACAGTGTGCTAGTCATTTGAAAAAAAACCAGGCACGGCGCTTACCTGGAGTAAACCCAGAATATAGTGCTACACCATCAGGGCGAGGATCCAACGGGTAAATCCGCCACCCCTTATCTGCAGCACTAACCCTACAGCAATGTCTCTGAAGAAACTTATCTCCAGCCGATTGATAGGAGCGGGCTCACTTCTGCCACCCGTCTACTGTGAAGCGTGGGCGAAAGGGGACGCAGAGGTATCCCCAGGACACAATTTTCCTACTTACGGGACGCCGCACACAGCAAACATGCGGGTTAGCAAACCAACGGTGTTAGACAAAAACAAACAAAAATCGAAACAATAGGGAAGAAATAAAAATATAAATTATTCTAATTTAATTCATTACAAAATGAATACCAAAATATATTATTAATAATGGATAAGTAATCTAAGTATAGAACAAATTAATCTAATTTTAAAGTCGTATATTTAATATATTTTGCAGCTGTGTTCTAGACGTGAAAAGAATACAAGGGAAATTTGAATGACAAGAAAGAGGGTCGAATATAGAGAAGGATCACTGGGGTACCTCGGGGACGTGACACCCGTGTTTACCAAAATAGTAAACCCCTTGGGAAAAGGACACCTCGGGATTGTGATACCCTTACTCTCCACCTGAGGGGAAAACCTAAGCCGAAGTTATATTCATGTAGAAGTTTTCATAAAATGTAACAAAGTAGTCTGCCGGCTAAAAGATTTTTTCCCCTCCCTCAAAATTTTCTAGTAGCGTGGTAATAATTTTTTATTCTTTGTTTTGTTGAAAAAATACGTTCTTCGTTGAAGTCTATATTTTCTAAAAGTTGTAGCCTTTTTTTAATTAAACTCTGGGGCCTTTTGTCAAAAATTCTCAACCGCTATTCATTCTTCTGATTGAACTGGGTCTCAAGACTCAAGTTATTCATTGTCTTTCTTAATCTCATGCATTTCTATGAGCTCGTCAATTGTCAGCTCCTGATTGTGGGAATCCAGCAGTTTTTGAGCGTCATTACCATCCACTTCTGAATTTATTTGCTTGGCAAGATCGACTTCTTCAATCACGTTACCAGTTTCATCTGGCTCTGGCACTGATTACACCTGAGTTTCAATGATGGTGGAGAAAACGCCCCTATTCATGATGAACTTCACAGCTGGGGAGTACGTGGCTTTGGCGTCATTGTGCTTTGTCGGACAGCTGGACTGTCGCTGCCGGTTTGACTGGTAACCACTATGGGCTGGGCATCACTGCATTATTTTTTATTTATAGGCAGTGATTGTCCGTCTTGAAAGGCTGGCGCCTCGGCAGATTGCGTCGGGTGGCATCAAAAGAGGAAAAGGCGGCCAGATGGTTCGAGTACCAGATGTCAGCCAAGCCCTTGTCGCCGGCGACCTTTGAGAGGGACCGGAACCTTTGTTATCTCAGCACGAATGGTGGACTTGCAAGACCGAGGTGCCAGGTGCAAAACCTTGAGGCCGGCCAATGGGGGTTGATGAGGGGCGTGGAGTGGACCCGCCCCTAGAGTTTAAGAGGGTCGACCCAAGAAAAAGAGAAAGGGCTCCCGATCGACTCCCACGATAGACATCCGAGACGGAATCAACGGATCTAGGAAGAAAAGCGCGAGGCGATGGCTCCCGATTGACTCCCGAGACATATTCGACGGACGAAGGAAGAAGTGCGATCGACTCCCGAGAGGACTCCCCACGACCGCCCCCTGTGACAGTATCCGACGGACGAATAAAGAAACGCCGAGATAGACTCCCGAGATTAACGCCAAGATTGACCCCTGAAACAATATCCGACGGGCTAATAAAGAAGACACGAGGAGTGGACACCCATGCAACTAGCTGGCTAAATAGAACTGGCTGAATAGGACGAACACCTGTAACTGAATTCTTTTTCTCTTCATAGTGATCTACTAAATGTTAAAATGTGCAATAAACCCATTTTTGATCACAAATAAAAGTATTTTTAATGATTAGCCTGGCGTCACAATACGCTACCAAGTCCACGACGCCACAATGGGAAAAGAAAAAATGACGAATTGACGAGATTTGAAAATCACGTAACTCGGGTTAGCGTAAATCGAGATATTACTATAATTTATTATTGCTCATGTTGCTGGCATTAGTTAAACAGAAAGGGAAAAAAAGAATATGTTACAGAAATAGTTATATTTAAATATTATAAAAAAATACATGTTGTGAAGAAAAACTGTGCTTCATAAAAACGTTGTGTAATCTTTTTCAAACAAAAATGTAAGAGAATATTAAGTTAATTTTTATGAAATACCTTTATTTTACTTCTTATTTATTAGAGCAAGGATTATTGTGAAGACACTTTGAATTGCATTGCATATTATTTTTTAAACAAGCACACTTAAACTATTATACAATTTTTTAAGCGAGCACTTTTTAAGTTCTTGTCCAATTCCGCAACTTTGAGTTGTTACAATAGTTCGAAGCGTTGTGTCAATATTGGAACTTCTTCAATGGGAAAAAATTCTCTCTCATATATTAAGAACTGAAATCTAGAATACAATTGTTTTATTCGGAGATTTCTTGTTCATAATCGGAAAAATTCTTCCCTTGTATTTTCCATAACCACAGTTAAGACCATAGGATCCCAACATTTTTTGAACTGACGCCCCCTTTTTTAGGGAATATTTGGATACCGCCCTATTCCTACTCCAGAGAAATAAAAGAGTACATAATACATGATGAAAACAAAAATGAAATTTAAAAAAATCTACTGCTAAAGGAATTTATTTTTTTAATTAAATTTTTTTTCGAAAGCCCCTAATTTCTTTTCGAACTTGAGTACAGCCTTGAAATCTGCTCTATCACCAAAGTTTGCATATTTTTTTCAAACTGAATTTTTTTAACATGAAGCTAAAAATTTTTTAACATGAAGAAAATTCTTCTTATGGAATTAAATTGCATAGAGGGACTTCCATGAGAGGAACTTTCTTCTTTTCAAGTCTGTGATTAGAGATGTGAACTTTATACAGGAGGATTCATAAAGAAGTACACAGTTTCGATGCATTCTAAATCAAGTACAATCCAAGATATTGAGCATAACCTGTAACACAGAATTGTATGGGACTTTTTGAACACTGTTAGAGACAGACTCTCATGTGCTATGTGCGAACTCTTAGTCACATGACACACATCGACCCGGTAATCCCTTTCACACTGTGATGTGCCCGCTTTCCTTTCACTAAGTTCTGGGGAAAAGTGGCCTAAATGGATGGTCAAGAATTCTGAACTCTGTTTCCACGACCATTCCTTAGAATCCGAGAGTGGACATATCCCCCAGCATGTGTGGAATTTCCGTTTCTCACGCATCCCGGACGACAGCGTGTCTGGGGAGGAGACCACCATATGAAGCGCCGGAAAGGGTCCCACGCTTTGAGGAGCCGACGGCCAAGAGATGTAAGAAAAGCAGAAAGGAGGACGATGAGGGAGTTGAACTTTAAAAGGCAAGGCGTGGGATTTTGCGAGAGAGAACCGTTCAGTGGGGGGGGGGCCTCTCTAGCAATATACAGCAAGAAACCCACTGCGTTTGCACCCACGATTAAAGTCGAAGGACTGTGGCCCCTATTACCGATAAAAAGGTGTCGACTTCACGTGATTCTCGTGATAAGGTGGGTGTTTGAGATAAGATGAACTTTACTGTAAAAGAGACTAACTGTAATCCATATCTCGGAACGATTGTAAAAATATTCAAGATAATTTTCACTTTAATAAAGTGTTTTGATAAGCTGAATCAAGTAATCACAACTCCAAACGTGTCTTAAACTATCAACTCCATTGATGGCTGCTGTGATACGTTGTTTCAACTGCGACCTTTACTTTTGCACAAACAGTCCGAAGAGAGTTCTTAATTTTTCATATCATTGTTAGATATATTTTCTAGTTGAAGGTTCGTTTCCGAAATTGGATCCATTTCGCTAAATTCAAGAACACAAAAAACCTCTTCCACCGTTGAACCCGCAATTCCGACTAATTAGTCACATGATTCGCCCACTACTGCTTTCGTCATTTCTGTCAGAGGTTAGACACAAACTTTAAAATTACATCTTCCTTACGGTGCGCTTAGGTGGTGCATCCTTTGATTGTTACTGTTTAGCAGCATCTGGAAAGTGTATATTGCTTTATAAATCACCCTGTTTTTGTATTTAAATGATGTTTATTATACATTTTATCATAGAATCATATTTTACTTTAACCATCTTACAAAAAATATAAATTGAGTTCAAGGATGAATTTTGGATTAATGTGTGTGTGTATATATATAGTACAAAAAAAACCCATTTCAGCTTTAACAAATGAGCTTTTGTCCCACGATTAAAATTCAACAGGAATTAGAGGTGGAAGGAAGAAGAAAACATGCGATTTCTTACGAGAATTCTTCCAATTTTATAAACTCAATGTAAAATTTTTTCTGCTTTTACCTCATTTTACGTTCGGTGTCCAAAGTCAAACATGACTTTTTAATTCTTGAAAGATTTAATAAAATTTCTTAAGAAATTGCATTATATATTGTAATAGGAAGTGTCCTGCGACACTTATTTTAAAAGGACTGAAACAGTTTCAGAAAAAAAACATATTTAAGCAAATGGGTTTCCTCAACATGAAGAGCAATGAGAACGAACGAGCCAACGAGGAAATCTTTATTTTATTTTCTGAAATCCACTGGAGGTTTCTCTTAATTTGTTTCAGAAAGAATGGAACAGATGAAAAGAGCGAAAATGACATTTCTAATGGCAGCAATAACATTGCAATTTTAGCAAACTCATGCGTTTATTGTCAAAAAGTCACAATGAATAAAATCTTTTTGTGAGAAACTCATCTTATATTTCCTCTAAATTTTTGTTCATAAATTAGTGACATAAATTTTTCCTTTTAAATGATAATTTACTTTGTATGTGTGATATGTGTACAACGCTTATTAAAAAAAACGTTTACGATTCTAACCAGAAAACTCATGCCATTTTTTTTTTCCCGCTGATTTCTTAGGACTGGAACCAATCTTCTATTTTTCCTTAATTGTATTATATTTTTATATGTATTATATTTTATCAATGAGTATGAAAATAATAATCTTTTAAATCATTTATTATTATAATATATCCAATTCACACAAATTCAAAAAACAGATTTTAAAAAAAATAATTTTTGTTAATTAAAAAATTTTGGATGTCTTTAGCGTAAACTTTCACTTTCTGTTTTTATAACGAAAAATCAAACGATTTATTGAAGCTTTTCTCAGTTGTGATAATTATGTGGACTTTTTTTTAAAAATAATCTTTCAGACATTTTTTTTTTATTTGGATTAGGAATAAATTAAGAAAAGAGAGAGAGAAAAGAAACATTATATAAAAAAAAGAATGATGTAGCAAATACTTTTTAGCTTTTTTTAAAAGTACAATCAAGATAAGAATAATTAACCTGTGTAGCATTTTAATATAATTCAATGTATATTTATACAAAAATGTGAGGATGAAGTACGTTAGCGTACAATTATTGACTGAAATTGAAGAACTATTTTTTCAAAATTGCTATGAAATATATTTTTATTTTGTACCGCAAAGTAAATTGCTTCGAAAATGTCGACCATATCTATTCTTGTTTCGAATTATTATAAAGAAAAACAGTGCATGCATCGGACCCTTAAGGAGCAAACTAATCATTCCTTCTCACTATACTATATATAATCAAAGGAGTGAATGTTAAATTAAGTATCCAACAAATTGAAAAGAGCTTATAAATTTGAAATATGGAACCTAGAACGCAAAACCTATTATGACAATAACAATCCGATAGACCAAAATGGAAACTATGTATTCCAAAGCTGATGTTGTCCAAAGGGTGTGATGTAGGGTTACATTTATTTCATGATATCCTGATCTTCCCCTTTTAGCAAAAAATTTGTTCAAGACAGTACAAGAAAACACATTGAGGAGCCTAAAACAAATTTGAAAATCCCTTAGCCTGAAAATTTTCATTTGTATTGAAAAAAATTATTTTGAAAGGATGTTATAGAAGTAAAAATGTCGCAAAATACTACGTTTAAAAAGGGCACACAAAAAATAAAAAATATACAAAAATTTCTAAAATGAAAAATTAAACAATGGAACCTGTAAACCAATGCAAGACCATGAGTACTATATTGAAATGACCGGCAGTATACAAACTACAGCTATGGCACCATTTATATTATAGTTTTGAGAGTAATAGAATATTTTTAAAATGAAAGAAAATGATAAATTTTAAGTGAAAAATGAATCAATTATGATAATAAAGAATGTTCCAAATGTTTTGCTTTAGTTATTAAAAATAAATATTTAATAAACAATATAACTTATGGATCATTGAATCGGTTTTTTAGTGCAGTATAGGGTGCGAATGCCCCTTTAAGAATAACTCAGGGGAACATTTCTAAGAAAAACATTCTTTTTTTTCCGAAATGCAATTGATTCAAGAGAAAGCCTAATTTTTTTGTGCTTTGTTTCACGAAAAAAAAAACACGTCCATTAATATTCAGCATAAATTTCGAAGTTGTTATGGAAGCAAACATCATGGTCCAAAATCAATAAGCCGATGGTATAAAATGCGTCTAGAAATAGGTAGCGTCAAGAATCGTCTTATAAGTGACCAGACCAGTACGAGTGAAGAAACTGTTGCACACTTTCGCGACAATCGTTTCAACAGAGTTCTACTAAATCAACTTGTGAAGAATTGCATGAACTTCAAATATCGCAAACAAGTTTGGGTAAATGCTTTATAAAATGGATGAAAAATTGTGAATGGTTGCTAGTTAATAAAGTGCAAGAACACTTGGCGGGGAGCGGAATACCGTTTAGACATTCTCCGAGTTAAGAAGGGTCACATTTTGAAATTTACAGAGGTAAATGTACTTATAAAAAATTCGTTATTACACTGTCATTAAATCGAAAAAACATACGTCTAATTATAATAGTTTGAGCACAATACATATTTATAATCATGGCAAAACATTTGGTTAACCTTATATAGTATAATTACCTATTTTTTTAATATATCGTTATGAAACTTTAGTAGTTTTAGTGCTTAATGTTATTTTAAAATAGTGTAAATAATTTAAATCTGATTGTTTAATAACTTAACACTACTTTTGTTGTATTTATTAACGATAAAAACTCTAATGTTGTCAGAGTAGCATCATCTCTTATATTATAACGACGTTTCTGTGAGAACTTTGTGAAATATTGGAGAAATGCCAAGTTAGTATCACTTTTTTAGAACCATATTTGAAGCCTTGACGACCCCATGGATAATTCTCGATATTACTGTAGAATTCTATGACGTAAGTCGATTGTGCCAGAAAGTAGCGGAAGGTAGCCGCGCGGACCATAAATGGCAGTCGCTTCCTGAAACGGAAGCAAATAAATTCCCGTGCAGCACTTTTAAGTACCTTTTTGGTCACGGGGCTTGTCTCTATTTATTCAGGTTATTATGGATTCAGGTATGGATTCTGATTTAATGGATCCGAAAATGTGTTGCTTTTATTCCTGACGCTGCGTGAGCAGACTAAAGGAAACTATAGCCAGGATCTAAGCATTTGATGACATGATCATTACTTATACTAAGATGTTAGAGAACTATGATCAAGTAAATGACAATATTATGGAAGTTTTGAATAAATCGTTGGCTGATACCTCAAGAAAGAAGGAAGAAATGATGATGACCTACGGACCTTACCCCTTGTATACTTTATGCGATTTGTCCGATCTACTTCTCTTACTTCGGTGAAAGGAAAAACTGATACTAAAATCACCTCCTCTAAAATTGAAGAAACCTGTTTCCGATGATCTTAACGAAAAAAGTAACCCCGAGAAAGATGAAAAACAAATATAAAAAGGAATCCTTGGAAGACTCGCGTTATAAAAACCCAGCTATATAGACATGCCTCTTCCAATAAAACCCCTAAACCAACAAACAACTTAAACTAGTCCTCATGACTTAATAATAATCCTTCATTCAATTATTTCGACATAAATCGAGACGACTTCTGGAGGGATGAATGCTTATTCTTAATTTCTAAGAAAAATTTAAATCTTTTAAAGGAAAAGAATTCATGTGTTTGCAATCTGTCGAAAACATGAAATAAACACTAGAACAATGAAAAATATAGGGTATAATATGAAAATATTACCACTAATTTATAAATACAAAACCCCGTTTTAAGGTTTCTGTTAGCCATTTTCCAGCTTAGTTCATTCTTCCACTTCAATTTGAAAATAGGTAAATTATGTAGTGCGGGGGGATGCTGTCATGTAATTACGCCTTACTAGGTCAAGGTATCGGACTGCGAAGTTTGTGTCATTAGTTCGAACCCAGTACCTTTAAAGAGACGCCGTGTAGGGGCGCGATGCACGTTAAACCTGTCGAAAACTCAAGCGTCCTCCTGTTGGTGTGGTAGTTAGGAGAGAGGGTGCCAACTCAGTTTGTCATCCTCGTTATTTGATCATGATTCAACAATTCGAGGTCCGTCGCCAAAAGTCCTCGTGTAGCTGAACACTGCGCGGCATTATTATATTCTCTTACTTACTAGATACCCGATTTACTAAATTTAAAGCATCAAAATCACCAGGTGTCGTTAGTGCTGTGATGTGTAGTGAAACATTCAATCTCTCCTTACTTTAAAAAGATAATAATATATACTACTAGACTTATGTAACTAATCGGGCTAGAGATATTGTGTTATTGCTTCTATGGTTGTACTGTTTCGTATTGTTTTATGATTACATATTGTGTTAAATGTATTGCTATTTGTCTTAACATTAGGCTTTTGTTTGTGTTATCAAAAACCTTATAGCTCTCGTCTTATGATTTAAGGACAGGACTTCATTTTATGTAATGGAAGCTTAATGATCTTTTACACCCCGAATAACTTCTCCCTGTTTTAGGAGTACATTTGAGCAGAACCTTGCTTTTGGTGGATTTCTTCTCAGCAATCGAGGCAAGTCTGCCAAATTTAAACTTTATCCAATGTCTAATATTCCGAAGATAACGTGTTAAGTGATATATATATGATAATAAGAAAAAAAAATCTATCTTAGTGGCGCAGTTGGTTTGTCACAGTCCTTCTGCACCAGATGTTGCGGGTTCAACCCCAGCCCAGTTCGGTGGATTTTCACGATGCAGATAATAGACAATGTCCATGTCGTATGATCATGCGGCATGTAAAAAATCCCTTGAATACCCGTTTGTACTTGGTGCTTTCGTCAAAATTAAATTCCTAAGTACAATTTCGCGTCATCACAGTTCGGGTTTCTCCCCCAGGAAACTGTGCGGCAAAATTTCTTGCGGCAATTGGTATCGCCTACATGGTGCCAAACTGAAAAGTAATACCAGCTCCTAGGGAATGTATAAGGTGTACAAAGGGAAAAATACCAATCCGCAGTCCCATTAGAGAAAGAAAAAAAGAAAAGAATTCAATGTGAAATTCATAAAAGTATGAGAAAAAAATTGCTCAAATCTGCATTATTGATATTGTTGTTTTCCTAAGCAAGATTCACAATCACTTCGCCCATTTGAACTGGTTTTTGTCTGTACACTCTGGATCAGTCGCTCTTCGTCTCCCTTTCATGAGAAGCGATTTGTTCGCTTCGTGCTCCATTTTTATTCTCTTTTCAGATACTCATACGGAGAAGTACTCCCGAGCTATACTTGTTCAAATCCTGTATATCCTCGGAATGTAATTTATTCTTTGAACTGTAAATAAATTTGTTCCTTCTTTTCATTCCCTTTGTTTTTTTTACATAGTTTATGTAAAATTTAAAATATATTTTACTTCATTGATATGTGTAAGAGTATTTTGTCAATTACGCGTGCAACATTAAAGGTGTAAAATTAAGCAAAGACTCCTTAAAATAGAAATTTCATTAAAAAATTTTTTGAAAGTGAAATTGGAAAAATGAAGAAAATTCTATTTCTCAATTTTTTGTAAATCCTGGTACATTAAAGTTTTTTGATAATGTTTAAAACTTATTTGCAATGGGTAAAGTAAGTCTTCTCATTTGTCTTGGACGTTTAATTGAAAAAGCAAATTTTTTAAAATTTATTGATTGAATTGTAGAATCTTTTTTAGATGAAATCGGAGCCTTGTCGTGGGATTTCTATCATTTATCTGCCAATAACGTCTGTGAGTACGCCACTGGTTCATTCCCCTCGCTTACACGAAGGAATTTTAATTTTTTCCATGAGAGATTGTATATAAATACTGGTCTTGAACCTTTCACTTTCTCCTCTAAATTTTTTTTAATTGTAAGCCCTTCATATAAAAATAGTGCGTGTATGCTATTGTTTACAATGATGAAATACGCAAAACCATTAATATTACTACTTTCAGAAAATTCATTTGAGATAGTTCCAATAAACTTTTTAGTGCTTTTTCAAAATCCTAACAATATGAATCTGTTGAATAATACAGAAAATTGTGCAATCTCGCACAAAATCAAAAGGAATAGAAATAAAAGGTAAAGAAAAAAATCATGAAATCGAGCAAATTTTGTATAAGCCACCGAACTACTGTAACATAATTTCTCTTAGAAAATATATTCTCTTATAAATATCGAACTAATCACGTCATTGCTACCATAGTTTTTTTTCCTTCTGGTATCTGCAGTCGATCACACAGCCTCAAACAGATTGCTACTCCCCCCATGCCCCTTTCCAATCTGTGGTATACAGTTATGTGTGATACACAACACAGAAACCAAAACAGTACCAATTCAGAATCTGTGGTTGAGTTATTAGATGTAAAGGAAAGTTCTGTCAGATTTTTGAACACGTGAACTTCTATGCATTGTTGATCCTAAGCAAGAATTCGGATATATCTGAAACCGTTTTAAACAGTTTGGATTAGAATATGATTGATGATTTATACTCATTTTTTTCATACCTAGTCAACTGTCCTAAACTTTTAAAACTATCAACATGAGTGACGAAAAAGTGCACGTAAGTCATGGTTTGTTTACTTAATTTTCTAAAAGGAATATCAGGATGGAGGCAAAAAAACAACTTGTATGACGTATTTGGAGGGGATGTAATAACAACTCGAACATGATAAAGATGGTTTGCAAAATTTCGTATGAGCCATTTTCTTTGAAAGATGAACCCAGATCAGGAAGGAAAGATGGCAATGACGAATTGCTAAGCAGTATGCTCAAGATAAACCTCAGCTTAACTTCCACAGATGGCTTTAAGCTTGGTATTCTTTAAACTACTACTTTGGATCACATCGCACCCAAACTCTCTGTTTTGGTGGCACATGAAACAAACAAACAGAATTTATGATCAGAATTTTGATATGTTCTTCAAATCTTGGACGACTTGGTGACTGATGAAAAGATATATGTTTACAAAGGGCAGACACCAGCGCCCCTATCCAAAGTGTCACACTTCAAAAGAAATTTATGTTGTGTTGTCGGTAGGTACGCCAGAGTGTAGTGCATGCACTATGAATTGCTGAAATAAAAGGAAACGGTCGATGTTGATCGTTACTACTCGCTACTTGATGTTTAAATAAAGAAATTCAATGTGAATGCCATCTTTGGCCAACAAAGGGTGAAATTTTTCATCGCTGTTACTCTAAACCACACATGGCAGGAAAAACCTCAGTAAAAATTTTAGAGTTGGGTTGGGAAACTTTACCTCAGCACATGTGTTCAGGTCCGTGTAAAACTTTCTTGATGGAAATGAATATATAAATTATGAGGGTGCTACATATATATATATATATCAATGTGGAAGAATACTTTGCTTCCAAACCAAAGGTCTTCTTTTCCAGGGTGTAAATAAGCTGGCAGATGGTTTTAACAAACTAAGGACATTATATTTTTAATTAAATTAAGTTTAAAATAAAAAAATGAAGAAAAAATGTGCTTTTTTTTTAGAAAAAAGCGACATAAATTTTTCCATACAACCAATAATAACAAAATGTTTACTTTTTTACTTTGTTTTGCACCATCCTGGAAATTATGAACTATACTGTGGTTGATGACCTGTGGGGATAAGCTTTGGAAAACTGCTTCATGCTCTCCGCCAGGTGTCGGTCGATAACTATACAGCTTGCATTGCATTTGAAGCGCCTTGGTACTTAAGAATGGTTTGACTTGTAGAGCTGATTATACTGCTTAAAATTTGTAAAAAAAATTTACGGCTTTCTGTTGTATGCTAAATTGTCTAATTGTTAAACAGGAAGTACGTAATTTTGTTTTCGAGCAAAATCTAATTTGTGTTTTGGCTCTGAAGCTCCAACCGTGGCAAAAAAAAAACCTTGATCGGCAATTATCTTTTGAAAAAGACGCCAAGAGATTATCCCGAGTATTTATATTGATAGAGGCACATGTCGTAACGTTCTCAGAAGATGCGGATTAAAATTGTCTCTCGTTAATATGTATCTTCTTTTGTCTGCTTTTGTGAGAAAATAGACAATCTTTTTATTGATTGGATTTTTTAAAAATTTTTTAATTTTGACCAAAATGTAATTGTTAGGCTGAGACATAAATACTTCTCATAAATAATATTAAAACAATGCTCATCCTACATTTTTGGTTTCCCACTTCCCACCTTTTTCTCCAAAACATATTTTTTCTCGGCCGAAAATATGAAATACTATTATTAATCTAGCTATTGTCAATTACGTATTTAATTATTAGATTACATATATTTATGAAATAGATGCCTGTATATTGATGATCAATTGACAAGAAAATAATTGGTAATTCATAAAAAGAATTTAAATATTTCAAGTGACAGGAGAAATCAAGTATTCGAAACTCCATGAAACGAAAATCAGGAAGAAACTGACATGATTATGTTATAGAGTAATAATTACCAGTAATATAATAAGAATATTTTGTATATATATATATACATATTTAGTAACCTTTACATTGTGTTATGTTTTCAGGTTCTATGTTCCTGTAAAACTCCTCCGTGGGGTTAATTTGAACAAGTGATAACAAGTAGGTAGGGAAATTACATGATTCGTTCATTATTCTGATTTTGGGATTCTTTGCTTTTGTGAGTTAACAGTCATTACGCTGAAATTTATTGTATCTATCTGAATTTTAAAATTTAACCAAACGGAACAAACTGGAATAGTTACGATTAATTTTTTGGTCTAATTTTTAGGAGAGATGGGTTTTTATTTTAATTTTATATTAAACCTATTAATCACGTTAAGCCCCCACCCACCACCTAATCCGAAATGAGTTAACTTTTCGCTGCTCTGCGCCCCGACTGAGATTAATTTTTCCAGGCATTTTTAATGCGCTCTGATAATATTAAACTGTTATTTTTCAAAATTTTTAATTTCAAAGTAAAACATTATAACAAAGGGCAATACTTAAGATGTCACTGTCACGGAAACTTCCAATGATGACAGGTTAAAGCCCGACATGGCTAGGCACTCTGGTCATCCCTCGAACGATATTTTAATTTAATGGCAATTTCGTTAATTTAATATTTGATTCTATACAACAGTAAAAGCTGATGTTCTATATATATAATTGTATTTAGCGAGTGATCGAATTCCAATGATTGAAAAGCATTTCTTTAAAGAAAAAAATTATAAAAATTTTTATTTTATATTTCAACAATTAGAACAATTTTATACCAGAATTGAAGGATTTGGGGTTTGTGTTCTTTAGTCTTTTCTTATAAATGAGTGAAATGAACCGGTTATGAAATTCATAACCTTCTAGAAAATATTAAGTATATCTATTAAAAAAAGTATTCCATAATCCTGTTTCATCTAAATTTCATTTCTGTTTTATTTATGAAAATATTTTTCAGCATATTGTGATAAATGAAGCATTAAACGTTATGATAATTAAAATAAAAAAACATAAATTTAATTATAGTTTCGAACGAAAAACATTAATGTTGCGAGTTTTATTTCAATAGCAATCTTTTTCTTCAGAATTAGTTAGCTTCGATTCCAAAAATCTGTGGTATGAATTCTTTTAGGGTTAATATTATTGAAAGTTATAAAAAAACCCTTAAAGATTCTAAAAATATATCTAATCGTTGAATCACAAAGTAAAACTTATAAAAAGGATATGGAAGTTTAGTCAGTAACTTTTAGGACAGAATGTGCAAAATAGTTATTTGATTATATCTTGGGTGCTGCAGTTTATGAACAAGGAGAATGTGTTTGGTTTACTCAATTGGATTTGGACTTGAAACCGGTTTTATGTTACAGTAAATCATTTTACATAACATAAGAAAGCACTACAGGATCTTATAATAATAAAATAATCAGAATCACTAGATGGCGCTAGAGTTGTAAGACATGATGGTTTAAATTTTTAATCTCAGTATTTCTTATTACTGTGTTTTCAGCATAGTTAAGTTTTTAAGCACTGAAAATTGTAACACGAAACTAGGGGGGTTGAAATATTTTTTCCTGTTGATAGAATTTCGCGTAAAACGACATTGCAAAAAAAATTTGTAAAAATCCCCATTAATTATTCTTAATAACTTTTAATTGCCTATAGTCCATCCCTTCAAGACCCACATTTGATTAATAAACTTTCTAGTCACCTAACGAGAGTATTTTGTACAACATCTATCCACCTACTCAGATCATGTGATTTGAGCCGACTATATATTCACCAAGATTCCTGGATACCCGTCTCTCTCTCTTCTGTATTTGTCTGCCTTCAACATGCAGTCGGCTGCTGCTCATTGTGCATTCGTTTTCTTTTTTTTATGTATTGTGTCGTCCATTCTTGCTTTATGTTTAACATGCTTATGTGTTTCAAGATGTGGAATAAAACAGATTTAAATAATCACAGGACTGCCTCATCAATTCTCATCCAAAGGAAACATCCTTCATCATAAATAATGATCTAAATCAGGAATGCTTCCCACTCGCCAAATTGTTAAATTCAATATATTTCAAAGGTCGGCAGGATAGCTATAGTTTGTGCGCGGGAAAGAAATTAATAAGTCAAGATAAAAATGTTGTATAATACTTCACGAAATGTCTAATAAAGAATCTTCGTTACCACTTGCCACGCTCTGACAGGATTACCGGAAGAACAAAGGATTAAAGTTCAACATGCAGGGAGTCCCCCTTTTGCTGCTCCGTTGTACAGAAAACATTTCCGATTTGTTTGGGTGAAAATATTAATCTTCCTAATCTGCAATAATATGCACCAGCAAGAAAAAGAATAAAGTGTTTCAATTAAAAAAAATTTTAGGCGCACAAATGAACAGGCATTTGGAAAGAAAATGCCTTTTCATTTGTGCGTGTTTTATAATGAAAAGAAATCTTCCTACAAAATTTAAAGAGTTCACGAGATGAGTTTTGGGTAAATTGAAAATTTGTGAGAAGGTGCAACATCAACAGTAAAAGAAAAGTTTTATATCATCAAATATATGTTTAAAAAAATCTGTCTAACCTTGAAGTGCACGAGATTTGTGTTTTGGCAAAATTGAAAGTAATGTGAAAGAGTACAACTCAGCGATTTTTTCATCACTGATAAGTTTTTCTTTATTACTCTTGTCATTTATTTGCTATTAACTCTAAATTGATTGTATATTTTTCCAGAGTGGTTTTTAATAATTTATCTTAAAATGTTTAAGTAGAATATTGTAATTAGTATGCTAATAATTTGAAAGCAAATTTAAAGTGTTATTTCTAAAAATCTATTTTGATCCAAAATCTTACAATGATTTTAATTTATGGTTTAGATATTTTGAAGAAATTTATGTTTTAAAGTTTTCCATATGAAATGGTGTGGTATGAGGTAGCGGTACCAATATAATTTTTTTAGTTAAAGCCTAGTTATACCCTAGTATTTTTTTTAATATAAGCCTGGTTTAACCCCAGCAATTTTTCTTATGTGTCTCGTTCTACCCCAGTATTTATTTTAATATTATATGGGTCTTACCCCATCGTTTATTTTTTTTATTATTATTATTTGGTCGTTACCACCATTGTACTGTTATTATGGGTTATTCTAATGTTTTTTCAATATATGTGTAAAAAATTATTTTTATTTTTCGATTGTATTTAAATTAATTGTTTGGGCAGTCAACTCCACGCGTGTATATTATTGTGAATGTTATTATTATAAACTTAATATTTTTTAAGAACGTTTCCAGGGATCTCAGCTTTATCTTTTGAAATTTCGGGTTAAATTTACTGAATGCTATATTTTGTTTTGAAGATAAAATGCATATATTGATATAATGCATATAATGATTTATTATTTTTATTTTGATGCTTAAGAAGAGAATGCATGATTTTACAGTGTTTTCAAGTGTTTTACTGAATCAATACCAAAGTTTTGATATTTTTATTTTGAGAATTTTATGTTGATACTATTTGATATATTTAATGTGGTTTTAAGAATTTTTGGTTACTATTAGATTTACTCCTTATAGAATGATACAATTTATTTGATATGAAAATGAACAACTTTAAATGTGTATAAAATGATAATGATTTTGAGAGTACTTAGGCTGAGAAAATATTAATAAATAAATTAAAAAATGAGCAAATGCTTCCATTTAGAAGAAATAATAAGGGAAAACCCTTATTGTGCCTTATTAGCCCTTGTGTGCTATGCACAATCCTTATTGTAAGAATAGTGCATAGTGAATACCTCAAAGTAAATACACCTTTGATTATTAAAATACTATTGCTTACAAACTTGTGCCCTTTGTCAGAATAAAAGTATAATATGAATAAAAAATAAGTTATAAATAGTTAAATAAAGAAAAATTAGGTTGACTTGCAATTTCAGTCTTAGGAAATTTTTGTTTTTGGAGTTATTGTGAAGCTATGTACACGATAAGAAGTAAAACTCGTCTTAATAGTTGTACAAGGCGTGAGTCATTCTAATTTGTTTCTTTTCAGCCTCTTTTCACCTCCAGGGTTCTTGTATACGATTCTAAATCAATTTTTAAGAAATTATATTTTGTACTTTGGGAATTTATATTTTTGTGAATTCATGTTCAAAATAATAAGGTGGTACATAACTGTTTCCAAACCATCATCTCCATGCATTTTTTGCGCCAGACAATTCCTTTTACATACCATTGGACCATAAGTATGTCTTTTAAAACTCAATTTTGTGACAACCCCCATTTAAATATATGATTTACCTTTAAACTCTGCTTCCCAGTGCACAGGGAAGCCTGTTGGTGTGCAAACTTGTTGGTGTGCAAATCATGTTATGCAAACTTTCGTTTGCATTTTGTGTTCCACATCGAATAGACCTTTCTAACAATTCATTAGATGCACGTCTCTGGTAAATTGGAAGAAATTTTGGAAGGAACTTTTCATTTATTGGTGTTCCTACATTTAATTTCTGATGTCTTGGTTTTTCACCGTTAGAAATCGCAGATTGGTAAAAACACCAAGAGTTTACTCCTGCAGGACACTTTGAATGTTGAGGTGTAGCATCTGTAGAAATGCTATGCAACAAGGTAGCATATATTGCTGTTTTCATAGCTTTCACATCCCCTTTGTTTCTCAAAATAGTCTTTTGGTAGTAAGTGGTTAATTTCTTAATTGTAGCTTCTTTCAAACTACCATGAGCTTTGCCACCTAAAGAAATACCTTGAGCACGACAATTTTTAACAGTAGATCTCAAAGCTGTTCCTAACCACTTACTGACATGATTTATGCATTCTTCCTTTTTTATCACAACATCCGGTACGTGCACTTTTCTCTCAACCAAGTAATGAAATGTTTTACAGTCACCATCGGATAAAACTGTGATATAACGAAATTCGATTGATGTGGATCTTTTCAAAAAAGTTAATGCAGCTTCCATTTCCATCAATGTAGATGAGCCCAAGTGATTTATATCACATTCGCTTTTATGTCCTGTATACCATATGATGAATTCAGCACTTGACTCACCTAACTTATTTTTTGCCACAGAGCAATAACGACACACCTTACTCATCGCTTCAAAGTCAACGACATATCCGATGAGCATATCTATAATACACCCTACATCGATGAGTGAGGAGTGACCACGAGTTAGCCACGTACCATCAAAACTAACACTTAGGTCTGCGATTTTAGCAGAACTATGAGCTTCCTTCTTGTACGCATCTTTAATCTCTCTGTGGTTTTCCGCAAATATGTTTTCAGATGCCAGAGTGTATGCGTTATCCAGCCGTCTTGCACACTTCCCATATGTAGTTGATGAAAAAGGATCCATATTCATCACCATACAAAACTTTTCTATGGCTGAATAACCTTTCCCAATGTGTGAAAAGGCTTGAGTTATTCTCGAATTCACATCATGGCTGGTAGGACCAGACTTTAGAGAAGTATTTACAACAGTTTTGTTTTCATCACAGCTGCTACACAATAATTTTAAACTGTTTGAAAATCCCAACATGGCTCCAAGCTCCAGTTTCAAAGTTTTTTTCACAATATTGGCACTTTGCTTATTAGAAGTAGATTATTAACTTGGTTGAAGTCCACCAATATATAATGTCCAACAGCAGAGGTATCCTTTTTTACCACAGTATTTAACTTTTCCAGGCGTGATTGTTTAATCACTTCACAATCAACATTCTATTTACGCCATCGCTTTTCATTCATTTGCGAAGCACGTTATGAACGTTTCCTAAGAAGTATATTAGCGATAATAACATAAACTAAAAGAATGAATGAATTATGATTAAAATAGCATTAAAAAATGCTGTTTTAGGTTTCTATGGAATAAAAAAGAAATCAAACTAAAAAGCACACAGCAAGCAATAAGGGCAAAGCTATTGTAAGCAAACAACTTGGCTGATAGTTACAGTTACAGCTTAAAGGTTTCGTCTTCTTCTGCGTAGTTTTTTATATAAAATATTGGATTTATTTTCAAGTAAAAAAGTGTAAACATTGAAGGGGGCGTGGCATTTAAACAGCTGTAAATATTTAAAATACATTTTACTACATTTAAAATAATCAGATCGTTTCAAAACTTCGCACAGTTGTGCCAGAGGTATCAAACTACATTTTAAAGTAAAAATTGAAAAATCGATATTTTCATCGATTTTCGGCTTTTGAAAGGTGCCAAGTCCCCTTAAGCCGCGCAATGCCCCTTGGGGGTCGATTTTCACGAAACTTATTTTGTAGCGGATCTCTACCCTTTGAGAGGAATCTATGTACCAAATGCAAGACTGTATATCTATTAGTCTAAAAATTGTAATAATTATTTATATCTCCCCTTAACCACGCGCAACACCCTATGGGGGTGAATTTTCCCAAAACCCATTTTGTAACGAATATTTTTTCCATGAAAGAAACATGCCTACCAATTTTCAAGCAAGTAGGTCAAGTAGTTTAAAAACGAAAATATTTATCTATTACACCCCTTAATCCCCCGAAACGCCACTTGGGGGGGCGATTTTCCCAAGACCCATCTTGTAGCTGATCTCTACTCTATTTATCAAATTTAAAGACTGTGCCTCTAATAGTTTAAAAATGGAAATAATTATCTATAATGCCCCCGCAACGCCACTTGAGGATCAATGTTCACCAAACTCATTTTGTAGTGGTTCTCTTCTCTATGAAAATATTTTGTTTACCCAATTTCAAGATTGTTCGTCGAGTAGTTTGAAAATGGAAACAATTATTTATAACATGCCTTAACCCCCTGTAACGCCCCTTGCGGTTCGAATTTCGTAAAATCCGTTCTTAGCGGATCTCTGTTCCATGAAAGGAACATGTGTATTAAATTTCAAGTCTGTAGGTTGAATAGTTCCGGAGATATCGTGATTAATCAGTCAGTCAGTCACTCAGTGAGTGAGTCGCTTTTCTCCTTCATATTTATAGATATATAATAAAAATTTCTCTACAAAAGAGATAGATGAATAAACAGGATATGTACATCAAATACATATATATATATATATATATATATATTTGCATGAATGTTTTTATTCTAGCAGGAACAAAATTCTTCATTTGAATCAAAGCCGACTGTAGCGCTAGACTTATCTGAAGCATCTACTGAGGATTGCATTTTGACCCAGTTCATAATAAACGTGCTTGTGGATATCAAGTAGAGATAAATAGCTGTTAGTAAGTGGGATTTTTTCCCTTATTTTAATTTCAATTATTATTTGTTGTATGTACTTATAAGAGAGAGGGACTGTGTGTGCTTTGTCTTTGTAACTTCTAATTTGGAACTTTTTGCAATTAAAACGAACTGTTTTTGTAATTAAAATAAACTGTATGTAACATGGATTTCAATATTATTTTTCTTGCACGGATTTTTTGGGAAATATTTCAAGTTTTTTTCATCTTTTCAATTTTTTAAGGTTGTAAAACAGGGGTGTCAAACTCGCTGCCCACGGGGCGCATGCAGCCCACAACGAACATTTGTGTGGCCCAGTCAGTATATTGCATACACACACAATAATCTATAATAAAATATCAAAATTTCTTCTGAAAATGAAAAGTGTGTAGCAAAGAAGAGATGTCAAGTGTCAGGACGTTAAAATTAAATTTTTCTTGTGCTTTTATTTTTTTATACTGTATTATTCGAAATAAACTTACTTTTTTATGAATATTGAATTTCTTTGTAGATCACCTATAGTTAAACCGTGTTCAGTTGACTCAAGTTAGCCTTTGAGTTTGCCACCCTTGTTGTAAAACATACCCCCTCCCCAAATTTACCATATGCCGAAAGTATATTTTTACACGATTTTTTTTGCTCGTTTTTTAAGGAACGTATCAACCGTGTAAAAAAAACGAGTTGGGTGTCTATTCAACAATATTAAGTTCATTATAGCACATTTTCTTTACATAGATATGTATGTATATATGCATGTATTTCCTAAAAATCAATTAAACAAAAACTTTCAGCTCAGGTGTCGTCCGCGTCACTTGACCATGGTTCAAAATTACGCAGACCTGTCTCCAAAAGCCCTCGTGTAGCTGAACAGTGGGACATTAATATTCACTCACTCCGTTGTCGGAATTTGCATCATTATTTTTGAAGCTTTCAACAAACCCCCAAATGTGTCTTTGCCTGTTATAATTGGGGCTAAACACCCATTATAGACATCTATTGCAACGAATTCTTCCGCTGATACAGTAGGACAGTCCAATAATAACAAACTTTCTGAAACATGCTTTAAGTGTGTCGTCGCAGCTTCAATATAATTATTCTCCAGAAGGGAAATCTTTTCGTGTAAAGAGATTTTCCTGTCGAGTTGAGGGGCAAAATAGGCATGAAAATACATAGTTGGGACCGTGGTTTTATTTCATGTTAACCCTTATTTCGTCTCAAGCATTTCCACGGAAAACGTATCTCATCGTAATAATGAAATTGTATTTCAGGCACACTCTGTATTAATAATTTTTCTATTCTGACATTCCCTTTTGTCACTCACAATTATTAATAATTCGTAAAATAATGTGGGAAGATTTTAGTTCCTTTTCAAATTATTTAAAAATCTGCTCTAGTAATTACTTCAATGGAATTGAATATGCATCGGAATGAAAGCATGATTTTTGAATATTTTATATCGTAGGTTCTCAACCTTTTTTGAACTGACGCCCCCTTTTCTAGTGAATATTTCAATACAGCCCCCTCACTCTCTAGAGAAATAAAAGTGCACATAATACATAGTAAAAACAAGAGTTAAATTTTTAAAAAATATTCTATTACTAATAGAATATATTTTTCAAATTTTATTTTTTTCTATTGCCACAAATATATTTAAATGTGCAATATTTTATATTTTAGTCATAAAAGGATATTGTTGGAATTGAAATGTGCTACTGAATTTCTTCTTCATTTAAAAGAGTGGAATAAAAATCTTAGCTTACCTGTTATAAAGACAGGCAGGGTTTTGATGTTATGAAGTAATCCATAATAAACTATTTCTTTTTAAATAAATAAAGTGACAGTTTAGCCTTTACAGAATCAAACTTTAATTCCTGGTTGATATATTTAATTATATTTCTTAGATAATATACGAAATGAAACACAGAGGACGAAATATTTTTCCTACTGCTCACGGACAAAGACAACACGTACATTACAGAAATCCCCCCCCCCCCCATTAGGAACTATATACACTCACTTCCAAAAGTTACGCACGAACATGTAAAATGCAAAAAAAAAAAAAAAATCAACAAATACTGCTTTGATTGACACAAAATTTGGCAGTAAAGTACCAAATATATTTATACATAGAACAAAATCAATAATTATATACAAAAATGAAAACAATAGTAGATTTTTATCAGATTGTCTTATGAAATATCGCTTAATCTAATCATTTCATCTAATGCTTCACCGTTACATGGGACTCTGCCTGTTAATTTTGAGTAATCAAATTCTTCTATTCGGATACCGTCTAGAGACTGTCCGCGGCTAAGTGCTATATAAGCTTGTCCAGCAGCAAACAGCCGAGAACCTAGATAAATGACTGCATGATCAGCCGTACAACTTAGCATTTTGTGGACGATCGATGCCCAACTGAAGATTAATGACAACATTCGTCTTTCAGTGGTACCATAGCTAAACTTTGCAGGAAACTGTATCGATATTGGTTTAATTGGATGTATACCATCTGAACCGAAATCGATACGGTCTGACGGTATATGACCGTATCATATACTTGATCTTGTCGAAAATGTAACTAGATAATATCCGTGATAAAACCCATATTGCCATTAACTAAAAATTTTGCCAAGTCAATATTCGATCGTAACACGCTTAAGTTCCCACGAATATTTTCAATATTTTAGGAATACCTCCTGTTTTATTGATATCATCAAGTATGACAAGTCCAGGTCTTTATTACCTAAATTTCGTGTAGCATCAATGAGTTGATCTTGTCATTTTATTGTATATTCATTCCTTTATTCTCAAAATACAGGAGAACCTTTTCATTATGTCTAGAAACTTGATCATTCGTTGAATAGATTCTTAATGCTTTCTCAATCGAGAATTCATTGGTAGTATTAGTTGAAACTTTTCCGAGAAGTATTTAAAAATGCTTAGACCTCAATTTTCCAACGCTTGAGGCGTTTAGCACACCTATAAAAGTCGTGTCTCTTTGTTGGCGTGTCTTTTGTTTAAGTTCAACCAGCTGAAACTGCCTCCACAAATGTGTAGCTGGCTTCACATGTTCTGGTTTTTGAAAAACTTGTAATGTTTTCGAACAGGTGGTAACTGCATTAAATTACAGAATAGTAAAACATTTATGCCTCCAAAGAAAGCGTTTGAACTTTTCAACTGCCATAAACGAGAGTTGATCATGTGAAGAATCTCATAAGGTACTATTGAAATTTCATCTATGAAAAGAAACTCAGTTTCGCCATACTTGATGCATTCCTCTTAGAAAGTTACCAGTTAAAAGTGATATACTGACAATAACTATATCTTTTTGTACTGGTAATTTAAGCTGACGGTGTAGAGTAGACCCACCGACCAATCGTGCTGCAGCTCCGGTGAGAGCACCAACTTTTACTACAAATTTTCAAATAACATCGGTAACCTGATTTTTAAACAAATTCGAGTGGAAAGTTTTCCTGGTGCCTGCTCTTCCAGTTACGCGCGCGCGAAACTTTTCTCTCGTTTTTTGTCTCCACCAAGTTGGTTCTTAATACTCTGTGTAATAAGGATGAATAATTGTCTTTGGCCAATATTCATGGCCTGCTGTGCCCTCTGAAATTGATCATTACTCAATTCTAAATCTGGTAATTCTTCTTCTTCAGCTTCAGAATTTATAACATCTGGCTGTTCCAAAATTTCAAAAGCATAGACTTGATTGAATGCGTTTTTAAACTGTTGATCCCGTTCTCAATGTTGGTGCATATGTCTATTCATTTCCTTCAGTCGATTCTCTCGAGCTAAAAGCACATCTTTTGCACTATCGATACCTTCGAATAATTTCATTTCCGAACTGTAAGGCGTATATTGAACCAATAAACTGTAGAAGATGTTTTCAGGATTTGATAATGCAATAAAATACGGCACTCTCACAACTGCAGGAACATTCCTCACAACCATTTTGTTGTCATCTGACAGCATAATGAGTGAACGACGAACGTTTGGTTGTTCTTCATAACGATCACGATCAATGCTTTCTTCGGTTTCACTTGCCTTTTTCGGATAGAAAGGTACGAACAACATTGCAAACTCTGTAATACTCATGTTTAGAAAATTATAGTCAAGATGATGCAACGGACGTTTTTCATATCTTTCAAAGATATTGCCAGTAACATGTCCATTTTTGTTAAATTACAGTACTCTATAATGCTGTTCTGGCTTTCTAGTGTTAAGGAAAATACAACTTCGTGAACTATCCCGTAAAAGAATATGACATAGTCGGTATGCACATTCAGCAGCTGATACTTGTCGTTCATGAAGAATACAAATCTTGAACAGCTTATGTGAGATATCTGACGCTTCGT
This sequence comes from Trichonephila clavata, assembly GCA_019973975.1. NCBI lineage: Eukaryota > Metazoa > Arthropoda > Arachnida > Araneae > Nephilidae > Trichonephila > Trichonephila clavata. Next base: position 44,044 of record BMAO01021815.1, read on the forward strand.
GTTATATGTTTTGTATTGCCTGCGCTATTCCAGAATCTACTCCTTTAGGCTCTGCTTTTGATAGGCACTTAGCAATATAGTACGCTATCTTTTCGTTTGAACCGCATGGCTGAATGTCCATATTGCCCGTCCATAATCTTAATGACTGTGGACGGTACTTATTTACCCAAGCATCTTCTTTTCTACGCTTCAATAAACAAATTCTCCCTGCATTACGAATAAAATCGTCTGAAGGATGACATACTATCCGAGTCTCATCACATTCCTCACGTGGAAAGTTGAATCAACATCTTACAGCGGTATTATTTTTTGTACAAGTTTGTGTATGTCGATGAATTTGACATTTCTTGACGAACTTATGGAGCTCCGGGTCTTCTTCTTTGTGAATTTTACAGCAACAGTTACGATCAAGAAGAAATTTTTCTTCCTGTGTATCAAACTACCATATGAAGGTGAGGACTACCACGATTCTGAAACTCAATGCGCCACCAATGGTCTTCCACTCTTTTCCAACAAACACTCGTCATCATTTTTAATATATTTAATTAGAGCATTTACTCTAATCATAAAGTGTCGACTTAAAATTACTGGGTATTTTTCCATAAGTTGTTGAGTCTGATAAATGTTAAGTGTACTTGGATCCACATCGGGTCTTATCATCAACAAGTAATAAGGCCTTTCGTTGCTAGCTAAGATCGTTTAAGCTATATGTTACAAAACATGTTGGAGATCCTAGACACCTGATTTGGGCGATGAGTTTATTTAACGCAGATCTCCAATAAGCTGCAAAGCCTCTCAAACTGTTCACATAAAGGTGGACGTCCTCGACGGCTCCATCTTGGTTACAGATTTGTTTTCACATGGTGATATAATACTTTTAACTCGATAATATTCAAAGAACTATAAGGCATAAAAGAGATAATCGTTACGTTGAAATCTCGTGTCATTTTCCAAAATTCTATACTGAAAATAATCCAATGGTGTTATATATATATATAGCTTCCCAGACCTTTGCTCTTTAAGTCCATTTTTTCCGTATGGAAACAAAAAGTGCCACGCTAAATCTTCTGCTTTCAGTTCATGACCCACATTCACGATATCATCAGTGGTTTTGCGAGTAATTTCATTAAGGTTCCGGGAAACCTGTAGTTCATCTTCCACATTGGGTTGCGTAACATCAATAGGGGCCATAACTGATGACTGCAGTGGAATTATTTGATATGTCGGTTTCTGCGAAGAAACAACTGTTTGGGTTACTACTGTCTTATTTGGGTTTCTGGCTCCAAAGATTCAGGTATTTCACAGACTTCAATGTCAACGTTATCAAGTATAAAATGAATATTTTTGCTACCTGTTGTACGTTTACAAATCTGCACGAACTTGTCTAAATTATCACATTCAGTAATAGAAGCCTTTCCGCTGTCCTTTGCATCGACACCTTTCGGGCCACACGAATGAGAATCAATGAAGTAATATTTAGTATCATAACGCATTACCCCGAATGATCGCCCTTCTGATATTAGTTACCTGCATTATGATCTTCAAAAAATTTATCAATACCTTCCAAAGTTTGCTTGGTTTACTTGATCATTCAAATTTCCGTATATTCTTGGTTCTTTGTCAAAGTTGATTTGTAACCCTTTGTTGAACGCGACTAAGTCATTTTTGATAACATTAAAATTTCGTACGAGTAAATATCTATTCTCGTCGATAGAATAAGCCACAAAATTTCTCGCCTCTTAAAACCTTACATCCATGTAGATTTGATTACCTCATATCATATTCAGGTTAATGTCGTTTATAAACCAATGCTGTGGTAAAAGAATATAAGTTCTTAAAATGTTTGCCAATACCATTGTACAGCATTATACACCAGCAACCCCTGATATGAATATGCTATCATTAACTTGATGAAATGACACATATACAATTCTTGAGAAATCATTAATTCTCATGTAAGCACTAGTATCCTCTGTATGCTCGCGAGTTTTCAATTTTTAGTCGCCAAATTTGGAATTAGTTGCCAAATTTGGAAATGGTATATGAAATTAGTCGCCAAATCTAGAAACGGTACATGCATGCAATAAGTCGCCGAATCTGGAAATGATATATGAAATTGGTCGCCAAATTGAGAAATCCTTATTTCTGAGAATCCTAAGCAGGACAAAGGAACAAAATTATAAAATTATTGTATTGTTATCGGTCCTTGACAAGTGTGTAAAATTTCGAATTAATCTGACTTTTTAAAGTGGGTAAAAATCGAGTTCAAATATTCCGTTACATACAAGTGAAACACTTATATATATATATAAAAGCGTGTTAATAAATCTATAATCACAGAAAGGGCCTCAAAGGCATTACTATCATCTTCCCAAAGAGATTATTTTCAGAGCACTCATACTGAAGGAAGTATCTCCAGAAACTGTAAAAATGTTTAGGTGCAAAGCGTATCTCCCTTTCGGAGGTATGTGGATGGAACAGCTATGTGGCTGAAAATTTATATAATCCGCTCCTCTCCCATCCCTCAATTAAGATTGTTTCTGCTGGTGTCCATTTCTGTGAGAGAAAACTTAAAAACTTTTCACCTAGTAGGATCTTCTAAGAGATTTTAATTGAGACAAAAATGTAATAATCGCAGGGAACATAAATGATTCTGATAAATATTCGAACAATGGTAGATCGAACCGATTTTGTTTTCTTCCGCACAGAATAATTAATAAAACGAATGTGTTGACTATACAATGGCATCGTTTTACGCATATTAATTCTCTCTCTTGGCTGGAAGAATGTGATTATTGTGAAGTTCTCAAAATATATCCCTTTTATTTACAAGATTAGATTTGTTAATGAGCAAAAATAAAGGAATAAATTCGTTGTAGAATGATATTTGTACAGCAGTCAAATTAATGCTTTAGGAGGTAAATCTATAAAAATAAAACCGATAGTAAACTGTGTTGATTATAAAAATCAATGTGTATTATATTTCGATTCTTGGCACCTTAATTTTCTGTTTTGTATTAAGAAAATATTAAATATAATGCTCCGTATCGGCAACTTAACAAACGAGTGCTCATGACTTAACAATAATCCTTCCTTCATTTATTACGTCATGAATCACGACGACTTCTCAAGGGATGAAGGCTTATTCTTAATTCATCAGAAAAATTGAAATCTTTTAAGTGGCAAGAATTAGAGTGTTTGAAATCTGACAAAAACATAAAATAAACACTAAACAATGAAAAAATATAGGGTATTATTTAAAAATATTAACATTAATTTATATATACTAAACCCTATTTTAAGATTTCTGTTGGCCACCCTGTAGCCTAGGTCATTTTCCCCCTTAAATTTAAGAAAAAGGTTAAATTATGTAGTGCGGGGTGATGCTGTTATCTAATCACGCCCTACTAGGTCGCTGTAACCTAGTGGTCAAGGTATCGGACTCGTGGCAGCTGTGTCATGAATTCGAACCCAGTACCGCTGAAAACCCACCGTGTAGGGAGCGACATGATGCACGTTAAATCTGTCGAGAGCTCAAACGTCCTCCCGTTGGTGTGGAGGACGTTTGAGCTCCCGTTGTTTCGTCACAAAGCTCTCTCTTTTTTGGGTGACAAACGTTTCTTTACAATCTTAAGGTTCTTGTTTTGACCGAGTTCCCCGCGCTACCACTTTTGTTCCGAAATATTTTGTATGAACATGATACACTTCCCCCCTGCGATAAATGTAAATAAGCATAATATAAAAAAAGAAATGGGCATATGTGATTTCTATTGAAGGGAGTTGAAATGGATCAAGTAAGGGAAGAACCTGATGTAATAATGCATATTAATCATGATAGAGAAAGAAAGTTTTGTGGAAAATGATGAACATGAAATGATAGGAAAATTTTCAAATGCTTCCTAAACAACTTCATCAACTAATATATGAACCCATAAGTGTACCACATGATACACTTCGTCCTGTTAAAAAGACACAAGCAAGAAAAGTTCAGCATGCTATTTGTCGATCACCAAAAGACATTAAAACTACAATAACTTGAACAAAATATGACAGTTTTGCCTGCAAATAATATTCCTGTTATGTTAGCGAAAAGTGGATGTGATTTGCGTCCTTTATTAAGGTCTCACACATTTAAAACATTTTAATTCAGTTTTATTGGATTTTTTCTCAAGCTATGAAAGAAAAATTGAAAAGTGCTTGAAAGTAGGTAAGTATATTTTCTCTTAGTTTAATTATTCGCTAAAATTCTGATTTTATCGTGTATAATTAAATTAATTATAAAAAAAGGTTTCGGATGACTCAGTAACCAAACGTGACCATTAACGTTTGTAAGTGCGCGCCTGCTCCCGGATTAAAACATTTTGATGTCTTCTCGCTCTTTGAATATTAAAAAATAACACAATTATTCTCATTGGAATTTTACGTTCTTTTTCATTATTTAACATTAATTCTAAATGCTAATTCTGTGAGGCTTAAAATTACAGTTGATTTTGCCAAAGAGTTGCAAACCATCGATTGCAACTTTTGGGCAAAATTGTCTCCAAACATGGTTTTTACGATCCCAATTGTTGCTGGCAAAATAAGCTCTCTTCTGCAATAGTGTTAGGCTTTTTACATCTGGCTACTTTGTATGATACTTTGTAAGTGAGTGAGTGAATATTAACGTCCCACTGTTCAGCTACACGAGGGCTTTTGGGGACGGTCCGCGTAATTTTAAACCATGGTCAAGTGACGCGGACGACACCTCAGCTGGCACCTCCCACTCCTAACTACCACACCACACCTACGGGAGGACATTTGAACTCTCGACAGATTTTACGTGCATCGCTCCTCTACACGGAGGTCTTCATTGGTACTGGGATCGAACTCATGACATGCTAGCCACGATCCGATGCCTATGATACTTGACCGGGGCCACATGATACTTTGTAAGATGCAAGTAAAGCTTTTTTATTCACAGACAACATTTTTTTTTAAAAAATGCTTTTTGTTTTTTCATATGAATTTAACTTCAATTCAAAGAACTCTCAAGGCTTATTAATGTATTCACCATGAAACGTTTCCAAAGGTCTTTTCAAGTTTATTAGATTTCATACTGTCTGCTACCATTGTATTTTTGAACAAATAACTCACAGGGACTTTTTTTCTTTGTTTACTTTAGTAATGGTAAATCGAACATTTAAATATTCTTGAGAATACTTATTTGATTTAATTTTCGGAACTATGTTCGTCTGTGCACTTGTTGATGCTTTATTATCGTCGAATGTTCGTTTACGACTTAAAAATTTATCCATGTTTTTGTTAATCCACTGCCGTAAATACTTATTTCTGTGAATTACAACTAAAGCCCAAATTATAAACTATACATTAAAGATAGATTCGTTAGCTATAGAAATATCGATTCAACCAAAACTAACTGGAATTGTACGAAGTACAGCATATTTACATGTTTTGCCAAGACGTCCGATGAGTTGCCCAAAGTCATGCAGACGTTCGCAAAAATGCTAGATGTAATGGATATGATACAGAGCAACATAGACCATAGACTATTTTTTCCAATGACATTTCTACTTTTTAAATGGTTGCTGGAGGAAATGTATCTTTAATTAAATATCATTTTTCAATCTTCTCCAATTAAAAAATTAGCTTAAGAAAAAAAAACATAATAATTATCCTATTACTTAAAAGTAATTTGCTTAAAATACACATATTATTTAAAAGTAACATATGCAAAATTTAATAATTTTCTTGATAATATGTATGGTATATAATTAAGTTCGTATTGTACCTTTACACCAAATGCATTATTAGTGAATTCAATACATTATTATTGTGTAAGGGAGGCGCGATAAAAATTATGACTGAAAATTGGGTCTCCAATAGTGAAAGTTTGTGAGAAACACTGATATATATATAGCCAAAATTTCTCTACAAGAGAGAAATTAATAAACGTGATCAAATTGAAAAGATAACCAGACAATAGATTGTAAATGGAATATGAAAAATTAAAATAATAGAGTTAAATATAAAAAAATATTTAAAAAAATGGATGCTACAGTATTATAAACATGGCTGACTTAGGACATCTTATGTATAAAATAATTTATATAAAAGTGGGGTTGAACATGTTTTGTGGCCAGCCAACCTTTCCCCTTCCTGTTAATAATACAGAGCAAAAAAACCTATGGAAAATAATGGATAGAAAATCTAAATCCGTGTTATGAGAAAAAGGTAACTTACCTGAAAATTGCATTCAAAAATGCAGAGCCCGCGCTAAACCTGAGTACAATAAACAAGTTATTGCCAGATTCTGGACCCAAATACAAATTCAAAGCATAGGAATGGCTGAAAAGTAGCACTTAGCAAAAGTATGAAAAGAATAGAAATAATAAATTAAGAACTGTAAACATACTACCATTATCTTAGGGACACTAAGATTATATATGATTTTAAAAAAATTATAAATTAAATTACAATTAAAAAAACTAAGAGAACAAGTAATTTTATCTAAAATTAGAATTTAGAGGTAACTATAACTATTTAGGAAGAATAATAAATTTATAATACTAACCTATTAATTAATTTGGAAATTTAATGCTTACTATTTAGAAGTTCCTTATTCAAATATCTTTTAATAAAATTAATTGTGTATTTTTGAATTAAACAGTATTTAGTAAAATGTTTAGAGTTATTTATTTTTTATGATTTATTTGAAACTAGAAATTTATTGCGTTGTGTATAATTAATATCAATATTTCTGAATTTTGAAACATGTACATTACTCTCCCAATGTGGTATTTTATAATATTCAAACTAAAGTCTTCTCATTTATCATAAATATTAATTACAATTTTACTATCTTTTAATTTAATTTTTACATCAAGAAAATTTGCTTCATAGTTGTTACTAATTTTCTGTATTAAATTAAGATATTGCAGATAAAAATTAATGTTAAGTTTAAAGTTGTCTCGATTGCCAAAAATGATTATATGATCTACATAGCGTATATATATATCATAAAAAGAGAAAAAACTATCTACCATAGTTTGAGATCACCGCTGCCACACGCCTCGGCATTGATTCAAAGAGATTTTGGGTGTGTTCTTGGGGTAAAGCAGACCAAGTAGCTTCCACACGTTGCCAAAGTTGATCTGGTGTAGCAGCTGGGGGTGTAATCTGGGTCAATCGTTGATAAACCATGGGCCACATGTTTTCTATCGGTGAAAGATCTGGAGAGCGAGCCAGCCAGGGAAGCAATTCAATCTGGTGATTGACGAAGAACCTTTGGACAATACGTGCCACGTGGGGTCTCCCATTATCCTGTTGAAATATGGCTGTGGCCAAGCCCTGAAGGGAAGGAAGGACAACTGGCTCCAACAACTCGGAGATGTAGTGCTGGCTGTTTAAAGTACCTGCAAAGAGTACTAAAGGTGCGAGAGTGATATCCAATACCACTCCATACCATAATACCTGGTGCAGGACCAGTGTGGCGATGCATAAAGCAGCTGTTCAGTATCCTCTCTCCTCGGTGTCTCCAGACTTGAATCCGACCATCGTGGTGTTGCAGACAGATGCGTGACTCGTCAGTAAAGACAGCTTCATTCCATTCTGCCGTCCACATTCTTCTTTCATTGCACCATTGGCAGCGGAGACGTCTGTGGTTCTGCGTCAAGGGTAGACCAAGCAATGGACGTCTTGCCGATGCAGCAGTGACCACTCTGCTGTAAACGGCGTAGAATGGTACGCGCAGGCACTCAATGATGCGTTACAGACTCAATGTGCTGTGCTATAGTTCGTGATGTGACTGAGCGATCCGTCACTGCCATGCGCACAATTTGCCTGTCCTCACGTAAAGTGGTGCACTGAGGTAGATGCGATCGACCACGTCGGTCTGTCGTACTTTCCTGCATCCAACGGTCACAATATCCGTATTACAGTTGTTTGGTTTCGTCCAACACGACTACCGATTTCCCTGAAAGATAATCCACAATCTCGGTAGGCTACTATCCTTCCTCTGTCGAACTCGGATACTTGATCAAAAGCTGATCGTTGTTTTCTAAGAGACATAACTGACCGTTTTTTGAAAAAACCACAAGAAAAACACAATTGCCGAACTTGAAATCGTCGAAATCTCAAAACCTTAAATAGCGCTTTGAGGTGGTGCCACAGGCGTGCGTGATGTGTGTCTGCGCTGAAATTCTAATCATTTGCATATATCACTTCCGCTAATGCATGTTGTAAATTTCATGTTATTTGCGTGCTTCCTTCATGGTGTTGCATTTACGATGACCAACACGGTATTATGTGATGACCGTCTTCCATGCATAATCCTAGGTCTATTACCGTACACCAAAAGTCCTTAAGTCAAAGAGAGATCGATCCGATTTATTTGAGTTAGTGTAAGTCCAGTAGCGGAACGGAGAGCATTAGGGACTTCCTGCAAAGGTTTTGGGCCCCAAATCAGATTTAATAAAGGGTACGTACTTGATTACCCTTGACTACCCAGAACTAACGAACGGACTGAACAAGTACGTACTTGATCAGTCCGTTCGTTAGTTCCGGGTTTCTGTTTGTACGAGTATTTGACAACGTATGCTACGTTCTATCTAATTTTATGGTTAATACGAGGAGCCTTTAATTATGTAGGGGCAAAGGGCCTATTACGTAGGGTTCAGGGCCTCAGCAAATCTTAAGACGTCCTTGCCTTAGTACAATTTCGCATCGTCACAGCTCAGGTGCATCCCTCATGAAACTGGGCGTCAAAATTACTTGCGGCAATTGGTATCGCCTACATGGTGCCGCACTAAAAAGTGATACCAGCTCCTGGGAAATGTAATAGGTCTGCAAAGATAAAAATACCAATCCGCAGCCCCATTAGAGAAAGAAACTAAGAAAAGAATTCAATGAGCAATTCCTAAAGGTATGCGAAAAAAAATTGCTCAAATCTGCATCATTGATATTATTGTTTTCCCAAGCAAGATTCACAGTCACTTCGCCCATTTGAACTGGTTTTTGTCTCTACACTCTGGATCAGTTGCTCTTCGTCTCGCTTTCATGAGAAACGATTTGCTCGCTTCGTGCACCATTTTTATTTTATTTTCAGATACTCCCATGAAGTACTCCCGTGCTCTGCTTCTTCAAATCCTGTATATCCTCGGAATGTAATTTATTCTTTTCGATGCAAAGAAATTTGTTCTTTCTTTTCATTCCCTTTGGTTTTTTTTTACAATGTTTATGTGAAATTTAAAATATATTTTATTTCATTGATATGTGTAACCCACACACACACACATGAAACAACAAAGGTGTTACCTTTATTGTTGCCTTTAATGTTGCATGCGCAATTAAAATGTTACTTTTATTTACACCTTTAATTACACATGCAACATTAAACCATTACCTCTGGTGCTCCGGTCTTTGCTGATCACAGAAGCTGCACTTATTCTCCATGTATGACTTCTTCACTCTCTAGAATTCATGCTGCATCGGCCGTCACGCAGTCACAAAAGGGTCGCGATCCAGGTTTAGGTAGAGGGCCTGGATTGAAAAGTTTGTTACAATCTCCCAGTTCTCTAAAAATTCTACAGTCCAATATCAACGGAATTTCTACTATTGCAACCAGATCGAAATTAGACCAAATCTTGGATCTGGCTGAGGTCCATGGAGCACAGATTAATGCTCACCAAGAATCTAAACTGAAGCATTTCACCTTTCTAAAGATCCAGGGATATAACATTTATAGATCAGATAGAAAAGCGACCGTGGTGGTGTCTTGGCCTCCCTCATTCGAGATTTAGCCTACCAAATTATTGATATTGATTGGGCTAACAATTCTGACCTTGAAATACAGGTTTTCAAGATTTGTTGGAGAGGAGAAAAACTAAACATATTTAATGTTTACCACCCACCAAATAACAAGAGTCTACCCCTAATTTGATTAATTTATTTACAGATAATACAATATTCATTGGAGATCTTAATGCCAAACATCTGAATTGGGGTTGCTCCGACAATAATCAGCGAGTTCTAGACCTCATCAACATGATCGATGATAGTGGCCTTTGCTTTTTGAAATGACGGTACTCCAACTCACTCTTCCTACAGCTATGCCAACGTGGAGGCCTCAGATATTGCATTTGTTAGTCCCATGGGGAATATTGGAAGTGACAATCTACCTATTTTAATCAAGCTGGACGCAAGACAATCAGCGTTCAAAGACAGGAAAATTTTTTGGATCTTTAAGAAGGCTGATTGGGAGTCCTATGCGTCTTCTGTTGATAGCGAAATAAATAGGAACCCTCTTACTAACAATTGAATCCGATTGGCTCACACTGAAAAATATTATTATCAGAAACGCTAAAAAGAACATTCCTAAAGGTAACTTCAGGAAGATCAAAAAACTTTTTATTCATAAATGTGAACCACTTCAGGATTTATTGGAGGAGACAAGACATCTATACTTGGGGCATCTGGTGTACCTATTGAACCTTCAACTAGAACCAGGTTAGAGAAATTAAATGCTGTTATTAAGCGCATATGCCCATATCAAACGAGACAATTGGAATAAATTGTGTTCCACTCTTGATCCTAGAGTCCCAAACACTGAACTGTAGAATTTAGTGAAAAGCATTAGCCTCAAGTTTAAATTGCAACACGATTCATAATATTAATGGTGGTATTCCCCAAACTGATAGAGAGGCGGCTAACATTTTAGGTACTACCAGAAAATCAGTAACTTAGACTTCTCTAAAGATGATGGCTCTGTCAAAAGAAGAGCTGGTTCATGGTTCCCGTAGTAATTCCAATCATGGAAATCCTCTCTTCGCTAAAGATTTTAGTATGCAAGAGCTTGAGGCTGCTCTTCGCGATATTGACCTTCGCAAGTCCCCTGGTCCAGATGGAATTCACGGAAGTATGATTGACCATATTGGCCGAGATGGTCGACGTAGACTGTTAGACATTTTTAACATGTCTTGGAAGACAGGATGCCTGCCTCGTGACTGGAAACGTGCAACTGTCGTTCCTATTCGAAAACCACAGAAAGACGCCAGCTATCCGGAAAGTTATAGGTCCATATCTCTTACCTCCATATCTTGTAAGATAATGGAAAAAATGTTTTAAAGATACTTTCATTTTATTTAAATTCCCGTGTCCTTCCCCCTAGGGACCAGTAGGGTTTTAAACCAGGACAAACCCCTATTGATCAGGTGTTGTATTTTAGTCAAAAGATCCGTGACGCTCACAATTTGAAACCTACTCACCACACTTTTGCGGCTTTTCTAGATCTTTCTAAAGCGTTCGACACAGTCTGGTTGATTGATTGATTGATTGATTGTGTGATTTTATGGCACAAGATCCATGTAAGGCTAAGCTGCGCCAAACAATGATTCAAAAGTTCCTAAAATTTGGAAAACTGTTTCTAAATCATATAAAATTTGAAAATGTTAGATTATGCTCAAACTGATTCAAAAAAATTTCACATGGAAAATATAATTTGAAAATAATTAAATAGTAATATTTTGCATGATTTTTAGAGAAGTAAATAAAGCAATTCATGTATAGGAAGATCATAATGCATTAAAAATTCTGTTAAAAATTATATTTGATATAAATAACCAATTGAACGTAGAAATGCAAACAGATTTATTTATATAGAGATTTTCTCCAACCAAATCAGATAAAGATAAAACTGATGTACGAAAAAAAATGATGCGATGATGATTAAAAACTGGACAATCTATTAATATGTGATGAACAGTGTAAGAGACTTTGCATGAAGGACATTCTGGAGCATTCTCACCAGATAAAAGATGCCTGTGCGTAAAACGAGTATGACCAATGCGAAACCGTGTCGGTTTGACATCGTTTCCTCGCATAGGAATTACAGGCCAAACTCCAATGACAGGTTTCACGCAGTGCAGCTTATCAGTCTGTAAATTCCATGATTCCTGCCAGGCACTATCAATATGATGCTGGATGACGAGCTTCATGTCACAAAGGGGAACTGGTAGTGGCAAGTGTATTGTAGCCGACCGAGCAGCCATGTCCGCTTGTTCATTGCCTATGATACCCAAGTGGCTTGGTATCCTGCAAAACTGTATATCACAACCCTCACCATTCAGTCGACTCGTGATGTCTATTATATCACACACCACAGGATGACACCGATCGATGTAGTTTTCGAGCGCTTCTAAGACACTCATGCTATCAGTATATATACAGAATTCACAAGGTGTGTGTGTGTGTGTGTGTGTTGGAGTCCACTAATTGAAGTGCGCGGTACAAGGCGATGGCTTCTGCAGTGAAAATGCTGCAAGAATTATCGAGCCGATAACCGCGTATATTATCTTCCTTCACGACTCCACACCCAACGTAATCCGTTCGTTTCGAACCATCTGTGTAAATGGGCTAATAATCACTATACCGATTCCGATGGTAAGCAAAGATGCGTTGAAAAGCAACTGGTGGTAGGGCGGATTTACTGTATGTAGCGTTGATATAATGATACGTGATATAATGGAAACGTGGTGTATTCCAAGGTTGGAACTGCAGAATGTTTCTTTGGTGGATATCCACGTCGGTTAGGTTGAGCTCGGATAACAGTAGATTCATCCTTTCCATAAATGGCCGTATGTTGTGTGACCGAGCATCATAAATTCTCTTCATGCTAGTAGTCAAATTCACATTTTTCAGTGGATGTGAAGGCACGGACAAGATCTTAAAATAAAAAGTGAGAGCTAGCTTTTTTCGTCTAAGGTCGAATGGAAGTTGGTGTCAAGCGACGTAAAGACTCTGCACCGGCGATGTGCGAAACGCACCAGAACAGATTCTCAATGCTGAGTGATGTGGACTGGGTCAAGTTTTTTAAGCGTAGAATCACTAGCAGATCCGTATACAACAGAACCGTAATCTATCCGGAAAGTACGACAGATTGATATACTCGGAGCAGAGATGTCCGATCCGCACCCCAAGAGGTGTTCGATAGAACCTTCAGGATGTTGAGAGATTTTTCAGATTTCTTACGCAGATGTAAGATGTGCGGAAGGAAAGTGAGTCGGTTGTCGAAAATTACTCCAAGAAATCGCACTTCGGGAACTACTGGAATTTGTATTTCACGGATGCATACTTCAGGGTCGGGATGAAGACCCCGTTTGCGACAGAAGTATACGCAGCAATTCTTACTGGCCGAAATACTGTGGCCGTTCATGTCGCACCATTTAATTATCTTGTTAACAGCAGTTTATAACTGCCGCGGTATCAAACGCATGCCTGCGCCTTCGCAACTTATCTGTAGATCATATACATATAATGAAGCCTGTATAGAGGGTTGAAGTTCAGATAAGATGGGTGAAATATGACAAATGAAAAGAGTGACACTCAAAATACTCCCTCAACTTGAATAAAAGATGGGGATAGAGTGTCAGCTAAACGAACTTTAAAATTTCGGGCAGCTAAAAATTTCTGTATGAAGCAAGGAAAATTGCCTCTAAGCCCGTAATCATATAGAGTGCGAAAAATCCCATAGCGCCAAGTACGATCATATGCCTTCTCGATGTCAAAGAATATAGACACTAGATGATTTCTCCGGACAAATGCGTTCCTAATTTTGCTCTCCAGCGTGATGATATTGTCGAGAGTAGATTTTCCTTTGCGGTAGTCACTCTGAAACAGAGGAATGCATCGATTCTTTTCCAGCTGATAAACGAGAAGGGCATTGACCATACGTTCCATTGTTTTGCAAAGGCAGCTCGTGAGTGTTATCGGTCGATAGCTGAGAGGGTTCTTGAATCTTTTACAGGTTTTAGAATGGGAATCACTATGGCTTCTTGCCATTGAGTAGGATACACCTGCTCCTTCCAGATTCGATTGAATAGGTTGAAGAGACTTAGTAGTGAATCCTTGCTCAAGTGACGAAGCATTTCGTACGATATTCCATCAGGTCCTGGACTAGTATTGTGGGCCGATGACAGGGCCTTCTTCAGTTCCCACATGTAAAAGTCACAATTATACGGTAGAAACTTTCGGCACATGAAGTTCGTAGGTGTACGCTCTGAACGATTCTTAGTCGCTAGAAATGGAGCACTATAAGAATCGGAGCTTGACACACTAGCGAATGTTTCACCAATCAATTTGGCCACATCAGTAGGTGACGAATAAACATCAGTCGAAGTTTCCAGTATCGGAAAGGTGAAGTCACGATAGAGACCATTCGCTGCTTTTACTTTTCTCCATAACTGTTGACTGGTAGTGGACGATGTGACTGAAGAGACATACTGTATCCAAGTTCCTCTCTGACTACGACGTCGTATTTTACGAGCTGAGGCTTTTGCGCGTTTGAATGCTTTGAGATTTTCAGTGTTAGGGTACTTCCTGAAAATACCCCAAGCTCTCCTTTGTTCCTTTTTGGCTTGGTGGCATGCAAAATTCCACCATGGTTTGCACAGCTTCCGATGAGAATTTGATGTCTTAGGTATTGCTGCATCCGCAGCCTTCATAAGAGCATCTGTGGCGTTAAAAACGGCATCATCAACTTCACTGCTCTGAACCAAAGCGTCGGTAATAACGGCGAGCCGTGGGAATTTTGCCCAGTCAGCGCGATGAAAATTATAAGTAGGAGGACGGTGTCTTGCCCCTCACCATTAATATGAGAGACTAGAAGAGGGAAATGATCACTGTTATGTAGATCGTTATCTACCTCAAAGTTCAACAACGGCAGAAAATTTGCCGAACAAATGGCTAGATCGAGGGAGTGAAATGTCTTTGTGGGTGCATGGAAATATGTTTTCTCCTCATTATTGAGTAGACAGAGATCAGAGATCAATTGTTCGATCTGTCGCCCGCGAGAGTTTGTTGCATCATGTCCCCACAGAGGGCTATGTCCATTAAAGTCACCGAGCAGAATAAATGGAGCTGGCAATTGATTGACTAAATGATTTAAATCGGATTGTGGTATAAAGTCATTGGGTGGCAAGTAGATACAGCAGACTGTGATTAGAGAATGTATGTGAATCCTTACAGCCACAGCCTGTACTGATGTGTGCAGTGTGATGACATTACTGGGATAGAGATGGGACGTGAAGAAGCACACACCTCCAGTTGGAGATACATTGCCATCTACATCCCGTCGTACACAATTATAGCCCCGCATTATCATGTTACTCTTCAGAAATATCTCTTGAAGAGCAACGCATGCCGGCTGATACGTGGATATAAGGGATTTCAGATCATCAAGTCGAGTTCTTAAACCACGGCAGTTCCAGGAAATAAAGGAGGTCATTATTTAATCGCACTCGTTCCTAATCCGGAGCTAGAGGTCAAAGGGTCTAATTTAAAGTCCATGAGAGCATCGTCGCTCTCTGATGCATGACCTACCACCACATCGGAATCTATTCCTGGGTGGAAGTCTCTGACTTACTTCAAAATCTTCGCGAGAGTTTGTTTTTGTTCCCGTTGACGAGCCATTCGACTCTTTGGTCTTTTGGGGGAATTGCTCTCTGCCCTTCTAATAACTTTTTTTTGGGTCGGATTTGATGGTTTTGGCTTCGTTTCAGTTGTAGTGGTAGTTTGAGAATCAGAGTTGTTTGAATTTTCGAGTTGAGTTTGCATTGAACTATCTCTAAATGTTTATTTAACAGCACATGCATAGCTTTTTCCAGAGGCCGGTGTTCGTGACAAAACAACAAACCTAGCCTCTGGGTAGGAGATTTTATCTTTTATTTTAACGATTGTAATTTCTTTTTCTCGTATCCAAGTCGGGCAGGAGCGCGAGTAAGCCGGATGTTCACCTTTACAATTAGTGCATTGCTCCTTCTTAGTACACTCTGCACTGTCATGGCCCCATTCCCCGCAACGAGGGCAAGTTGGTTGGCCCCGAAAAACATTCTTGGAGTGGCCATACCGCTGGCATTGAAAACAGCGCAGCGGATTTGGTATATACGGTCGAACCGCGCAGCAAATGTACGCCATTTTACTGTCTGTGGGAGGTCAGGTGTCGAAAAGGTCAGGATTAGGTGCTTTGTGTTCTGCACTTGACCATTCCGCCTTATCGTTAAGCGTCTGACTCCACAGACTTTTTGTGCCTTCATATTTTCAAGGATTTCCTCGGTTGAAACGTTCAAAAACTCAGCTGGCGAAATAACTCCACGTGAAAAATTCAGATTGGTGTGAGGAGCAACGGTAATGTCTAAATGAGCTAGCTTCTGCAGTTTTATTAGATCTGTCGCTTGCTTCGAAGATAACACTTCGAGGAATAAGTCTCCGGAGCGCATCCTACGGATCGACTTGACTTCCCCTAAGCTGCTAGAAATACCTTTCTCAATTAGGAGAGGTGACACATTGCTAAAGGTCTCAGGAGTTTTAATAATAAAAAATCTAAATGTATCAGAAAATTGTATTGTGTGTGTGTGTGTGTGCACGGTGCTTCACTGAAAGAGAATTACTTTTGGGTTCCATGAGTTATTTTGTATGTTCATCCCAATGAGGCTCCACCCACCATGGAGCCCAACAACGGGAGGCAGCCATCCGGTCATCTGACATGCGTCAGGTACGGCACTTACTTCAGAGATGGCACTGGGGTATAGTATTATAGGTTCGAGATGTGATCCGCCAGTTCACCCAGGGCACCCCTAACTGCAACACTAACCCTAAAGCAAAAGTCTTTGGTATTCTAAAAGAACCCAATTAGAAACCCTTAGAAACAATCACCAGCCGATTGACAGGAGCGGGTTCACTCCTGCCACCCATCTACAGAGAAGCGTGGGCCAAAGGGAACACAACAGGTATCCCCAAAACACCCTTTCCCACCTTACGGGACGCCGCACACGGCAAACATGTGGGTTGACAAGCCAACAGCAAGCAAAATGTCAGTAACAGTGGTGTTAGAAAAAAAGGGGGGAAAGGCGAAAAAGAAGAGGGAATAGAGAAGGAAGAGTTGGAGGAAAGATCACTAGGGTACCTCGGGATTGTGACACCCGTACTCATCTAAAGGAGATGAGCCCCCTGAGGAAAGATCACTAGGGCACCTCGGGATTGTGATCGACACAGTCTGGAGACAGAAACTTATTACTAAACTCTTTGATTTTTTTGGAATCGGTGGTAGGACCTCACCTTGGCTTTATGATTTCTTGCGCGATAGAACAATCAGGGTAAAATTTAATAATTCCATGTCCAAAGGATTCAAGTTAAGTCAGGGATCTGTTCTGAGTCCCACTCTCTTAACCCTGTTCATGTGTGGTATTGAAGAAGTTATTTCCAGAAGGTGTGAGGTCGGCTTCTTTGCCGATGATATTGTCCTCTGGAAGTCTGGTTCTGATATTTCTATTCTGGAAAAAGTGTTAACGACGCTCTTGACGCACGGAACTTTGCAGAAAGCCGCAAATTGTGTTTTAATGTTCTAAAGTCTTCAACCTCTTTACCACTCATAGAAAACTGTATAAATACCAGCCTAAGATCTTATTTGGGGGCTCGCCTCTTTCCTTGGACAAGCATCCTAAGTATCTGGGCTATGTACTGGACCCAGAAATTTCCAGTTCAAGACACATTGACCATCACGTGAACAAGAACAGAAAACGACTGAATATATTGAAATACATTTCTGGCCGTGATTGGAGTGTTGACTCTTTTACTATTCGAAATACCTACTTGGCGCTTATTAGACCTATTTTGGAGTATGATTACCCGATATACTGTTCTGCCTCCAAGATAAATCTTCAGAAACTCGAGCGAGTTCAGCTGAAAGCTGCGCGTATTTTAACAGACCTTCGTAACTGTTATCCTTGTGACATTGTCCTTTTTTGAGGCTGATATTCAATCGCTAAGCGTTTGAAGAAACTCAATTCTTGTGAAATATTATAATAAACTCTTTAGTTATAATCCTCATAATCGGACATCAAAATTCCTAAAGAATTGCAGTAACAATCAAAGACTTAAGAGAAACAGCCCCTATAGACAGGTGATTAGTGACAATATGATTTTCTCCTCTGTGGAACGGTATCACTTGAGTTCTTATATTGACCCATCCGAGGGCCTCCCAGGGGTGTATTTTGACCCGAACCTCTCAGCCGATCTCAACAAGACTTCAGATCCACCTGAATTTCTTAGGCAACTTGCCCTTGAAGTTATTAGTAACATTCCTGATGATGCATTTCTTATCTATACTGATGGCAGCAGGAGTGAGCACTCTCATTCTGGCAGTGGTATCTATATTAAGTCCCAAAACTATTCCAGACACATTAAACTGCGAAACTGGTGGTTTCTCTATCTTGCGCAGGGAATTCATTGCTATTGATACTGGTTTTAAAGAGGCACTCTCATTTCCTGGTTCGTACAGCATCTGGATTTTATCTGACAGTCGAAGTGCCATCCAACATCTCTCTAACTGGCATAAAGTGGGTGATAATACCGGAGTGGCTATTTTGGAGAAACAAAAACGCCTTTCATTTTCTCGCGAGATCCATCTACGATGGGTTCCTTCACACGTTAACATCGCACGCAATGGGGTTGCTGATGCCCTAGCAAAATATAGCACAGCTCAACCCCCTAGGAACTCGGCGCATCTCACCTATTCAGAACTGCACTCCACCTATATTAACAACAAGCTATATTATCAACCACCAAAAGCTATATGATCAAGTTACAACCACCTATACTATCACCTATACCTCCTGCTCATCACTAGTATGAGGCTAAACACCCTGGTGTGTGGTTCTCTTTACCTTCAATGCAGCAGGCAAGAACAAACAATTTTATCTCGTTTCCGGAGTGGCCACTTTCGAACTTTGACTTTTAAAGATGGAGATCAAGTTTTTCCTGCTTGTGTTAGGTGTTCTGCCAGCCTGGCATCTCAAGAACCCATTCTTGACTGCCTGGGGTTTACTAAACAAGATCTATATGAAGACCTTCTAATGATGATGGACTTTTTGAGAGTGATCATGTACTTAGTCTATCTTGTCTAGACATGGAGATGAGCAATAACAACATATAATTACTGGTCTTGAACCTTTCACTTTCTCGTCTAAAGTTTGTTTTAATTGTAAACCCCTCATTTAAAAATAGTGCGTGTATGATACTTTGTACAACGGTGGAATACGCAAAGCCATTAATATTACTACTCTCAGAAAATTCATTCGAAATAGTTCATTAAAATTTTTGGTATTTTTTCAAAATCCTAACAATACGAATCTGTTGAATGCAGAAAATTGTGCGATTACGCACTTAAAAAAAGAAAGAGAAAAAAGCATTAAATCGTGCAATTTTTGTATGTACCACCATAATTACTTGAACATAATTTCTCTTTGAAAATATATTTTCTGATAAAAAAAAATATCTCTTGTTTTCATAAACCTCAAACTAATCACGTAATATTTTTTTTTCTAATGGGGTTGCGAATTGGTATTTTTTACTTTTGCAGACCTAGTTCATTCCACAGGAGCTGGTATCACTTTTTAGTGCGGCACCAAATGCCACAAGTAATTTTGGCTCCCACATTCCTCCCCAGATAGAGGCACCTGAGCTCTGGCGATGCGAAATTGAACTTAGGAATTTATTTTTGCTGAGAGCACCCAAGCTAAACGAGCATTTCAAAGGATTTTTTACATGCCGCATAATCATACGGCATAGCTGCTGTCAATTTTCTGCATCATGAAAATCCACCAATTTGGGCCGGGGTCGAACCCGTAACCTTGGGGGCAGAAGGCGTCTATCACATAATATATATGCTACCATTAATTTTTTTCCCATCTAATATCTTCAGTCATTCACCCAACCTCAAACCAATTGCTACTTCCACCCCTTACCCCTTTTTGATCTATAGTATTCAATTATGTGAGATACACCTATCAGAAACCAAAACAGTATCAATTCAGAATCTGTAATTGAGTTATTGGGTATAATGGAAAGGTTCTGTCAAATTTGAACACGTGTACTTCTATGCATATTGTCGATCCTAAGCAAGAATTCGGATCTATCTGAAACCGTTTTAAACAGTTAGATTAGAATATGATTGATGATTTACGCACATTTTTTTGCACACATTTTTTGTCCTTAACTTTTCAAACTGTCAACATGATTGAAGAAAAAGTTCTCGTAAGTCATGCATATGTTGAATGAGTTTCCAAAAGAAAACATCACGATGGAGGCAAAAAAAAAAAATCTTGTATGACGTATTTGATGGGGATGTAGTAACAGCTGGAACATGATGGAAGATGGTTTGCAAAATTTCGTTCCGGTGATTTTTCTTTGAAAGATGAATTCAGATCAAGAAGGCTATCAGATGGCAAAGAGGAAATGCTACGCAGTACGATCAGGACAAACCCCACGTTAACTTCCACAGAAGGCTTTAAGCTTGGAATTCTTTAGACTACTGCTTCCAAACTCTCTGTTTTGATGCCACATGAATTAAACAAAAAAAATTAATGTACATAATTTCGATATGTTCTTCAAATCTTGCTCCTCAAAAAAGGGAACCGTTTTTTGACCACTTGGTGACAGGAGATGAAAAGGCATATGTTTTTAAAGGGAAGACACCAGCGCCTCCATCCATAGCTGTCCGGCTTCAAAAGAAATTTATGTTGTGTTGTTGGTAGGTCCACAAGGGTGTAGAGCACTATATGAGTTGCTGAAAGAAAAGGAAACGGTCAATGTCGATCGTTACTGCTCGCTACCTGACGCTTTAAATGAAATTCAAGGTAAACGTCCATATTTGGCCTACAGAAAGGGTGTAATTTTTCATCACACTGTAATGCAAAACCACACATGGCAGGAAACACATCATAAAAAATTTTAGAGTTGGGTTGGAAAACTTTACCTGACACGTGTGTTCCGGTCGCCGTAAAACTTTCTTGATGGAAATGGAAATAAATATATAAATTATGAGGGTGCTAAATGTCAGTGTGGAAGAACACTTTGCTTCCAAAACAAAGGACTTGTTTTCCAGGGAGTTAAATAAGCTGCCAGGATGATAACAGATAGTTGCATTTAACTAAAGGCATTATATTTTTAATTCAATTTTAAATAAAAAAATGAAGAAAAAAATTGCTTGTTCTTTAGAAAAAGCGGCATAAATTTTCTCTTACATCGACATTAACAAAATTGTAAACTTTTTTTCTTTGTTTTGCACTTTCCTGGAAATTATGAATGTTACCGGGTTGATGACCTTCTGTTGGGGTATGTTTTCGAAAACTGCTTCACAGCTCTCCGCCAGCTGTGGGTAGATAACGATAAGGCATACATTGTATTTGAAGCCCCTTGATACTTAAGCATGGGTTGACTTGTAGCGCCGCTTAAAATTCGGCAAAAACAAACAATCGCTTTCTGTTGTTTGCTAAATTGTCTAATTAATAATCAGGAAACATGTAATTTTGTTTCCGAGCAAAATCTATTTTGTGTTTAAGTTCTGAAACTCCAACCGAGGAAAAAATCCTGATCGGCAACCCTGAAAAAGACGCTATTTCCTGAGTAACTTTTACTGATAGAGGCATGTCGTGAGCTGTAAAAATTATTACGAGCAAGACAGCGTTCTCTCTTAGACAGATTAAAAAATTGTCTCATTTTCCACGGATTAAAATTTTATAATTTTTTTAAAATTTTAGCTAAACTGTAAATGTTGGCTAAGAAGAAAATACTTCTCAATGTAAACAATGGTCATCCAACATTTTTGGTTTCCCTCTTCACAGAATAGCTCATAATAATTCTGGTGTAGACACCAGAATTATTATGAGCTATTCCACCTTCCAACGCATATTTCTCCGTCGAAAGTATGAAATACCATTCATCTAGCTGTTCTCAATAATATCGCCTTTATATTAAATTACATATATTTATGTAATAAATATCTGTATATTAACGATAAATTAATAAGAAGATAATTGATAATTCCTAAAAGAAATGGTTTGTGTAGCAGATTAATATAATTACCACTAGTATAACTACAATATATTATATATATATATATCAATATTTACAATTGTATATGAAAAATGTTATGAATATTAGTCGTGTTTGGATGAAACTCTTTTTAAGGAGTTATTGATTGCTGCTCATAATGAGCAGGTAGAGAAATGACTTTTTGTTCCTTTGTTTGATATTGGAGATTCTTTGCTTTAGTGAGTTGAGATATCATGATGAACACATTATTGTTTTGAACTAACGTAGGATCTTCGAACTGTGTAATAGTTACAATAACTTTCATTATCTCACTTTTCTGAGAAATTGGGTTTTTCTTTTTTTCATTTTCACTGGGCTGCGTACCCATTAATCAGGTTAAGCCCCGCCCATCTCCTGATCCGAAATGAGTTAACTTTTTCGCTGCTATGCACCGATTTTTTGATTAATTTTTTTCTCGCACTTATTGCACTAAAAAAAAATTAAATTCTTTCTTTTTCAAATTGTAAATTTGAACTTTAGAGTCAAATATTTTAACAAAGGACAAGAGTTAAAACGTCACAGTCACCCAAACTTCCAATGATGACATGTTAAAGCTCAATAGGGCTATGCACTCTGGTCATCTCTGGAACTATATTTTTTTTTCATTTCATGGCAATTTCATTCATTTAAGATTTATTCTATTCAACACAGTTATAACTGATGTTTTATACATATAATTGTATTAAACGAGTGATCGAATTCCAATGATTGAAAAGCATTCTTTCAAAGAAAAAAATTATAAATTTTTAATATTTAACAAATTTTATTTCAGAATTAAGGGATTTGGGCTTTGTGTTCTTTAGTCTTTTGGTATAAATCAGTGGAATGAACCGGTTTGGAATTCATTACATTCTAAAAAAAAAAATGATATATATTTTAAAAAAAGTAATCCACGATCCTCTTTCATCTTTAAATTTCATTTCTGTTTTATTTAAGAAAATATTTTACATTTTGTAATTATAAATGAAGCATGAAAAGTAATGATAATTAAAATAAAAAAACATAAATTTAATTATAGTTTCAAATGAAAAAAATTATTTTGTGAATTTTTATTTCAATAGAAATCTTTTTCTTCAGAATTAGTCAGCTTCGATTCCAAAAATCTGTGGTATAAATTCTCTTAGGGTTAATATTAGCAAAAGTTATAAAAAACCTTAAGGATTCTTAAAAATGTATCTAATTCAAATCACAAAGTAAAATTTATAAAAAGGATATGGAAGTTTAGTTAGTAACTTTTAGGACAGAATGTGCAAAATATCTTGGGTGCTGCAGTCTATGAACGAGGAGAACGTGTATGGTTTACTCAATTGGGGGGGGGGGGGTTGGACTAAACCGGTTTTCCTTCAGTAAATCATTTTACATAAAGTAAGGAAGCCAGCCCTACAGGATCTTATAATGTTAAAATAATCAAAATCACTAGATGGCGCTAGAGTTGTAAGACACAGTGAATGGTTTAAATTTTTGTACTCTTCCTTATAAATTCTATATCTCACTATTTCTTATTACTGTGTTTTCAGCACCGTTGAGTTCTTAAACAATGAAAATCGTAACACGAAATTGAGGGGGTTGAAATACTTTTTCCTGTTAGTGGAATTTCCCGTTAAAGGATATGGGGAAAAAAATACCCAACTCTCTTTTTTTACCCGATTTTGAAACAACATGCGGTTTACCAATATATACGAATATTGTATTCTAGCAAGAATGAAATTCTACATTTGAATCAAAACCGACTGTAGTCTAGACAAATCTGACACATATACTGATGATACTTGACTTAATTCGTATGAAACGAGCACATAGTCATCAAATAGAGATGAATAGCTGTTATTGTTTTAGTGGGATTTTTTCCTTTATATTTTAATTTGAATTATTATATGTTGTATGTACTTGTACATAGAGAGACTGTGTGTGCACTGTCTCTGTATGTGCTAATTAAAAATTTTTGTAATTAAAATTAACTGCTTTTGTTTTATATTTATAAATGTTAAGTTTTAAAAATACTCAGTTAAAAATTTTAAAACTTAACTATGGTGCAAAGGGACATTAGTAACCCACGAGTTACTGCTAAAAAAATATGAACAAAATTTGACCGACGTCTCAAAAAGATTCGCCATCCCTGATCTAAATCAACAAACTAACTCTATCTAGATTAACGAATGATTAGATATCTCATTTTTACTTCTATTAAATACTAGCTAGTATACCCGTTCATCGCACGAGTGAATTCAAATATTAAACAATACAGATTGAATCGGGGGGAGGGAAGGTTTTTAATGATTGAATTTTACGTGAATTGCAAATTAAACAGAAAAAAAGCTTTTTTATATCTCAGATGACCCCCAAATAATATTTGTTAAATTTTAAGTTTGCAAGTCTAATAGCTGATAAAAAGGATTTTTTTTATAACACCCCTCTTGTGGGTTGAATTTTGAAAACACCTTCCTAAGCTGATCTCTGCTCGCAAAAGTAACATAATGTTACAAATTTTGTGTAATGGATGCTTAAAATATATGAATAATTTATATCAGGATGTGTAAAACGTTAATATTATTTTCTGTTGTATTTATTTTATGCCAAAATTGTAATATTCGCAAGTAACGCCGCTCATTACATTACAATGGCGATACAATGGAATCATAGCGAAATGTTGGTGATGGAGCCAAGTTGGCAACTTGGCGATTGTCTGAACGGTGCAGTTGATATGCTGTAGAGCCACCTGATGAGGAGCTGCAACAAAGAGGATAGCACAAAAACCATCTCTACAAAAAATACATATACATGCCAATTTTCATAGTGATTGGTTGAATAAAGTTGGAATGAAACTTGGCCAAAAAACAAACATCCATAACAGAGATATAATAATACATACTTCCCTATTTGAATCGGATATTGTTTACTATTTCATTGGTCTTAGTTTTGTTTCTCACGGGAACTTAATATTTTTCTAAAATAAAAGTAGCCGAAGTTATTCCTTATAACATCAGTTATCGGCTAGTGAAAGTACCGTCAAAATCGGTCCAGACGTTTCAGGGATTAGCCGGAAAAAACACTCACATAGACAGACAGACAGACAAAAATTTAAAAATTGGGGGTTTTCTTATATATTTATAAATACTACAGTATATACTTTTATATAGATTTAATAAAAAGGTGTGAATTTGGAATTACAAGGAGACATTTTTATTTATTGTACAGACATTTTTATTTATTTGTATAAATATCCTCACAAAGTGGGCTACAAAAACCTCAAAGCGGACATTTCACGAATGGTACTGGCAGTTATATTAATGTTATAATTTTAATTATTTTGTACATATGAAAATAACAAAAATTAAAAGCGTGCCTTTTTTAAAAGATTCAGTTTTTTTAGAATTTATTTATCTATTTTGAGTGTTAAATGTAGAAACACAATGCAGTGGTGTATAGAGCGACTTTCTTGGAAGAAGAGAGAAAAATGTATTGGAGAAAAACAGATGAAATATATAACCGAGAAGTAATAAAAAAAAATCAAAAACCTGTTGGTCCGTGGAAGAGGTTTAATGCTCGAACTCAATCCTTGTGTACGCCTACTGACCCAGTGATTATTTGCCATATTTTATGAGCCATTTTGAAATGCAATTTTCTAATTGAAAACAGAATGAAATTTTTACTATTTTTCGGTAATTTTCCTTAATTTCATTATTTATCATAGAACAATTTCATACGCGATAAACACATGTTACCTTTTCAGTAGTCAATGCAGTGCTGGAAATAATCTAGAATGTAGTAAGCTTAAAATATTTATTTGCTTCAGTAGCGCAGGTTTGGAGTAAGGGAGGGTTAAACCCCGTAGATTAACAGATTTTTAATTAGCTCTAGGCGCTTTCGTCCACTTGTTTTTAACAACGCGCGTATCCCCCTTATAAAAATGTTAGTATTCGCCGAACTTAATACCCGCTAACGTAAGAGTTTTAAGCTTCTGCAGATTCGATGTGCATCAGCTTTTTACATGTTTTCGCGAGTCCTCATTAGATTCGACCTCATGACTCGATAGGAAAAGCGGAAGCCAGGAAGTAGAGGCCATGTCTTTTCGGGTACCACTTAACACAAAATTGAAAAGAAAGGGATATTTGTGTGTGTGCATAGTATTTCTCTATTTATTTATATATACGTGTTTATAACTACTTATAAGAGGAAAGCTATTTACTCACTTATCACGAGATCTCCAAAACTATTAGACCAACAGACTTGAGATTTATCAGTTAGAATCCTTTTGTTGAGTAGACATAAGCTAGGAGTTTGGGGAGTTGAGGAGATTTGAGATAAAAAAAATTCGTTTTTTGTTTAGACCAATAGAGTAGAAAATTAAAAGCATGTGTACTTTGTTTCACTAAAAATGGGTTTTGCAGAGATATATTCCGAGGAGAAAGGACCACATAGGAGTTAAAGATATATAAAATTTCGTTCCAGAGATTCCAATCTTGTCCTATTTAAGACAAGAAATATATCCGTTCCAGCAATGAAATTTTGAAGTAAGAATAAGATTTATCAGATTATAAATTTTTTTTACGGAAATGATTATACAGATTTTTAATAATAATTTAGCAAAAACTACAATATATTTTAAAACAATGATCATGTTATGGTTTTCCAGGCAGCTGGTGCTTTGCGTGGGCTTAAGGCGTGTGTATTTACCGAATTCCCCGGAGAATGTTCTTTTAGAGTAGTTAAAAAAATTTATTCAAATCAGTAGATTTTTTTAGCTGTTTCAAACAGTGGTATATTTATTAATTTTTTTCAAAAATATCTTTTTTATGGGTGAAATGTCTGATTACTAAACATGTGTTTCTTCCTCCCCCCCCCCTTTTTTCTGTACTATTTTTAATCAATTTCTATTTCTAACGTCTTATTGGAGTTAAAAAAAATGTCGTTAAAATTTGTTTTCTTTAACTAACTTTAACTAAGCTATTCGTTTAAAACCTAACACTTTGTCTCCCAAATTTTGAAAAATGATATTTTGAAAAAAAAAATTATTTTAATATATTTTTCATTAGGTCAAAAAATGTTTATCAAAATTGATTTGATATTGGAGCTAGGTATTCTTTCGGAAAAACAGAATGCACATACATAATTTTTGTAATATTCTATTCATTAAAAAAAGTAATTAAAGAGGCAAAAGAATTTTAGAGAACGTTCTTACGAAAGGGAATGAGTTGATGACGTCAGGGACGAAAAGCTCATAGTGGTTGCCTTAGTTTGTAGGGGGGACAAGGTTTATCTAAATTTCTATACGTTCCTAGACAAACTTCTCTAAAGGACAAGCGCATTGACTGATTTTAGGGTCCCGGCTGGTAAGCGTAATAAATTAAAAGTAAAAAAAAAAACTTTTTTAAAAATAAGCTTTTATTTAAACGCGCTAAAAAGAATAAAATAAACTTTTCCTTTAAAACTTTTTTTTCTATCAACTTAAAACGTCATCACACAATTTATATGATATAAAAGCTTGTCGCAAGATTTAAATACTTGTATTTACTTAGTTTGAAAATTTTAAAAATTAAAATCGATCAGATCAAGTTATTTAATTTACTTGTTTATCTACACAGGAAAATCTCGCGACAAGCTTTTATATCATATAAATTGTGTGATGACGTTTTAAGTTGATAGTAAAAAGACTTTTTGGGAATTGCAGGATATTATCGACAGTACATTCCAATTTTCTGGAATTAACTTACTTCACTAACAGAAATTTTAAACAGAAAATCAAAGAAAGGGTAGATTCAAAAGGACTTTAGAATGTCAAAAATCCTTTGTACAATTGAAGGAAAAACTGTCGACTAACACTGTACTATATGACCCTGATTTCAAGAGAATTCATTCTTCAAATCGATGCTTCTGACACAGGTGTTGGAATTGTTCTGTTGTCCTGGTTCAGAGAAATGATAGAGGTGAAGAGCATCCCATCCTGTACCTTAGTAAGAAATTTTTTTATGCCGAGAAAATTTACTGCACAACCGAAAAAGAGTGTGCAGCTATCGTTTATGCAGTAAAAGAACTTAAATGTCACCTTGATAGAGAGCAAAAATTTATCACTCAAACTGACCATCATAACCCAGTGCTTCTCAAACTTTCAATATTTGCGACCCAATACTCAACCATTATTTTCATCATCCCTCCCTCCATACAATAACAATTTTGCAACAGTTATACTATGATTCTAAAGCTAGAATACGTATTAAACCTCTTAAGCACCAACTGCGTTTCTTAACGTCTCACTCAGTTAAGGCGTTATTTACCCGGGACGTATATATACGTCTTTCCGAAGTGCGATCTTTTCTGCGCACTGCTATAAATAAAATTATTCCGAAGGCTACGGACTACAATAAAGAACCTTGACAATATGTCCGGTGGCATTGGGAACGAATTGCATAACTTTTAATCGGCAGTTTCGAGATTAATTATAAACCGAACAAATTATCAAGATAAGTGTTAAATTTTGCATATAATTTTATATATGGCAAAATCATGGGGTCACTGGTAATTATTAAACTTGTTCTTAACTGGTAAAAAGGGCCAAAATACTTCGGCTTCGAAGGTCAACTATAATCGTGGGTGAGAATGCAGTTCGTCTCTCGCTGTCTATAGCTAGAGAGGCCTCCGGTCAGTACTCTCTCTGTATTGGTAATATCAGCCAAAGTCCTTCGCTGTTGACTATAATCGTAGATGCAGACGCCGTGAGTTTCTCGCTAAATCGATTGAGGGGCCTCTAAACGGTTCTCTCTGGTTCTCCCTGCAAAATCTCACGCCGTGCCTTTTAAAGCCCAGGTTGCTCCTGGTTCCTCTTTTCGGCTCTCCTTTGTCCTTTGTCTGTCGGCTCCTCAAACGTGGGAAAATGTCCAACCCAAAAGGTCGGGTGACCGCCTCCAGACCCGCCGTCGCCAAGGATGCGTGAGAAACGGAAATTTCGCACAGGCCGGGGAATATGTCCACTCCCGGATTCTGAGGAATGGTCGTGGGAACAGAGGTCAGAAATGTTGACGACCCGTATTAACCACTTTTCCCCAGCAATTCGGGAAAGGAGAGCTGCTACATCACAGCGGCCTCCCTCCTTCAAGCTTCCCTTTCATGGGACACTAGGAAATAATATTGAACGTCACAGGCATCACTGCAGGAGGTCGCGCATTCAGTGAGGTAACCCAGGGCAGCGTAATTAATGCCAATACACAAAGCTTAACTAAAAATAAAAAACTAAACCATTAAGGTAAGTCGGTACCCCCTATCCCGCTAATGTTAAATTGAGCATTTTTATGTGCCTTTTTCTCATAAAATATTAAATGTACAGACTTAAATTTTTTTCTGTATATTAATTAGACTTTTTTATTTAAACTGAAGTGAGATTTTTCAAATATATTGTTTACTTTTTTCAAAAACTTTCATCGTATTGTATCACTATGAATTTTTTGAAAAATGTCATTTTTTTCACGATAACTGACTTTTACAAAAATATTATTGGTATATTAATAAAAGTTCACTTCAATATATATATTAACATATCAGTAATATTCAGTGAAGATTGCAAGTGCTTCCGTTGAATAGGTTCTGAGAAAATGGTACTCACATTTTTAAAAACACCGTTTTGAGATAATTGCATTTTTATTATAAAATGTCACTTCATCAAAAAAATTATGAATTACAATCTGTATTTGCACTATTTTTTTAAATATTAGCTTATTCTCAATAACTTTTAAGACTTTTTACTTATTTCTTTTACTTAGATTTCTCAGAAAATACATGTATAGCATTTTTCACTTTTAATCTATCGAGATATTTTATAGCATTTGCATCATTTTTCTCAAATTATGCATCAATTTTTGAAGAATTTTCTGTTCTGATACATTACTGTCCATCCAAGTTGAATATAAGTATCATAAATACCATGTAAAAATGTGTCAATACATGAAAATATGGCTTTGGTAATACATCATTATACGACATTTCGAAAAATTTCATTACTGTTTTATAAATTCACATGTAAACACAATTTCTTAAAGTATCAGAATTAAAAGGATTCTTAAAATATTACATAAATGGTATCCAAAACAACAACAAGAAAACTGATTTTAATTTTTTTAAAACATGAAATTTGTGTATTTTTTGTATGTAACAAGTTTTGTGCAACGAAAAAGGGCATTGCATTTTGGGATATATTTATGTACCTTTTACTAAGAATCTATTGAAAACAAAGCTTAAAAATTTATGTGTGCATTAAATTAACATTTATCTTTATACAGAAGTGAAATTTTTTTAAAAAATTGATCAGCCTGTTTAAAAATGTAATTTTTGCACAGTAGAATAATGAATTTTATAAAAATTTTCCTTTTCTATATTACAACATCTGCTTTTTAGCTAAATGTCTGAGTAATATCTCAAAAATTTCACTTCAGTATACACAATATATATGAAATATAAAATAAAAAATTCCAGTTCATGCATACAATAAATTTATAGAAAAAGAAGACACAATTAAGAAGTATAATACATGAATATATGACATTTCGAAAAGTTTCACTAGTGCTTTGTATATTCACATGTAAACACAATTTCTTAAAGTATCAGAATTAAAAAGTTTCTTTAAATATTACATAAATGATATCCAAAACAACAAGAAAACTGTTTTTATGTTTTTAAACATGAAATTTATGTAATTTTATGTGCATATTTAGTCTGAATATTAATTAGACTTTAATATTTATGCAGGAGTGAGATATTTCAAATATAATGTTAAGTTTTTCAAAACCATGCAACATAAAAATATTACTATGAATTTCTTGAAAATTTTCATTTTTTTCTATGATAAATGCTTTATGTTAAAATATTTTGGGAAAATTTATAAAGGCACACTTCAGTGTACATGGTTATGTTCAGTGTACATATGAGTTATGTTTTACTGAAATTTTATGAGCATCCTTGCATTATTTTCTGAGAAAAAAGAACATAAATTTTTATAAACAAACTTTTTGAAAAATGCATTTTTAACATGAGATGTCACTTTATCACAAAAATTATGACTTCCAACATGTATTTGCCACATTTTATTCAACATTAGCATCAAGTCAATATATTTTAAGTAAAAAAAGCATCAAAAATGTTTTCAAATTGTCAGAAAATACATACATAATATTTTTCAGTTTTTGTTTAACGAGATATTTTGTAAAATTTACATCTATTATCACAAAATCGCTATAAATTTTAGAAGAATTTGTAGAATTTATGTATTACAAATATCAAAGTAGAGCAAATATCATCATAAATATAATGGGAAAAAATGTATCTATATGGTTTTGGTGTGCATTTGAAAAAACATGATTTTACGTCATTTCGAAAGTTTCCATATGTGTTCCGTGTGTTCACATGCAAACATAAATTTCTAAGACTTTTAAATTTCAAAAGTTTCTCTAAACTGTACACATGATTTCTTAAACAGCAAAAATAAAACTGTTTTTATGTTTTTAAACATGATATTTAGGTATTTTTATGTATTTAACCAGCTTCTTGCAACGACAAATGGTATTACACATCTGAATTTTTGTATGTACAATTCATTCAGAAACTTTTGAATATTTAAGTTTAAAAACTTGTTTGTACAGTTAAGTAACATTTATATTTATACTGAAGTGATATTTTTTTTTTTAAAAACAGACATTTATCATCACTGAATTTATTCAAAGTTGTTTGTTTTTTGACACATGTGCTCTTAGCTAAATGTTTTTTTGTTGTAATATTTTCAAAATATCACTTCAGTATCCACAAGAATGCATAAGGAATATATAATGTAAATTTGCAGCTTTTTTTTCACATACAGTAAATTTAGAAAAAATTTATTTTTTTAAAAAGTAATTTTAAAATTATAAATTATGAAAATAGTAGTTTTGAAAAAAAAAACATACCTTGTGTAAATAAGCATTTTTAAATACTAAGAAATAGTAATTTAAAACACATGAAAACATGTTGAAACTTGAAATTCCGCCACCAAACTAATACAGTTAATCGAACAGTCAACTGTTATCTAAAGTTAATTGCGTTTGAATAAACAAAAAGAAGGCTTTGCAATTGTTTCAGGATATTTAAAAGGCAAATATCTGTCAAAAGGGGGCGTGGCCCACCAGTTGATAATTTTTTAAAAGTCATTTTGACATAGTTCTAATTGAAAATATGGCATAAATGTTATATCCCTAGAAAGGTAATGAAATACAGATTTCAGAAATATCAAAAACTCAAAATCGATCATTCCATGATTTTTACCCTACTGACCTCCCTTAACCTCCGAGGATTTTTTTCGGTTAACTTTGCAAAAAATTAAAAAGAAGTTTGTATACCAAGAGGCTCAAAAGATTTGATACCTAACAATATACATTTTACACATGCAACACAAACATACACTCACACACACACACACACAAAAAAATCAAATTAAAAGAAGGAAACAGTACTATAATTTTACAGTACTATAATTTCGTTCCGCCTTTGAATTTTTTTCCCCTTAGGTATAAAACAGGGTGTTCATCCCCGTTTATTCCCTGCGACAAAACCACTCCTGCTTCCAATTCTACGCAAAGGGCTTTTAAGACGCATTTTATAGTTCTATGAACCCTTTCTACTGCGTAACTCTGCGGGTGCCTGACAGATGAATTGACCACCCGTTTTCCGAACTCGTCAAAAAAGGTCACAGTCAGCTCGCTCATGAATGAAGTGCCGAGAGCTGATTGAATCGTCTTTGGGAAACCTATTCTTGAGAAAATCAACAAAAGGGCCTCTTTTACACTCACGGACGAAATGTTTTCAACTGGGATCGCCTCAGGATACTTGGAAGTTACACATATAGCAGTAATCAAGTATCGGTTTCTTTTTGTGGAAAGAGGGAGTGGCCCTAACGCGTCTATGTTGATTCTAAAAAAGACCTCCCTGATAATCGGAACTAATTTTAGCGGAGCTTTTACTTTATCGCGAGGTTTACCCGCCCGCTGACAAGCGTCACAAGTTTTGACAAAATCCTCCACATCTTTGTAAATATTTGGCCAAAAAAGATAATGCAAAACTACCTTTTGTTTTTGTGACACCCAGATGTCCACCAATTTCATCGTGTCTCAACCGGTTAATCTCGAGTCTGAATTTCAAAGGCACACACAATTGTCGTATTTCGTCCCCTCTTTTAGGTCTAGTAACCCTAGCTAATTTTCCTTTCATTATTTGAAACTCCCCGTCTACGCCGGATCTGGCTTTTTCCCACAACACCTGGAGATCCGGGCACTTCTCTTAATCTAACCGGAAGTCGGAACTAGTTACACTGGCTAGACAAAACTCCTTCATCCCATCAAACTGAGGAATTCCTAACATTTCTTCGTGTACTTCGGGAGGGGAAATTCGATCTCCGTTTTCTATCGGAGAGCCGTTCTCCGTGTGCAAATTTGTACCTATTTCTTTACTGGCGCTACGAGTCACTACCGCATTTATCATTTGCACTCCCTTCTCGCTTGACTCAATAAGATCCGCTGTACGATTTCTCAACAAATAAGGTTCGTCCGCGCTGCTATTAGACTTGATTGTCGCATTCGTGTAATACTCTCCTCCCCTAGTTTTAATTTTTATTTTTGCGAGCGGTAGCAGTGGCATACGTCATCCAACGGGCTTTTGAGTCAAACATATTCTCGCAAAAGATCGTTTTCGTTGATCCAACTGGTGTGCACAAATCTACGGAGGAATCGGAGTCTCTTAGACACACACGCTCTACACCATTTATTTCAAATTTAACTTTAAATTTTTCGAAATGGTCCTCATTCCAGGAGCTTACATTTAAGTTCGCCACCGTTTCATAATTGATTTTTGTAAGCCTAGGGCAAGAGGGTTTTATGTGACAAGCTTCTTTGCAAAAATAACAGATGATGGGTTTTTTCCTTTCGAATGGTCTTTCCCATTCTCTTTGATTATCTCCCTTAATTTGAGAATGTTCCTGAAATCCATCATTTCTAAGTGATCCCTTATTTGGAACGTTAACATGTTTGCTTTTCTCGCTAATCTGATTAACCTTATTACTCACAAAAGGTTGCCTCTCAAATTGCTTACGCTCCCCTGCTTTTATCGTATTCTGTTTCCTATGCACTTTTTTTACTACTTCAAAATGATCTAACTTTTCTGCTAGATCAGTAGCGTTTTTAAAAGCGTCCTACGAATCGATAAAGTGATCCACTAATTCAATGGGGGCTCTCTTTTTTAATTGCTCGGTCACTAATAATTCTTTCACCCAACTCAGATCTTTATTTCCATCCCGGCCAATCAATTTTCCAAATAAGACCTTAAAACAAAAACTGACCATAAAGTGCCTGGTCTCCGCTGATGCGTTCAAATCTATCTCTAAGGGCTACGGGAGTTAGCTGGAACCTATTCAAAAGTAATTTTTTAATGTGAGCATAATCGTCTCCTCTTTCAGGTGGTTCTATTGCCACCAATTCAGTCGATTCCACAGGAAGCAAAGGAATGAGCTGTGAAACTCACCTATCTTCTGCTACTTTTTCTTTTTTGGCTTGCCTCTCGAAAATTTCAAAAAACAGATTAATATCTGCATTTTTGTCATCAAATTTAGAAATCAAGTCTTTTAACCCGTTAAAGCCTAAATTATTTTAAAATCGAAATTTTTGAAAAATATTTTTAAATTACATTTTATATATCATAAATAGAGTAATTATGAAGTTGTATCTATTCTCCGTAATTAGCAGCTGAGATAATAGGTGATCTATAAATAGATCGCTGGGCGCTTATGGTAGTAAAAGACCAAGTAACTTTCCTGTGGTTTTATATTTAAAAAATTTCAAATTTAGGGAAGAAATGTAACTTTTGTGAATTTAAAAACAACTAATGAGATTTAAAAGAGAAAATATTATTTTACTGATCTAAACTTACTTAGTTACAATTTTATACAGCCAGTTTGTAAAAGTTAAGTGTGATATAATAGAAAACATTTCAGACAAAGGGTTACATTACATTTTGTACAAAATGTAAGAGGTCTACCCTTACATTTTTGAAACTGGCATCTTCTTTGGTTTTGTCTTTTTCCTATAAAATGGTCTTGTCTATTTAAACGCATAGAGTTTATTACGTTTGATCTTGATGACATCATCTGAGGTCTTCCAATGCTTTTCTTAGAATTTGTTCTCCGTTTGAGGTACGCAACGGCGATATATCTTCGGATGTCTTTTATACTTTTTATATTTCTTCCATGGGTACACAAATTTCTACATTACCTGACAGATCTTTTACCGATAGAGTAGTCATTTCATCATCATCAAAATAATCTTCGTCAGTTAACTCATCCACATCAGGCGATAAAGCAATTATATCAGACTCTATTTCCTTAGAATATATTCTAACGTTTTTCTGTGAAATTACACGAAAAAAAAAAAAAAAAATAATACACTAACGCAAGATCAATAATCAATTAAAACATTAATAAAAAAAAGTTATCAAATAAATAACAGAAAAAAATAGAAAATAAAAATAAAAAAAAATTACTAAATTTTTTTTGGATACAGAATCAATGCATTGAACAAAATGAAATCAACAGCTGATTGGAAAAATGCTTAAATCTGTTAGCACATTAAAAAAAACATGATAAAAACTAATACGAATGATAAAAAATTTTCATATTCTGAGAAATATCTTAAATAATACGTCACGGTAAATAACACGCTATTTACCACTTCCTTCTAATCGCAGACATACACTAACGTATCAGTAACATAGACAATTTAACTTCTGTCATTTCCTATTTTTCGCTCTTAATCTTGATTTTTAGCTTTCTGCTTTTTTCCTTTCTTTGTCTTTTTCTTTATTTCTTAAATCTTCCATCCGTTTATGGTTTCATATCATAATTTTATTTGTAATTTATCTTAATTTCTACCTTTCTTAGATATCGAGGCTTCTACCCTAATTCCTCACATTCTAACAGGTCACTTTCGCAGTTTAAAAAGAAAGCATATGAAAAATACACACTATAACCAACTAAACCAGAGTACTACACTAAATGAAGAAAACACACATATATCAAAACCAAAACAATCTTAATAACACCACTAAGTAAGTTTAAAATCAATATGCAAAGTTGACAATATGCTAAACAATAGTATTATAACAATTTAAGTAAATACACATATACCCAAAACAAGTATAATCCTAAAAACACCACTAAATAGGTCTAAAATCAATATGCAAAATTGACAATTGTGCTTTTAAACTACAAATGTGTACTCAACTATCAATAACATAAATAAAAACATGTTGCTACGATTCTGATCCCGAAAACCAAACTAAAACATAATAAATTAAAAAACAACACTTTCACACAAACAACTCTTTTAGACTCTTGGAAATCAAATGAATTAGCGCGAGTATAAAATTCAATTAAAATTCCAAACAGTACTAAACCAATAAATAACTACTGCCCCGAGCATAATCTCACAGAAAGGGACTCACCTCTTTTTTTTTCTCGACGGGTTTCTCTCTTTTGTGGTTGACACTGCGCCGCTCCTTCTTTTGTCGTCTAAGGAACTTCTTTTCGTAGTTGACAATGGTGAAGCTCAACCTCTTGATCTTTGAGAACTTTTCCTTTTCGCAGTTGAAGCTGCGGCACTTCACTAGTACAAAACTGGATTCAGTCTTCAGACCGTAACTTGAATTATCACACACAAAAGTCCTTGAGAAAATTTCTCTCCTCACTGGGCGAGTAACTTCTTGCGATTCTCTCTCCTAACCATACAATTTTCGAACCGGGGCACTGTGAAATTCAGAAACGTGTATTCCAGCATTTATTCCATTTAAATGCAACCCGCGGCCACCAGTTATTTATATATATAAGCTGTAATGATTTCTCAATCAGCTTATAAAAACACAATTTATTACAAGTAAAGAATAAAAATGATATTTTTACACTCGTTCCAAGATTGGGATCACAGTCTCTTTTACAGTAAAGATCAGTTCCTCTGGTAAAAAGGGCCAAAATACTTCGGCTCTGAAGGTCAACTATAATCGTGGGTGAGAATGAAGTTCGTCTCTCGCTGTCTATAGCTAGAGAGGCCTCTGGTCAGTCCTCTCTCTGTATCGGTAATATCAGCCAAAGTCCTTCGCTGTCGACTATAATCGTAGATGCAGACGTCGTGAGTTTCTCGCTAAATCGCTTGAGAGGCCTCTAAACGGTTCTCTCTGGTTCTCCCTGCAAAATCTCACGCCGTGCTTTTTAAAGCCCAAGTTGCTCCTTGTTCCTCTTTTCAGCTCTTTTTTCCCCTTGTCTGTCGGCTCCTCAAACGTGGGAAAATTTCCGACCCAAAAGGTCGGGTGACCGCCTCCAGACCCGCCGGCGTCGCTGAGGATGCGTGAGAAACGGAAATTCCACACAGGCCGGGGAATATGTCCACTCCCGGATTCTGAGGAATGGTCGTGGGAACAGAGGTCAGAAATGTTGACCACCCATATTAACAACTTTCCCCCAGAAATTAGGGAAAGGAGAGCGGCTACATAACACTACTATGTGTGATGTCACAAGCCTATCTCATTTGAGTCACCAGGCATTGTATCTATTAAGTGCTGGTATAAGGCTTTAATTCCCGTAAAAACACATAATCGCCCCTCTTCTGGAATTTGACTGCTGGAGGTACCATTGCTATTCATACTTCATCAGAAAATCTGAAATCTTAAAAGTGTCAAAGAATCTAAGGTAAAGTGTGAACATAATGCACACACACACACGCCCGAAATAAATACAAAGAGCAAATTCAAACTTTTGATGTAGAGATTATTAATAAACACCACTAGTTTAACGAAAAAATTACTTATACGTAAGAAACCGTAGATGCGTGATGTGCACAACACAATTCTAGTTAGGAAATATAAAGCAACAACCCTTTTACCGAGTTGTGGTATTGGAACAACATTATATAGTTACTGACGAAAAATATCGATTGCTTGTTTCGAATGATCCGTGTGGTTATCTTCACACAAAAAATTGACAATAGAATGAAAAGATATGAAGTACAATAATAGTAAATTTGAATAATGAATCATACTGCTCCAAGTAATACAAAAATAGTTGTCCTTTTTCTCGTGTTGGAGATATGTCTAGAAATATTCCATTTCACTGCTAAAATGGATGTTAAGGCTTAATTATTTGTTGTAGAGGACAGGGTTTGCAAAATACACTGGTGTCCAAAAGATAAGCATAAATCGTAAAATGCGAATAGTGAGTGAGTGAATGAATATTAACGTTCCACTGTTCAGCTACACGAGGGATTTTGGGGAAGGTCCGCGTACTTTTGAACCATGGTCAAGGGACGCGGAAGACACCTGAGATGGCACCCTCCTCTCATAAAAAACCACACCACACCACGGGAAGACGTTTGAACTCTCGACAGATTTAACGCGTGCATCGCCCCTACATGGCGGGTCTTCAGTGGTACTGGGATCAAACTAATGACACGCTAGCCACGATCCGATGCCTAAGCCATTTGGCTATCGCGGCCACCGTAAAATGCAAAAAAAAACATGGAGTAAATATTAGTAAAATTATTCCAAATTTCTTGCGGATATTAATTGGGTGAAGAAGAAACATTGGGATTATGCAAAACTTTTCAGTCGACTACACCCTGCGCGAAACACCGATTCACGCGGCATAGGAAGTTCAGACAAGTTTCGTGCAAATGCTGTGCGAAGGAACATTGTTAACCATCAAACAAGGAGAATGATGGCACAATGACGCCAATTGGACATTTTTACGAAAGGAAGAATCGTTGGAATGCTGGAATCCTCACGATCACAAACCGAAGTGTCTCGAATTCTGAATGTGGACCAGTCTGTGATCTCAAGACTGTGGCAGATGTTTTAAAGAACGGGAGATATTACCGACAACTAGTATCAGGTCGACCAAGAGTCACAACCCCTCGCCAAGACCGATGTCTGGTAATGAGTGCGTGACGTCAGAGGGGCAGTACTGCCAGAGCGCTGGGTTTGGCGCTTACAGTCGCCACAGGAATACGAATTTCGTGACAAACTGTTTACAGGAGACTCAATCATGCTGGCCTGTATGCCAGAAGACCAGCAGTTTGCATTCCCCTCGCGTCTGCGCATAAACGCACTCGTTTGAACTGGAGTTTGAGACATTAACATTGGAATGTGGAAGAGTGGGCCTATGTGATGTTCAGTGACGAGTCCCGGTTTAGTCTGAGTAGTGATTCTCGGCGGGAACGATATGGAGAGAACGTGGAACACGTTTTGAACCAAGAAACATCATGGAAAGATATCATTTTCCATCAAGGGGAGTAATGGCATAGGCAGGCATCATGATTGACGGCCGCACAAGCCTCCATTTCTTTGACACGGGGTCTGTGACTGCTCAAAGATACAGAGATGAAGTTCTTGAGCCTTATGTTCGCTTGTTTCGAGGTGCTGTCGGTCGTGACTTCATATTCATGGATGATAATGCGCCATGTCAGCGAGCGGTGCTGATTGATGACTTCCTTGAAACGGAAAAGTTCCAGCGCATGTCGTGGCCTGCGAACTCCCCTGATTTAAATCCTGTCGATCATGTATGGGATATGCTCGGGAGACAAACTGCAGCCCTTTCGTACCCACCAAGCTCGTTACAGAACTGAAGAGAACTCTCCAAGAGTCTTGGAACCGTTTGAGCCCACATCTCATTCATTATCTCATAGCAAGTATGGTAAATCGCTGTACAGCGTGCCTGGCTGTCAGAGGTAACCACATGCCTTATTAAACTGCAGCATCAGTATTTTATTTAATGTTTTCTTTCAAACTGCGACTTTGGATAATAAAATTAATTAGTATCATTCGTTTGATTTGCTTTTTTATTTTATAAACATTTTACACTCGCATATCACGTTTCCTGCCATTCTGATTTACAGTTCCTTCTTTATTCACATAATTATCAATTATGCTTAACTTTTGGACACCAGTGTATATATACATATATAATTTTTAACGATGTCTGCAGTCACCTCCCCCCCCCCTTTTCAATGAGAGCTGATGCAATGCCGCCCAAAACTCTCTTTTTTGTTAGGGGGGGGGGAGGATATTTTGAAAAGTATTTTTGAATCGAGAGGTTCTCTTCCAAAAAATGCTTGTCTCAGAAGGTAATGCCGTATAATTATAATTACATGAAAATCCTAAGAACATAGGAATTTTTCTTTGGATAGAGAAAAATAAATTTTGACAGGAAGAATCCGCGATGCACAAGAAATCAGAATTTAATAATGCCTGTAAATTAGAATATAAGAGTATCTTTTATGATAAATGTAAAATATAAGAAACATTTATTCGAATAATAACACCATACCTTAATCTTAACATGCATAAAGATCTAGATGTAATGCTAGATAGAAATTACGGAATTCTAATCCCAAAAGAGATGATGTTTCTCCTTTATAGAAAAATCAATTAATTAAAGAAAACTGAAATAATATAAGTATAGAAGGGGTAAAAATATGAGAGGATGAAAAAAATATAAACAAACTGCATAATTTACTTTCTAAACATATCCCATCTAAGATGGTCAGTGCCTAA
Source organism: Trichonephila clavata (assembly GCA_019973975.1). NCBI lineage: Eukaryota > Metazoa > Arthropoda > Arachnida > Araneae > Nephilidae > Trichonephila > Trichonephila clavata. The sequence goes on from BMAO01021815.1 coordinate 84,559, forward strand.
TTTTGGATATCAAGGTGGAGAAAATCCACTCCAGTTGAAATCGAATGAAGTAGTGTGAAAAATTAAGCAAATTAAATGCATTTGCATTAATTATTTTTAAACATGTGTATGCATAAATGTTTTTTAAAATTGCATTTATTTAATTTCATTATAATCTTAATACTATTGTAACTGTAACTTCTTTCATTTGAGTATAAGAACTATAATTTGTAGAGAAAAACGAATAAGAAAGGTCTATGGAAAATACTGGAAGGTGTAAGTATCGCGCTCCTATACAGGGCCATTTTTAACCATCCCGGGGCCCTAGGTACTTCAAACTACTACCTCCCAATTTCCAGAGCCCCCTCCCCCTGCTTCAACCCTTATCTTACCAGTTTGGGTTCCGGAGAGATTTTCCTTAACTCTTTTCTAATTCTTTGTTTTGCTCTTTCGAGAGTTTTCCATTATGCTCCGCCGATGAACCCGAGAGGAACAATGTCGGGATATTAACGTAATCACACAAACTAAAAGATATTTCGTAGCGATCTCTAACCTGTAACATAAAGTATCAGCTTCAGCTGTTGTTCTGGAAAATAAATATCAACACATTTAAATGAGCTGGTTACCTATTCTAGAGAAAGTGATTGTTCTCAGAAAGCTGTAACTTCTGTCACCATTTTCAGTCACCCCATAACCTAGGTTAAATGATATAACCACCCCATATCCTGCGGATTTTTTAGACATAAAAGTTAACTTTTGATACCCACATAGAGCAAGTTTGCAAAAATACAAAGGCTGAGCTGCACGTTAACGCAGTCCACTGCTCCTTTTCCATTTAGAATTATTGAATGAACAAAATATTTGAATTTTGGTTGATTCTTAAGCTATTACTGAAGGGTTTTTTTTCATCTATGTTATTTTCCCCCAAAATTTAAATGAGAGTATATAAGTTCAAGGAATTTCGCAATCACACCTCGTCGCTGCTATTTCACAATTTCTTAAACCTAAAATAAATTCTTCAGCTCTAAGTTTTTTTTAAATGAAGTTTAAGTTTAAATTGAAGAGTGCTTTGGTACATTTTGAAATTATGATATTCAGGATAACTAGAATCCTTGTTTTACTAGCACAAAGAAGGGAAATTTTAAAAATTATTTGAGGTGCTTAAGCACCACATTGTATTTTCACAGTTAATTGATACAGGGGAAACCTGAATTTGGTGCTCCCCTTGGCAAAATTTGTAGAAATTTGATTGCAAAATTATATCAAAACAGGATTGAAGGGGTCTCAGTGGTGTTAATTTTGTTTCGAGGAGCAAAAATATAAACAATTTTCAAACAGGTATACTTCTTTTAAGTTTAAATTAAATAATTCGAATCTTGAACACATTATTTACAAAGGATTATTGGTTCAAAAAAGTACAAAAGGTTTAAAATATAATCTTAATTTATAAATTATAAGCATATGCAAATACGAAATAATTTTGCGATAAATATTAAGTAATTTTGCGTTGCTCACGCTATTTTCTAAAATAGTAGCTTATGATGTATAAAACTTTATAGAATTATAAAATATATCTTACTCTTTAAACCCTAGTAATTTAAGAATAATATATCTTTAGTGTTTCAAAATATTTGAAAAATATTGAAATTTTTAAAAAAAATTTTGAAAATATATTTTATTTTTTAAGAAATATAGTTTACTATTCTATTTATTTAAAAATACTACAGTGTAACAAGAATACATTTAACTTTAAAAATCAACTTATTGCTAGTAATTAAAGCTGCTTCTTTAGAAAAAACTTGCGCAACGTAAAACTTAATTAATATTTCTTATAAAAATATTTCTCATTTTCATATGCTTATAATTTTTAAAATTATGATTATAATTTAAAGATGTTACACTTTTTTGAAGTCCATTCCTTTATAAAAAATGTGTAAAAGATTCGAATTATTTAATTTTAATTTCAAAGAGTTATATGCATTTCAATATTGTTTATATTTTAACCCCTCTAGAGAAAGTTAACACCTCTGAGACCCCTTAGGAAAAAAAGATGACTATTATTATGTTAAAAATTGTTATATTGTAAAAAAATTATTAAATATTGAGATAAAACTATAATTTTGTCAATAAAATGGTTTTTATTAAAAAAATTTTGATTTGTACGACCATTTTATTGTACAAGACTGAAGTATGATGTGTATTAATTCATTTTAAATATTTCATTTTTACGCTTTTAGTATTACAATTTTCAATGTCCAATATTTAATTTTTCTTTGAATTCTAAATTTTCACTTTCTTTGTTAAAAAAATTATTATTTATTTTTTAAGTATTTGAACAGTGTGTAAATAAAAAAGAAATACATTCATTACAATTATATTAAACACAATCTGTTTCAATTAAGAAATTAATAGTTAGCCGTAAAAGTATTTAGTAAGATGAACAATACAGAAATATCATTAATTACTCTCTCTTTATTTTAAAATTTGTGTAATAAAATTATTTCTTTTGAGTAATTGTAAATTTTAAGGCATTGTTTTTTCTTTTACAGATACAATTTAACGAACCTGTAAATATATCCAGTCTCTATAGCATCAGATTAAAAGAATATTATATGAAATATTATAATTATATTATATATATACTTCTCTATCGCCATTCCTAAAATAAGTAACTTTAAATGAAATTAAATAGTTTTCTGACGAAAAAACCTGAGTTAGAGAAGAAATATTTTGCAAGAAAAGTACTGAAAAGCATCGTTATTATTCCTGTTGAAAAAATTTCAGGTTAAATTTAGTTGTTTGTGTAGAAAACAAAATGCCTAAAATAATTTTCCTATATAATATATTTCATAACTGCAGATTCTGTGAGTAGAATGTAAAAAATAAATGTTTTGAATATATTCTGTAGAATATATTCAAAGCCAGTGCCATCTACTAAAAATATAATGTATCACAACTCAATTTAGGCAGTTGTTTAAAATGAAATACAGTCGACTTTGCCGATAAATCGAAGTTGAAGGGATCAATGAAAAACTTCGAATTATCAAGAGTTTGAATAATCAAAAGGGTAGAAAAAAAATTCCGAAATACACGAAAAGAATTTTTTTTCTAACACATTTATATTTGAAACTATGAAATAAAACAACAATTGTACACACGTAGAAAATTATTTTAAAGTATTTTTAAAAAGTACATATTTTACAGTTTAAGTATTATATAGAAGTTATAAAAGTCCTGTATTGTATGCATTGATTAGGAGTTTTGGAGGGTCTCCCCCATGTTTGTGGAATTACGAGATTGATACGGGTGATAATACGCCAATGGCGTCGAGACCTTATAGTCATAATAGGGTGAAGAAAAGAAATGATCGACTATCATGACAACAAAATGTTGCGAGAGTGAACGATTATCTCTATTCAGTCTCCATATGCGTCACCAGTAGTGTTGTGCAACAAAAGTAATGGGCTATCTCCAGAGTCGCCAGAAGCTTATTGGTTTGCAATAGACTATCGCAAGTTATCGCGATAAATAAAAATATCCTTGTTATTCACTTCCACTAATAGAGAGTTTAATTACAAATATCCCTAACACTAGAGTTATGTCAGATATCTTTTTGGTTAGCGGTGAATTTAAAACATATTCGTAAGATGGCAATCGTCACAAAGAGTGGTACAAATGCATTTACGAAGAAGCCGTTTGGTCTCTCCGGAGCGGCTCAAAATTTTTAGAAGGTGATTGACGTTATCCTTAAGCCAGTAATAGGGAAGTTCGTTTCAGTTTATATGGATGATATCATAAAAGTTTCAAAATCGTTTGAGGAGCATGTTAAATATTTGAGGGAAGATTTGCGGTTGTTGAAAGAGACCGGTTTAACGCTGAACCAGAAAAAGTGTCGTTTCGCGTATAAGAAGCTGAAGTACTTGGGTTTTGTGATCAGTCATGAGGGTGTCCGGACGGATAAACCGAAAGTGAAAGGTATATTGAAGGTGAAACCTTCGAAGAATGCACGCGACATAGCAAAGTTTCTTACCATGACGGTTTAGTATCAAAAGTTTACTAGGGGATATGCTGAGCTGTGTGCGAGCCTTTGTACCGGTTAAAAAGGTAACGAGTTAAATTTGAATGGCTACAATACTCGAAGAGATAAAGAGGGCGGAAGGGAAGGCCCAATGTTGAAGTTAAGAGTTAGTTTGAATTGTATACGGATGCGAGTGCAGTAGGTGTTAGTGCGGTGTTGACACAGCGAGATAAACTTATTGCATACGCATCTCAAACCTTGAGGAAGGCTGAAAGGAATTATTCCGTAATAGAAAGGGAACATTTGAAAGTCATTTGGGCGTTCTAAAAGATTCGAACTTACTTTGACCAATTACTGGTTAAAGTAATTACGGTTCACGTGGCATTGACGAAGTTAACAAATGGGGGAAACTTGTCAAGTAGGATGTTTCATTGGACACTTAATTTAGCAGAATAAAATGGGGTGAGCGAACCTAGACCAGGGAATCAAAATGTAGTGGAAGATCAGTTGTCCAAAAATCCGTTGGAAAGTATACCTGAATTAAGGATACCATGCGCTTATTTTTGTCATCTAGAGAACAAGTTATTGAGAAACAAAGAATGTTTCCTGAGTTGAATCATACTTACAGTTATTTGGGGAATTCTGAGGATAATTCAGTTGATTTGGCGATTCGAGATAAATGTTCCCAAAATTTTAAACTTATGGACGGATTACTATTTTATTCACTTAAAGATCTGAGAGTTTATATACCGAAATCTCAAAGGCTTGATGTTCTACACGGGTTTCATGGCAATCCTATATCGGAACACTTAGGTAAGATAAAAACTTACTTGAGGATGATTGACTCGTGCCTTTTTCCTTACATGCGGACAATTATCATTAAATATTCCACCTGCGACATATGTTAGTGATTTAATTATAAAAACGCTTTACCATCTGGTCTATTAATTCCAATAGAAGCTAACAATCCGAATGAAATAATTTCGTTAAATTTGCTAGGCTCATACCCAGCATCTAAACCGGAGAGATATAGATTTATTTTAGTGATAGGCTTTACTAAATGGTTAGAAATTATTCCTTTAAGTAAGGTCTCAGCTAAGGCAATAGCTAGCACTTTTGAAAATTAAATTTCGAGTTATGGAGCTCCAATTCAAATGAGTAGCGACAATGGTCCCCAATTTATATCCGAGATTTTTGAAGATTGATGCCGCAGTATGAGCACTCGTCAAATTAAAACTGACGCATATAGACCGCAGTCTAATTAGACAGAGCGGGTAAATCACACCCTTCAGATGATGGTCAGTTATGTTAAAGGGAATCACGAAACTAAGGATCAATTTCTCAAAGAATTCTCGTACGCCATACGTACAACAGTACACGAGTCGACAGTAAAAATGCCGGCGGAACTATTTCTAGGAAGGAAGTTGATGACCCAGTTTCAAAAGTTGATAATGATGCCAAACGGTCCAGAGTTAGTGTGCAGAAATATAAAGAAGTTGTTGGAGGAAGCGAGACAGCGGGCAAAGATACAGCAACGTAAGTGGGCAAAGATACAGCAACGTAAGTGGGCAAAGTATTATAACAGAAGGAGAAAAGAATCCATTGTTAAGGTGAAGGAGCAGGTGTTGTTGCAAACACTTCCTATGAGTTTAGCGAGTAAAAGGGTTATGGGAAAATTCCAATCTAAGTTTGAAGGTCCGTTCCAGTTGATGCGAGTGGAAAGTAATAATGTGGTGGTATAAAAAGAGAGTAAACAGCTAATGCGCATGCGCGCGCGGTTAGTGTGGCTCAGGTGCGAATTTATATCGCGAGCCAGGGATGAGGTTGAGGGTAAGACAAGCAGGTTTAGTAATGAGGGGTGTAGAAGCGCACGGGGAAAATATGAGGTGAGAGATAGAGAAAGAAGCTCACTCTACATGGCACATCCTTGATACTAGCAGTTTCTTCAACGGTTTTTTTCAGGACATCTGCTATTCCTTTGCTTTTTTCGTTTTTCCTTTCGTTACGTAACTTGGTGCAGCTGTTCATGGATGTAAGCTTGGTGCAGCTATTTTGAGGCTTGGGTCTTGTTCCTGGTCTCTTTCGTTTTTTAGCGTAACTTTACGGCATTTAAGTTCGTCGTTTCGAAGTCCATTTTGTCTAGGTCCGAATCTGTAATCATTCTTAGTCAATTGAGTAACGGAAAATAATTGGGACCCCCCCGCGCAAGGTCAGATCTTAGGCACCAAGCCAGATCTTATATATGTATATATACTTGCTAGAAAAAGTCTGCGTTTATCTACTACTGCGTACAAAACAACAAAAAATTTAAAAACCAGAATTTGAAATTTTTTCAAAAAAATGATATTTTTTGTAGTTCATTCCAAATATTGAAAATAATAAAAGTAAACATGGTTTTTTTTCATAGCTTTTAAAATAAAAACAGGTTTGTAGCCATACCAACAATAATCAAGTAGAAAAAGTCTGCGTTCACTGTTTTAGTAGTAACTAGAAAAATCACTTAAAAAGGATAATGAGCTATTTAATAGCTGCAGTGGTGTAACAGAAAATAATAAGGTCCCCTTCGCAAGGTCAGGTTTGGGCCCCAAGCCAGATCTTACAAAATCAAACATAATGTACCTATACACATCACCTAAAAATATTTAAAAATTAAATTTATAACTGAATACAAAATCATCCTGAGTCTGAATAAACGAAGTAAATAACCTTTAACATTAGAGAAATATGGAAAATCTCTCTAACAACAGTCGAAAGATAACCTGGTAACTTAAATAAAAACTATACACTAAGAAAGACACAAAAACTGTAAAATAATTTTCGTTTTCAAATTCTTGAGAAAGAAAAAAGATATCGCTTACCTTATTCTTTACTACTCCTTTTCTTCAGATAAAGTATCCTTATTAGCTGAAATGTCCGAAATTCTGTTTTTTTCTAGTGAATTAATTTTCATTTCCATGATTTGTTAATCAGGTTCACTAGCATAACAATGACTAGTACTTGCAGATATTAAAATTTTATCCAATTTTGCACATTTGCATTATTATACTCCTTTTTCTTTCGATTTTTTTTTTGTTGAGAAACATTCAAAGTTTTTTTTAACTCCCCTCATTTTAGAGCCGCGTTTCTTCTTATCTTTTTGACAAAAAGTACCATTTTTTGAACAAGAATATTTAATTTCGATAAAAATAATAAAAATGAAAGCGAGAAGAGTGATGGAAATGTATAAAAAGAAAAGGAACACACCCTAAATTTAAGTGCATTGAATATAAAAATCAGATGTCTGTTCTATATAAAAGCAATTTTGTGAAACGTTTCTCATTATGCTTTATTTGATTGACGTAGAATTACAACAATTGCCAACTTAATTTATAACTTGCCAAATCGGCAACCCCGATTTCATGTGTTTTGTGCACTTAATTGGCAACCATATGCTTCATTTCATGTAATGTCTCCAATAGGTAGCGATAATATGTAAGTACCATAGAAAATGACACTCCATTCAAACTAATTAGGATTATTAGTGCCAATATCGTGATTTAAGTTAGAATTTTTGATACTTATAATATTAGTAACATCACAGCCAAATTAGCGCCATGCGAATCGCTCATTGATATCAAAACAACTTGGATTCTTAGGTGTTTTTATATGAAAAAAAATCAGTCAGATTTTGGTGGGATATAGCGTGATTTGCTTAGTGCCGGTTTCGTTGTGGTGCTGCAAATACGTAAGAAAACGAATTTTTATTTACGTATGAGGTTTTGTGACATGTTTTCTTTTCGTTCTGAGCTGTTTGTGGTAGTTAAGTCAAAATTAGACCTTTATTTTTATATTTAAGGTTGCTTCTTGGTTTGAATTAATGTCATAAAATTGGTGCTAAACAAATCACACCTTCATGTCAAAACAACGAAGATTCTAACATATTTTATATGTGAAAAACCAATCATACACACAGTCAGATTTTGGCAGAAAATGGTGTGATTCATGAGTTGCAAATTTGGCTGCGGTGACATTAATAATACTGATAATAATTGCTCATTCATGAACACAAATATCAGTGGATTTTTTAGACAATGGAATTAAACAAAAAAAAGTAGTACTAAATTAAAGTATTTGCTATAAACAGATTAGCAATATTTATAAAAAACTATTTTCCATTTTTGTCAAACATGTTATTAAATAAATTTTGGTATATGTTCTACATGTTGCTTTTGGGGGGGGGAGGCTCATAGTTTTTATAACTGACTAGCTTTCATGGCCCGGCGTTGCACGGGCTTATACCGAGGGTATAACTTAATCCCCATGTTAATTTCCTCCTTTTATTCTAACGCCAAAACTTTTGTGGGGTTTCACGCGTACGATGTGAGTGCATGTCCCGTGAGTGCGCGTCATGGCTTTGTCGCTTAACATTTTCCCTTCTTATCACAAATTCTCGATCCTAGTACCACTGAAGACCCGCAGTGTAGGGGAGCGATGCACGTAAAATCTGTCGAGAGTACTTGACCATGGTTCAAAATTACGTGAACCGTCCCCAAAAGGTCTCGTGTAGCTGAACAGTGGGACGTTAATATTCACTCAATCTTCACAAATTCAGCACTTCCAATATTATTTTCCGACATTACTTTGATTTCTTTCCTCTCCGCTTAGCCCGGCATTGCACAGGCTTTTACCGAGTGAATAACTTCACCCTCATGGAAATTTCGCGTTTCCCTCAGGCCGATAGCACTTGTGTGTGTGTGCGCGCGATGTGAGTGATTTCTTTAACTATGTCATAAAAACTCCCTTTTTCGAAATTTTTTCTTGCGTTGGGTGTGGTGTGGTAATTATTAAAGATGGGTGAAAGCTCAGGTGTCGTCCTCGTCACTTGAGAATAGATGAAAATTTCGAGGTCCGTCACCAAAAATTTTCGAATAGGCAAACAGGGTGAATTTTAAAATCACCCACTCACTTTCCAATTCTTTCGTTGCAATTTTTTATTTCCCGGAAACGAAAATGTAGTCTTTTCAAAAATAGTTGTATGCTGAAAAAAAGACAGAAAGTATAAATTTTTAAAATTACAAAATTTCACTACTATTTTAATTCTTGGAGTAAAATTGTGAGGATTTTTTGAAATATTCCGACACGGGGGAAAAAAGTTTCATGCAATTACCTTCATAAAAGAAGAAATTATTAAATTATTGATTTAAGTATTTTGAGTGTTTTATTAAAATTTGTTCAAAAAAGTTTTTGGCTTTTTTTTAAAATCACTGATTTTAAAAGTTTTAAATTGAAAATTTCGAAGTCCGTCGCCAAAAAACTCTGGAGTAGGTGAACAGTGCGACTTTAAAAATCCCTTACTCACATTTCAATTCTTTCGTTGCAATTTTTTAGGCTCCGGAAACGAAAATGTAGCTTTTTTAAAAATAGTTGTATGTTGAAAAAAGACAGAGAAGTAGAGAAATTTTTAAAATTACAAAATTTCACTACAATTTTAAATCTTGAAGTAAAATTGTGAGGATTTTTTAAAATGTTCGACACACGGAAAAATAGTTGAGGAATTTTTGAAATGTTCGACACACGGAAAAATAGTTTCATGCAATTATCTTTACGAATGAAGAATTTATTAAATGATAGCTGAAATGCCCGTTCTTCGCACGGATTAAGTTTTAAAAACCAAAATTCATCTATTATAGCAATCAAAATATTTTTTAGGGAGGGTAAAACCCTGTATTAAGTAGTATAACCAAAAATTAAAAATATTTTTTTCAAATGAATGTTCACATTATAAATAATTTTAAACAAATTGCAATTTGGCTTAAAAATAAATAATTTAACAAAAACAAATATTTCAATGTAAGAGAGAAAATTAGCATGCTAAAGAGTAAATAGATATGAATGAATACAAATATAAATAAAAATTATTAGAAATGTGATAGCAGTAGTAAGTTTCTGCTATGGGAACTATGGGTGAAATAACTTGCAATAGATAAACCGAAAGAAAAAATTAATGATGATAAAGTGATTCTCACTAAATGCTATCATAAATAAGAAACATTAGGAAACTTTCAACTGAAAAAAAATTAAATTAGTATTATATGAGGTATGGGTGCAATGCTATCTAACATCTCTGTAATACATTTAATATAGAGTATTAAATGTAATTCAGTACTAAAAAAAAATTAATTAGTATGAACTAAAACCAAAAAATCTACCTAAAACAGATATAACAGGTCCCCATAGAAATAGCCCAGAACCAACAACAGTACTAAATGAAACAAATAATAAACCATGTTGCTAAAAAATTAACCATTATAAATGATACAGTTTTCTGGTTTGCAAGATTGTCAGAAGGGTAAAGTTAAGTCATGATGAAAAATCTGTTCAAGGAGTGCATCTCATCATAGTTTCAGCGCATAGCCCCTTTTTTGTTAAAAAAAAATTTCTGATTTTTTTTCATTTAAAACAAAGATGAGTTCTTATCGGTCATAGGGACCATAAGGCAAAAAACAGTGACACTCAAAAAAACATTGTACATTCAGGTTTCTCATAAATAGGAAGCATTATCTTCAATATATTACCAACATGTTAACAGCAATTCATTTGAATTTGGTGTCATTTTCTTTCTGTTATATTTTAAGCAATATTTTTCTACAATGAAGAAAACATTGAATATGCCGGTGAAGGAAGAATAGCAATAATCTTTATTTTCAACGACAGAAAATGGCATGAGAATAAAAGCAGGCGAGAAGTGAAGGTGTAGTTTCATTGATTGTAACAAAATACCCCTTTGATATTTGTATCATGATCTAAGATTCTGTTTATAAATAGCATCACAAATTATTGTTCCGCTTAAAAACTCAATTTTGAACACACAAAAAAACACACAGACATTTAATAAAATCTTAAATATTTAAAATTGATAAAAGAAATAAAATAAATACATATCAAAGTACCCTTACATATAGTAATTATAATATTAATCCAAACCAAAAAGCTACTTTAAATAGATAAATTAACGTTTGATTTTGAAGAAACTACCATAAGTAGCTCAGAACAAAAGAAGCATGTCAAAAAGTCTTATATGTAGATAGAAATTCTAATTTAAATCACAACATTAGCAATCAGTTAATCCTTATTAGTAATAAATGAATGTCCTTTTCTTTAGTTACATTTTTCTACTGTTTTGTTACAGTTGAAAAACATGGAATTTGCCAATAGAAGGAAAAGGGTACATATTGGAATAACCACAACAAAATTTGCACCACAATATCAAAATAAAAGATTCTTATATGTTTTATATGAAGAAAAAGTCAAATTTTGGTGAAAAAAGTGCCGCTTTGACTCTAATACATAAGTATCAGGAAAAGCAGTACCCTTTTTATTTTTCAATGGAAGGAAATGTTGGTGCTAACCTTTTATCGCACCAATGCCAACGTTCAAAATAACTCGCCAAGTTGGCAACGCTGATTTCAAATGTGTTTTATGGACTCAATTGGCAACCATGTGCTTCATTTCATGTAATGTTGTAATAATAATAGGTTGTGACAATATATGTAAGAATTGAAATGTCATAGGAAGATTTTTTGGTACTTATGTATAATTGCAACAATTGCCAACTCTATTAATAACTCACGAAGTTGGCAACCACGATTTCCTAAGTGTCGTCTTCCTATGTGTGCCATATGCTTTGTTTCATATAATGCTGCCAATAGGTTGTGATCATACTTATTATTTTAACCAAATCGTCATGCTATGCAGTTGGAAGTAGGCAAGAAGTACTGCTGAAATGTACTGATATAAGCTATTAGGATGGAAGTAGGCAAGACATACCGTTAAAGTGTACTAATATTCAGGCGATGTTTTAGTTCCAAGTTTTACTTACTTTGGGGCCACAACTACCTTCTGTTGCCGTGATATCAGCATCAGATGAATAGTAATGCAAATGCATCAGTAGATTGATAATACCACCAATATTCAAGTTAGCGAGAATAAGGAAAAGCAACCACACAAACCCAAGGCCTTTACAACTGTTTAGTACCAAAATACATACAAATGTTTTCTGCATTGTTGATTCTTCAAAAATAACAAAAATAATGAACAACATGGGGAAAGCAAACTTTTTTCAGATACAGCAAAAAGGTTTAGAGAGTGTAATCAGGCTTTATTGATAATCATAGTTCAGCTGGCATTAATCAGGAGCATAAAATGAAATAAAACATTTTACGGAAAGTAAATATCTTTTAAAGTGGCCAGAACAATAGAAATGGCCTTGCAAGCTGGGTAGTTGTTCCATTATTCAATTAACATACATTACAAACCACAAAAGTAAAAAAGAAATAATCATCAACAAAAATTACACAGATACATAAATTTAATGCAGTGGCTAGGCTTTAGTATCACCCACTCACGGCGGGATAAGTGTCCAATTCGACAATCCAACCAACCTTAGAACTAAATCATTACCGGAATAACAGAACACTTTAACGGTACACCATGTCCATTTTCAACCGTAAATAGCATGACCAGTTAGTTTGAAAAAGCTGTAAAAAATTAACAGTATACCATGTCCATTTTCAACCATAATAGCATGACCATTTTGTTTGAAAAAGCTGCACAAAAATAACATCCTTTATCTATTTTGAATTTTCGGAAAAGGATAAATACGTTATAACACATCGAAAGTCAATTGTTGCCAAATGGTAAAACAAAATTTAGAAAGAACATTTTTTTTATGACGATTTTTTTCGAAAAACAAATAAAATTCCATCACAAAGAGTAAGAAAACGAATAAATACAACCATAAATAAATATATTTACCGTAAAATGTGCTACAATCCCCCAAAATAGTTTACAACCTTACATATAGTAGAAACCTTAAATATAAAAATAAAAGTCTAATTTTGACGAAACTACAATACAAAGCTCAGAACAAAAAGAAAATGTCAGAAAATCTCATACGTTAATAAAAATTTGTATTAGCCTTCGTGTTCTTACGTATTAGCATCACCACAGCCAAACTGGCACTAAGCAAATCACACTATATTCCAACAAAATCCGACTGATTTTTTTTCACATAAAAACACAAACACAGAATCTTAGCTGTTTTGATATCAAGGAGCGATTAGCATGGCGCCAATTTGGCTGTGATGACACTTATATGTAAGTATCATAAATTCTAATTTTAAATCACAATATTGGCAATCTAATAATCCCAATTAGTTTGAATGGAGTGTCATTTTCTATTGTACTTACATATTATCGCAACCTATTGGCGACATTATATGAAATGAAGCATATGGTTGCCAATTTGGTGAGTTATTAATTAAGTTGGCAATTTTTGCAATAATACGCAAGTACCAAAAAAGGTTATTGCTTTTTACCGTTATCGGCTAATTCCATATTTCATCGATGTTAGGTTTGAAGAGTGTAATCAAGCTTTTTTGATAATCATAGTACAGCTAAATCAGGAGCATAAAATGAAATAGAACATTTTATGGAAAGTAAATATTTTTAAAAGTGGTTACAACAATAAAAATAGTAGCTTTAGGCCTTGCAAGATGGGTAGTTGTTCCATTGCGCAATCAACATGCATTATTACAAACCACAAAAGGAAATAAGAAATAATTTGAACAAAAATTATACACAGTTACGCAAATTCAATACGGTGGATAAACTTAACTTGATTACAATCCATCTGAGATTCATATCATGGCACAGATTTTAGGCGCCAAAGTTAAACCTAGAACCAAATGACATCGCCTGAAGATTAGTAATTAGTAAACTTTAATGGTATATATTACCCCATTCCATCAGTATAGAATGATTATTTAGTCTGAAAAAGTTGTATAAAAAAACCCCTTTTTTTTAAAGAAATGAAAAAGACAATATGTTGGAAATCAAATACGAAAATATCTACTGTTATCAAATTAGTGTTGCCAATCGGAAAAATAAAATTTAGAAAAAAAAATTTTTACGACTATTTTTTCGAAAAACAAATGTAATTCCTCCACTAAGAGTAAAAAAAACGAATAAATACAACCATAAATAAGTATATTTACTATAAAATGTGTTAAAATTCCCCCCAAAACAGCTCGAAACATTAATTTTCGCAAAGTTATGATTTGGCATGGCTGATGACGTCATATCTCCATTTAACTGAAAAATCGCATAAAAATTGAATTTTAAAAAAATCTAAAGTGAATTTCGAAAAAAACTCTTCGAGGTTAATAGCATAACGACCTATAGCTTCTACATGCCAAGTTTCATACATCTGGGTTGCTTAATTTCGCCGGAACAGCTGAAACACACAAACTCTTTCTTTTATTAGTATAGATAATTACTCATCTTTTGATCTCATGAATAGTTAACTTTATTCATCAAGAAGATCTTCACGGAAGCTATTGATGTGATTGAATGCATAACTAATTCTCTTTTGCACCTTAAAATTCTGAGTTTTTGCAATTTTTTGTTATGTTGACATGGTTTAATTTTTTTTCTGACAATCTGTTTTTCATATAGGTTTTTGAAGATTTTATGCATATGCATTGTATATATTTGTTACATATGCATACATTTCTATGACTTTTTTTTTGGTTGAAAGAAAAGGTTATTGTTTTTCTTCCTTTATCAGCAAATACCATATTTTCATCATTACAGGAAAACACATCAGATGCTGATCAATGTTGATCAAATTTTTTGTCACATGGCATCATGGCTTAATTTTGCTTCTGACAATCTTCAAATATGTAAATTTATTTGTACCATTTGTGATCGAAAAATATTTGTGAGAAAAAGATGGAGCTTGATACAATTTTCTGATATTTCTCTTGGGATTTTTTTAAAATTCATTGCTAATGCGATTTTACTTCTCATGGCATCACTGTTTAACTTTGCTTTTGATATGTTCCTCATTTAGTTTTATGAAGATCATATGATTTATATAAATCATCCTGTCCATATATGATATATTTCAATGATCACTAATTATTTATCATTGTATTTTATCATTTGATTTTGCAACTGAATAACAAATATTTTTAATCAAAATATTGCAAAAAATTATTGTTTAAAAATTAATTTTTTATCAACAAGGTTTATTATTTCTCTCATTAGGTTCATAATTTTTTTAAAATCTGTTTTTGATGGGTTTTTTTTTAAATTTTGGTTCTTACTAATTTAATTTTTTCACTATAGTATTACATCTAAATTTTATATTAAATGTAATACAGATGTTGGATAGTATTACTTGCATTCATCATGTAATTTAATGCTGCAGTGGATTTAATTTAATAGTTTATTACAATATAGGCCTATTTAAGGTGTGTTTTTAAATTTTAGTTTGTACTTATTTAATTTTTTTCCAATTGAAGGTTTCCTAATATTTTATTTATGATAGTATTTTAGTGAAATGGTTTATCATAATTAATTTTTTCTTCTGATTTACATATTCCATGTTGTTTTACTCATAGTTCCCATAGCAGAAATATGCTATTATTATCACTTTTTTGTTATAATATTTAGTTATATTTTCATTCTTTCATTCCTATTTACCTTTTTAGCATGTTAATTTTCTCTCTTACATTCACATATGTTTTTATGGAATCATTATTTATTGTTAATCAAAATTTTAATGTGAACAAACATAAAAAAGTTATTTTTAACTTTTGGATACACTACCATGTCATGGCTCAATTCTCTTTACAATATATCATGTTTGCAGAAAAAAGCTGAATTTTATTTATTTTTTTAAATTTAACCCGTACGAAGAACGGGTATTTCAGCTAGTTATTACTATAAATCGTTCATTTTCACTTTATTTACTTTTAAAAAATGCTTTTTTTTTACATTCCTTGTTCGCTAAAATTCGTTGAAGGAACGTCGTTTTTTGAAAATTTCAAGTTTCCAGGACTCTTTAATTTATATTCATTATTAATTCTTTATTATGTAATTGTTTAATCTCTTATATAATATAAAATAAAATTATTATTATATGTTATAATAATATGATATTCGTTATTTATAGCAGTTTTTATTATAATTTTATAAATAATATTACATGTTATGTTATTTATTTATAATTATTATTAAGTTATTGATTCATAATTATTATTGTTATTTATTTAAAGTTATTATTTTGTTATTCATTTATAATTATTATTATGTAATGTTATTTATAAGAATGTTAAATGAATATTCTTATGAATAATTATTATTTTTTTTGCAAAACAATGATAATTTTTTATAACTATTATTATAAAAATAACATTATTAAATCATACGATATGAATATTATATGTAGTTACTACTAAACTATATCATACGATTATTATTATAAACCCCATAATATTATTAGTAGACCATGTAAATCATTATTTTTTGATGATCTTGGTTATTCTCAATCAATTGTTCATTTGAAATATATTTCTAAGCAATTCCTTAAAATTATTTTCCTTACGATTTCTTACCGCTAGGCCGCCATCTTGTAGTCCATTACAGAGAGAAGAGCTGCTAGGCGCCCAGCAGCGATTCACACCTCGCCATATATCAAACCAGTTTCCTTTTTTTTTCATTATTTAAGTGTTAATTCCTGAAAGGTATGTACACATCCTGTATCTACAAATAAATATGCAGCATAAACTTTTGAACATTCTAAAATATTCTCAGAAAAGCAAATAGTAAAAAAACCCTTGGAAAAACATTAAAATATAAACAAAAGTAGTGAAAATATTATACTTTCAAAAATTAATGATATTCTTTGTCACATAATGTAATAATTAATCAAATATTTTAATCAAAAAAGAAATATCTTGTTTTTACCACTTTTTTAAACAATTTTTTATTTCTATAGTATAAATAAATACATGGGGCCGTACAAGTCATTATAATTTGAAGTCATTATCCACTTTAAATAGCACACTTCGTAGTGTGTTTGATTAAAATATGCAAACCTTTATATATATACTTCCGTCATAGGGGTTGTTACTTTCTATTATTGTCCATGATCTGTATTGGAGGTTGCCGTTTACGTCTCTCTCAGGCGGAAAGGAAATTTCTTAATAACACAAGAGTTCTTACTCGAATTGCAAGTTCGATCAAATGAGGAAATTCTTTCCAAAAAAAAGTTTTCACCATGGTTCAAAATTTTGTAGTCCATTGCCAAAGTCCCTTCGATTAGCTAATTCACTCTCGCTTCCCAAAAAGGGAAGAAGCAAAATCTATCTGTAATGAGTAAAGGAACTTTGCTGTAAATACGGTGAAGAAAAATTTGCTTTCTGAAAAAATAAAAATGAATCGAGCCTTACAGTAGTCGCATACGATGTGTAACATCTGACACGTTATCGCGGTAAAATCGCAAAAGCAACTTAAATCCTGAAAAAAATGAATCGAGTATGATTGGAAATAATTTTCTATGGAATAATTATATCTTTAAGGAAAATTTTATTTAATTAACACAAGGAGAGAGAGAGAAATGCAATTTTTTCTCAAAAATAATTATCCTTGTTCAATTTGGGAAAGAGCGGCAATGATAACTCATGATAACTAAAATATGACTCAGAAACTTGTGATTTCAAAGTATTTAAAAACCGTTGGAAAAATAGCATCAATAACAGTACCACTGTTACTTGTCCAAACATTTCAATTTGTGTTCATTTCGTGCTTCAGTTCATCATTCAAAAAAGCCATGAGTTGCTCAGCTTGTGCAAACTGAAGTTAACTTTAAAATCACCACTCAAAATCATGGGAAGCGAGTGATAGTTTTTTTTAAGAACAGAACCTCCTTTGGTATATGGTAAAAGTAAAAAATGCGTGAGTTGTTCTATTTGCGAGAGATGGCAACACCAGCTGTTCTGTGGTCCGGTCGCTTAAATTGTACGCAGCAATCGAAGATAGGTATCGAAACACGTTCGTCATTATCTAACCACGTCTCTGCCAACATGAGTAACGTACAATTTTGTGAAATAACGTCGAAATCTGTTTGGTGAGCCCTCAGACTTTGACAATTGAGTGTAAGGATCGCAAGTTTATCCTTTTTGAAGTTAAATAAGACTTGCTGGTATGTGCGAAGTGGATTTAGTGTCAAGTGCAAAAGTAAACGAATTTTTGAACTAGAATCTTTTGAAATGCTAAATTTAACAATATAAAAAAGGCTGGTAGCATGATGGCTACTAGAGTTGGACCTCACGTGGATATATCTTTACAAGATCCAGCTAAAGGACTTAGCTTCTTCTCTAGTCCTAAAGTGAGAGAACAAAACAAAAACAAAGATCCCACAGCCTAGACTGCAGGCGGGGAGGGGGCAGAGCCCCTCCCGAATAATGGAGAAAAAACAGAACTTCACTACGAGGGTAGCGAAGAGGCATCACCAAGCGCGCTGATTGGTCAAATTAAATAGCGTCCACTTCCCCAACTTCCTGTTACATATTTCCGTCCCTTTTCATGAAATCACTCCCACAAATCTCCAGCAACCGAGAGGAAAGATGTTCACCTCGGTTAAAATACGCTAAGAAATTGAGACAAAAGAAAAAGACATAAATTTCGTACAATGTAATTATAAGTTATTTTTAGCGTATCTTGTGCTTCAATGTATCTCGAGACTTCAACGAAGCAGAAATCATACAAATGACTGACCGTAATTTACAAAATACAGTCCACCAGAGCGTTTGTATGTGCATTTTTCTTAGCTTTATATTTAATATTGTGCGTAAGCTGATCTGTTACAAACTGCAAAAACATATGTAAAGTGCACAAAATTTTCATTGAATGCCATCGAAATAAAACCTGCGTGTGTTAAATATATTTTTCATGATATTTGCATACCGCTTATTATTTTAGTATAGTTGAAAATATAAAATATTTATAATTATAATAGCAGGATATTATCAAATTAAAATATGTTGGATCGTATCATTGAATAGGAAGAGTTTGACACACCTCTAATGTTAATAGTATTAGTATGCGAGATTTATCTGACTCTGTGTTATCCAGTCCCACCTATCGCCTAAGTTCGGAGTATTAATGTAATTAGAAAATGTATAGTGGACTTTTATAAATTTCAGTTTCTAGGTCGCGGATCCTATTCCCTCAATTTATGAAATTGCACATTGCTTCTCACAAAAATACAACTGCAAATGATACTGTCGCTACTGCTCTTCTGTTGAAAATAGATTTCCGATTAGTCCTCCATGCTATCCGCTAGATGTCACTACATGGTAACAAGGCTTGCATTACTTTCAAATCCTCCTTGGAAATTTTAGCACGAATGGACTTGCAGCACCTTCATTAGACTTTTGATCCAGTAAAAATCGGGGATCACATTCAATGATTTTCTAGAATGCAAATTGACTAATTTTATTTCTTTTTGGTTCAGTAAATAAGGCTACATTCAGAGCAAGAGCCCCGGATGCATAATTATCGTCTTTTCGAGGAGATAATTTTCCGAGTATTCGATCTCATAGAAGCACCTCCCTACAATGTTAAAATTTTTTGGTACAAAGCAGAACTTCCATTTTGGAGATATGATGTGTGGATATAACAGCTATATGACTGTAAAATTAATATGCCCCCCCCCAATTAAAATTGTTTCTAGAAGAAAGCTAAATAACTTTTAATCTAGTCGGATCTTATATAAAAATTTATTTGCGGCCAAGACATAATAATTGCTGGGGGCATAAATGCTTCTGTTTCGGCACAGAATAATTAATTTTTTCAGAAATGATGTCTGTACTCTTGCGCTGTGTTCTACACATATTAAATCTGGCTCTTGGCTGCAATTGCGTGATTATTGATTAAGCTGTTGTCAAAATATATCCTGCTTATTTACGAGATTAGAATCCTTAATGAGTTAAAAAGGAATAAAATAGTTCTAGAGTGATATTTCCATAACAATCAAATGAATACTTAAGAAGGTAAATCCATGACAATGAAATCAGTATAAGACAACACTGATTATAAGCCAGAATATGTATTATATTGGGATTCTTCGTACCTTAATTTATCACTTTGTAGAAAGAAAAATACATATATGTAGAATGGTTAACGGAGTGCCTGTTTCCTTGTGGAAACTTAACCTCCTATCATGAAGATTTGGGTGTAGCTTTAATTGGCTTTACCTTAGCCCAGTACTGCAGAATAGTATTAAGAATTTTTTTTTAAATTTAATTAATTAGTTATTTAATATTGATATTTATGGATGTTAAAATGAAATGAATGTGAAAAGAAAAATTTTAATTGAAGGTAGCATTGAGAGTATTAAGTTTATTCCTGCACTATGCACATCGGGGGGGGGGCGAGTGCGCTTGCGTGCGGGGTTAGTCATTTTTAATGAGAGCGGCTAGCGGGATGACCCATCTAGTGAGTAGGTAGTAGTAGTAGTAAATAAGATAGATGACGAGCGACAGCGAGTGATCGCTTTTACTCAATGGCAATGAAAAAAAAGAATGAAGGAGCTACAATGTGAACAAGTCCCAAAAAGGGGGATGGACGAGCGGCCGTGGGCGATCCAATCAGGGAGGCCGGAGGCGTGGCCTAAGACCGACTGAGGTAGAAAGGCTCATTTGAGCCAAAGTAGCGGACGAGCGAGGTTGTCGGGCAGGAGCTAAAAAACGCGAATAAATGGAGAAAAAAGGCTGAAAAAAGAACAAGCATACAAAACAGAAAATCAGTGCAAATCTATTGTCCTAGAGTGCATAAAAAAAGCTATTGCGCTAGAGGGGAGGGCAAGTGAGCTGGCTACGGTGGGTGAAGAACATTTTGCCACTTTGTAGTTTTATATGCGTAGTAGTGTTTACTATTGGGATTTGTGAAGAGCGTTTGCGCTCTGATTAAAGGGTTTTCATGATTTTGAATAGTAAGGAAGACATTTCTAGATAATTTAGTAATATAATCCCCAATAGATTCAATTTTAAGATCGCGGTGCAGAACATTATTTCTAACGTACCGGGGCGCATTTGTAATCATCCTAAGAACTTTATTTTGAATAATTTGAACTTTTTTGAGATTGGTGGGGGCCGCAGCTCCCCATACAGGGGCTGCGTACGTTAAAATTGGGCGAAGAATCTGTTTATAGAGCAGAACTTTATTCTTTAGTGATAAAGTGGACCTCCTTCCAACCAGCGCAATGCTGAGATGGATTTTAGCCCAGAATTTATCACTGATGTGTTTGATGTGATTTCTGTACGTTAAAGAACTGTCTAAAAACAGGCCCAGATAACGAACCACATTAAACCATTCGATCTCTTCGTCAAATAGAGAGCGTGTACGAGTAATTTTAGAGCGCCCGTGTTTTCTAAAAATGATGGCTTGTGATTTGTCAACATTTATTGCTATCCTCCAGTCAGTAAGCCAAGATTCCAGCGTATGTAGGTAGTGTTGTAATGCGTTACGAGTCACGTTGAGATTCGCTCCTTGAGAAAGGACCGCAGCATCATCTGCAAATAAGCAAATGCTGACGCTGGGGTGATGAGGAAAATCGTGTGTGAAGATATTATAGAGGTAGGGCGAGAGGCAGGACCCCTGCGGCGAACCTGCTTCTGGGAAGCCCTTGTTCGAAAAGTCAAGATTTACTTTGACTTTGAACGACCTGTCCTTTAAAAAACTGTAAATAATTTTGACTAAATAATCAGGGAATTTCAGTCGAATCATTTTATAGATGAGCCCATCATGCCACATCTTATCGAAAGCTCTTTTGACATCAAGAAAGACCCCAATTGTGTAGAGTTTATAAGTGTAACCTTCATTAATGAAGTTAGTGACTCGAATTAGTTGATGAACTGTAGAGTGTTTATTACGAAAACCGCACTGCTCCGCTGGAATGCAGTTAAATTCATTACAGTGGTTTTTGATTCTATTTAATAAAATCTTTTCATAAATTTTCGCCGTGGCACAGAGGAGGCTTATTGGACGAAAATATTTAGCTAAACTATGGTTTTGATTGGCTTAGGGAGCATAATCACATTGGCAGATTTCCACAGTGTTGGAAAGTAGTGATGTTTTAAACAAGTGTTTATGATTTTTGTGAGATGAGTGATAGCGTTAAGTGGGAGTAATTTTAAGGCATAATTTGGAATATTATCCGGGCCGGAAGCTTTTTTATTTTTTAAGTTTTTAATGATTTGTTGTATTTCCGCTGGGCTAGTGAGGGGTGGAATGATTGTGTTGGAATTAGTGAGGAAGTCTTCGACCTCTGACTCAACTAATTCAATGACTTGGTCGTTGTAGGGTTCGGCATTTTCTTGGAATGTTACTTCCAGAGTGTTTTTAAATTCCTCGGCTTTTTCATCGTCCGAGTAAATAATTAGTGAGTAGGTGCGAGTTGCCTGAAAAAGCGGGGTTTTTGAAATACTTTGCGAGAAGCGGCATCGGCCAATCGGGTTGCAGCCTCTCGGAGGTGGGAGGGGCGTCTATGTTGATAGGTTAGTCATTCCCGTTCTGGACGTCGTGGTGACATGACGTCTTTTGATGAGCCCGGAAGTTTGGTCAATGACCTAAGTGTTCACATGGAGGATCTTAGTTCTCCCCAACCGTTCAATGATGAAGAAAAATGCACTAAAATAGGCATGTACGAACAGCAGATCCGCATATTTGATGCTAGAAAAGATTATCTCTTGAACATGCTTGAGATCGAAAAAACCGGACCCAGACCATCCACTGCAACAATGGAGAAGCTGAATGCAGAGATGAGGAACATTGATGAAAAGATAAAGAACCTGGAGGGTAAGCTGAACGATCTTATGCCTTGCCCAGTTGCATTATGCAACCACAACTTTAAATTTAAAGCAGCCAAAAGGCACGCTGAGCCTATTTTAAGGCCAGCTAAATAATCCATTAAAGCTAAAAATAATAAAAATAATAGTAATGATAACTTTCTCGTAACCAAAAAACCTATCAGACCATCCCAGGAGAATAAGCAAAAACCTATAGCAACCTCCAATAAATTTGCAGTGCTCGACACTGCCAAAACCGACGACGAGGACGTCACAACAGCACTCCCAAAAATTAAATTGATAACAATGAAACTCATCACCGATTATAACCTAATATTGCAACAAATTCATAAAACACATCCCACAGCCACAATCTTTTGAAATGCTAAATTTAACAATATAAAAAAGGCTGGTAGCATGATGGCTACTAGAGTTGGACCTCACGTGGATATATCTTTACAAGATCCAGCTAAAGGACTTAGCTTCTTCTCTAGTCCTAAAGTGAGAAAACAAAACAAAAACAAAGATCCCACAGCCTAGACTGCAGGCGGGGGGGGGGCAGAGCCCCTCCCGAATAATGGAGAAAAAACAGAACTTCACTACGAGGGTAGCGAAGAGGCATCACCAAGCGTGCTGATTGGTCAAATTAAATAGCGTCCACTTCCCCAACTTCCTGTTACATATTTCCGTCCCTTTTCATGAAATCACTCCCACAAATCTCCAGCAACCGAGAGGAAAGAAGTTCACCTCGGTTAAAATACGCTAAGAAATTGAGACAAAAGAAAAAGACATAAATTTCGTACAATGTAATTATAAGTTATTTTTAGCGTATCTTGTGCTTCAATGTATCTCGAGACTTCAACGAAGCAGAAATCATACAAATGACTGACCGTAATTTACAAAATACAGTCCACCAGAGCGTTTGTATGTGCATTTTTCTTAGCTTTATATTTAATATTGTGCTTAAGCTGGTCTGTTACAAACTGCAAAAACATATGTAAAGTGCACAAAATTTTCATTGAATGCCATCGAAATAAAACCTGCGTGTTAAATATATTTTTCATGATATTTGCATACCGCTTATTATTTTAGTATAGTTGAAAAATATATAAAATATTTATAATTATAATAGCAGGATATTATCAAATTAAAACATGTTGGATCGTATCATTGAATAGGAAGAGTTTGACACACCTTTTAATGTTAATAGTATTAGTATATGCGATATCTTCTCACGAACTGCACCACGCAGAAAGTCGCGGAAGGTACCAAAAGATGGGGAATTTTCCCGGGAAGCCGTATTGCCCATTTATATTCCGATATTGTAATTATTTAAAAAGATATTAATTAAAAACCTTAAAACGAATAATTGTTTTACTCCTGCCGGTTGTTTACTTGGCGGAACTTCCCTTCCGTTTCGGCCGAGCGGTAATCTTACGTTTTCCACCATATTAAAATTGTCATCTAATTTTCGGTGTCGAAATTAGACAAAAAATAATTACAGAATCGGAAAGATCATTTATTTTGCCACGACACGGTATAATGTTTTTTGTAAAATAACGATATTTTCTATTTTTTTCGAATTTTGTAAAATAGTGTTAAAACTGATGCGTTTTTATGAAAATTATTTCTAAATCGTTGGGTATGAATTACTTTTCGTGTTATTAAATCGATATTCTACACTAATTAACTTCAAGCCTTTCTCTTTTAGATCCATTCATTTAAAAAATAAAATTCCCAAAAAAAATTTTTTAAAGAATTTTTAAAAAGTTGTCCCAATTTTCACTTCACATTGAATAACTTCGTCATTTATGAAGGTAATCTCACAAAACCTCATTTCCGTGTGTACAGTAATATTATCCGTAACATATACGAAGATTGAAAAAATTGCTGCAAAATTACGGATTTAAAAAAAAATTGTGATTTTCGTAAACTTATATTTTTCTGAGAAATAAATTAAAAAGTAGTAATTTGTACATTTTTTATTTCAAAGTACGTTATTTTTGCAAATAGTTGGTGATGTTTGAGAGCATTAACGTAAAAATTATGCCCTTAAAATGAAGGTAATGATTTTTAAAATAATTTAAATACGTGATTTTACATTTAGCCAAACATTGGCGTCGAAATTAGCTTTGCGCCAAAGACAGTTGACCTTTTTCGCCTTCCATCGAATCTAACTCAAGGGTTAAACTAAAAAAATTCTGCCTTAAACAGGGGGAAATCAGTAACTTTGGCGAGTAAAAAAAAATGCGAGTGAAAGATTTATTTTATCAACTATATATGTCAGATTAAGATGATAAAATGCATTCAATGTATTTCTGAGATTCATTTTTTTTTAAAAAATATTTATCATAATCGAAATTTTTGTTCTCTTTCATAAAACTTATAGTTTACTGTAAAATAATGCCTAATGTATATTTCTTTTTTTGACATATAATTTCATAATAAAATCGAAGAATTTGCCCATTTCGAAATTTTTTTTTTGGAAATTGTCAGTTAAATAGGTATAAATTCCTTAGGGAAAAAAAAGCTATGTTCGTATTATATATTCTTTATTATTAATTGCTTTTTTTTTAAAATATCAAAAATCAATAAATTTTTTGCAATACATTTAAATGTAATCTTCAATCGAAATCTTTCAATCGTTATGTGAATATCCTGTGGATCCCCTCAATTAAAAATTCAATTCAATTTGAACCTACCTTCATTATTATTGCCTATTTTCAATTCTGCTACAAATCTGCGTGGCGTGGTTGGCTAACGCGCCGCTTTCGCAAAGTATCTAATCCTTTCTTGTGTCTGGGTTCGAATCTAGCGAATCTGATTTTGTTCGTTTCTGCTTATTTTCCCACGTAAATTAATTTTACTGATAAATACTTATTTTAACATGATACTCTGTTATTTTAATGTACTTTACATTTTTTTTTGTTTTTTATTTTGCCTTCAAAAAGGTTTTTTTCTGATTTTTAATCATTCAAAGTAATTACTATTTTTTTCAACAATTCGATTTTGTTCATTTCTGCTTATTTTTCCCACCCGTAAATTAATTCTCTCTTCTTCAATGATTGAATTCACTTGCTGAATCCCCACTGATCTGAAATTTACTTCATTTTCAGTGCTGCCATTATGTAAGCAAATGGTATGTCACAATTAATTGCTAAATGAGCATTTTTAATCAATTTTATTAAAAACTAGCTGTTACCCGCCCGCTTTGCTGGGAATTTCATGATCTTTTATAAATTTTTACTGCTTATATATATGTACTAGCTGTTACCCGCCCGCTTCGCTGGGAATTTCATGATGTTTTATAAATTTTTACTGCTTATATATATGTATAAATTATTGATATCTAAGTCCTGCATTAAGAATTCGATTGTATTGAAAAATATACTTATACCTATAACTGTCGCCTGTTGATAAAAAAAAGGGGGCAGAACTCGTCTAATTTGTATTTTCTAAAAATCTCTAAAATTGAAGCATAGAATGATGTTTGCTCTTTCGTAACCCAAAAACCAAGTGGATTCCCGCAAAACCAATTTTCGGTGGATCTCTACTCCATAAATTGAACATGCAAGCCAAATTTCAAGTCTAAATCTAACAGAAAAAAAACAAAAGTTTTACTATCAATATTCCCGTAATCCCGTTGAGAGCCGTTTTCCAAAATAACCGCTCTTAGCGGATTTCAACTCAACAAAAGAAAAATGCAAACCAAATTTCATTATTATAGTTCTTGTAGCTCGAAAAAAGTAATTTTTTTCGTCAATACGTCCCAGTAACCCCTGCACCCTCCCACAACTTGATTTGCTTAAAATACATTCTTAGTGGATCCCTATTCAACAAAAGAAACATGCTCAACAAATTTCAAGTATATGGGTCTAACAATTAAAAACAGGAATTTTTTCTGTAACTCCTCTTGACCCCTCGCAACCCTCCTTGGGGGTCAATTTTCGTTTTACTCTTTGTTAGAGGAACTCTATTCCATGAAAGGAACATGCCTACCAATTTTCAAGCAGGATGATCAAATAGTTTAAAATGGAAATATTTATCAATTACGCCTCTTAATCTCCCGAAATTAAACTTGGTAGTTCATATTCGCGAAACCCATTTTGTAGCGGTTCTCTACTTTACGAAAGGAATCTGCTTATCAAATTTCATGACTGTACGTCTAATAGTTTAAAAATGGGGATAATTATCTATAACGCCACTTGAGCCCCCGCAACGCCACTTCTGGGTCTGTTTTCACAAAACCAATTTTGTAGGGGAATTGCACACTATGAAAGGAATCTGCTTAGCAAAATTTGAAGACTGTGCGTCCAATAAATTAAAAATGAAAAAAAAATTTATCAATAACGCCCCTTGAACCCCCGCAACGCGGCCTAGGGGTCGATTTTCACAAAACACATTTTGTAGTGTACCTCTATCCTATGAGAGGAATCTGCTTACCAAATTTCAAACTGTGCGTCTAATAGTTTGAAAATAGAAATAATTATTTATATCTGCCCTTAACACCCCGAAACACCCCTTGGGGGTCAATTTTTCCCAAACCTGTTTTGTAGCGGATATTTACTCCATGAAAGAAACATTCCTACCAATTTTCAAGCAGGGAGGTGAAGTAGTTTAAAAACGAAAATATTTATCTAGTACGCCACTAAATCCCCCGAAACGCCATTTAGAGGTCTGTTTTCACAAAACCTTCTTATAGCTTATCTCTACTCTATAAAAGAAATCTACTTATCAAATATAAAGACTGTGCGTCTAATAGTTTAAAAATGGAAATAATTATCTATAACGCCCCTTAAGTCCCGCAACGCCACTTGAGGGCAATTTTCACGAAACCCATTTTGTAGCGTAAGAGCTCTACCCTATGAGAGGAATGTACTTACTAAGTTTCAAGACTGTACGTCTAATAACGTAAACAATCGGAATTTCTAACGCCCCTTAAACCCCCGCCCCCGCAAACAATTGCTGCTAATTTGAAATTACAAACAGACACTTCAATTTTATTTATTTGTATAGATATAGATTGGGATTATAATAACTATTGTTTAAATGTGACTAAAAATGTAAAAAGAAAAAGAAAGGATTAAAACTAACCGTAAAACTTATCAATTTTTTGTTTCTTGCATTGCTTTATGCTTATGAAGCCTTGATTTATTATTTTTAAAAGTGCATCCAAAACAGCCGATGCTCTACTTAACTGAACAGTGAGATAACTATCCTAAAAAAAAATTATGGCACGTGTCAGCGTATTATCATGTGCGCGTAACACTGTTATGTCTCATGAAGGCATCTGTCACCAGTAACCAAAACAACGACTTCATTAGCTCAGCTTGGCGTTCAATTTGGCGTTCATCTTGGCATTCAGTTTCACGTTCACCCGTATAGTTCCCGTTCCCGTAAGAATACGGGAATAAAATATAGCCTTCTAGTTTCCGAGTTATCCGGAACAAACAAACAGACAGACAGACAGACAGACAAAAATTTTAAAAATTGGTTTTTTGTTATGAGTACCGTATATACTTTTAGTGCATTAAGTAAAAAGCTGCTAATTTGAAATTACAAACAGACACTTCAATTTTATTTATTTGTATAGATAATTAATAAGTTAGTTTTGTATAATATAATTTTTTTCGCAGATACGTGTTTAAATAATTTTAACACAGAGTGGAATGAAAAACTATAAAATTAAAATTAAAAAATTAAATGCTTTTATCAAATAGTATTTTTTTCTTTTTGAATGTTTTTTTCTGTGAATGTTAGCATATAACTAGGTTTTCCCCCAAAAGTGGATTTTTAACACTTATATATGTTTAATCAAACATCCAAACGTTTCAAGAGCTATCTGTAGAATTTTTTTTATTAGTATTTATTGATAATGGATTTAAATTAATATATTTTTTTTAATTAAAATGCTTTCAATGCATTTCTGAGATTCATTTAAAATATTTATCAGTATCGAAATTTTTGTTCTCTTTCATAAAACTTATAGTTTACTTTAAAATAATGCGTAATTGCATGAAACTTTTTTCCCCCCGTGTCGAATATTTAAAAAAATTCTCACAATTTTACTTCAAGAATTAAAATAGTAGTGAAATTTTGTAATTTGAAAAATTTATACTTTCTGTTCTTTTTTCAGCATACAACTATTTTTAAAAATGCTACAGTTTCGTTTCCGGGAAAAAACTAAAAAAATTAAATGTTTTTATCAGATAGTATTATTTTCTTTTTGAATTATTTTTTTCAGTGAATGTGTACTTATAACTAGGTTTTTCACATAGTGTTTTTCTTAGCAGTTACATATGTTTAATCAAACATCCAAACGTTTCAAGAGCTATCTGTAGAATTTTTTTTATTATTATTTATAGATAATGTGGATTTAAATTAATATATTTTTTAAAATCAAATGAATATTTCTATTATTTCCTTACTAAATTAATTATTTGTTAATAAAAGGTATATCGCCTATTATTTTGGATAAAAATACGTTCTAGAGCCTGGAATAAATATTTGTCCTCAGTGCCAGCCTAGCGGTAGCTAGGCTTCTACTTCAGTTACACAGTATACCTAAGAAAGGGAGTAAATAAAGTGAGAATGATAGGTTCGCCTAAGCTAAAACTAGCTTCGGTGGTCAGGAGGTGGTGGGGGGAGGTGGAACATAGTTTCGGTAGAAACGCAAAACAACTTTTTCCTTTCGTTCTTCAATCCGAAAAGGGGATTTTCGTTACGTTTAACAGCATGGGGGGGGGGGTGGAATTCTTAGAAATCAGGTAGTATCTTCGTTGCGCTATGAGGCAAACGGTACATGAGGTGAAGCTGGTTCATGAAGTTAGATTGAGAGCTAATCGTCGGGTTGTCATGATTACAGAATGGAAAGTTGCAGAATGGATTGCAGAATGGAAAGTTGAGGAAAGATTCGCTATTAGGGTGTGGATGGGTTCAACACAAAGTTCTTCGTGGAGAACAGATCTTGGGATGTACCTGTTTATTATGAAGTCTTTGAATATCATTTAATTGTGTGTTACTGGCAGATCCCCAAATGGGGCATGTATACGTTAAGATGGGGCGAAGATAGGTTTTGTAAATAAATATCCGGTTATTTAAAGAGAGTTTGGATTTCCTTCCAATCAGTACGTTCTAGAGACATTTTTAAGCTAACTGTAAGTAGCGATTGATTGATTAATGAAAACCTGAAAATTATTTTATTATTTTAGATTCCTAAAAATTATCTATTATTAAAAAATGATGACTTTTTTTTTTACTCAAGCATCAAAATAGTTTTCTTTTATTGTTTAAATTTATTATTTTTTTACTAAAGCAATATTGTTTTCGACATGTCATGAATAGAAACTTGAAGATAAATCTTATATCTGAGGGGAGAGTCAGGGGGAAAATAGTTCTACACTCAAAAAAGCCACTGTAACACCTTGCAGTAGAAAGAGACCTGAAAACTGTTTGACATTAGTAAGATCTGGAAGATATTTTTTTTTTCGAAAAAGGAATTGTAGTGACGTTTATATAAAGGAATCACACACATACCAGGAACTTTGTTAAAGGAAGGTGAATTTCCTGGCAGTATGTTATGCATTCGAAACAAATTTTAATAAAACACTCAAAATACTTAAAACAATCATTTAATAATTTCTTCTTTTATAAAGATAATTGCATGAAACATTTTTCCCGTGTGTCGAATATTTCAAAAAATCCTCACAATTTTACTTCAATATTTAAAATAGTAGCGAAATTTGAAAAATTTCTACTTCTCTGTCTTTTTTCAACATACAACTATCTTTAAAAAGGCTACATTTTCGTTTCCGGGGACTAAAAAATTGCAACGAAAGAACTGAAAACTGAGTGAGTGATTTTTTAATTCGCACTGTTCGCCTATTCGAGGGTTATTGGCGATGGACCTCGAAATTTTCAACCATGGTCAAGTGACGAGGACGACACCTGCGCTTTCACCCATCTCTAATAATTAGAACACCACACCAACGCAAGAACAAATTTCGTAAAAGGGAGTTTTAATGACATAGTTAAAGAAATCACTCACATCGCGCACATAAGAGCTATCGGCCTGAGGGAAACACGAAATTTCCATGGGGATGAAGTTATTCACTCGGTAAAAGCCCGTGCAACGCCGGGCTAAGCGGAGAGGAAAGAAACAAAGAAATCAAAGTAATTTCGAAAAATAATATTGGAAGTATTGAATTTGTGAAGAGAAGGGAAAATGTTAAGCGACAAAGCCATGACACGCACTCACGGGTCATGCACTCACATCGTACGCGTCAAAACCACACAAAAGTGTTGGCGTCAGAAAGAAAGGAGGAAATTAACATGGGGGGATTAAGTTATACCCTCGGTATAAGCCCGTGCAACGCCGGGCCATGAAAGCTAGTACACTAATAAAATTCGAAGGTAAACAAACGTATCTATGTATGTATGTGCGTCTATCTTCTCCCGAACCGCACCACGCAGAAAGTCGCGGAAGGTACCAAAAGATGGGGAATTTTCCGGGGAAGCCGTATTGCCCATTTATATTCCGATATTGTAATTAGTTTAGAAGATATTAATTAAAAACCTTAAAACGCCTAATTGTTTTACTCCTGCCGGTTGTTTACTTGGTGGAACTTCCATTCCGTTTCGGCCGAGCGGTAATCTTACGTTTTCCACCATATTAAAATTGTCATCTAATTTTCGGTGTCGAAATTAGACAAAAAATAATTACAGAATCGGAAAGATCATTTATTTCGCCACGACACGGTATAATATTTTTTGTAAAATAACGATATTTTCTATTTTTTTCGAATTTTTTAAAATAGTGTTAAAACTGATGCGTTTTTATGAAAATTATTTCTAGATCGTTGGGTATGAATTACTTTTCGTGTTATTAAATCGATATTCTACACTAATTAACTTCAAGCCTTTCTCTTTTAGATCCATTCATTTAAAAAATAAAATTCCCAAAACTTTTTTTATAAAGAATTTTTAAAAAGTTTTCCCAATTTTTACTTCACATTGAATAACTTCGTCATTTATGAAGATAATCTCACAAAACCTTTTTTCCGTGTGTACAGTAATATTATCCGTAACATATACGAAGATTGAAAAAATTGCTTCAAAATTACGGATTTTAAAAAAAAAATTGTGATTTTCGTAAACTTATGTTTTTCTGAGAAATAAATTAAAAAGTAGTAATTTGTACATTTTTTATTTCAAAGTACGTTATTTTTGCAAATAGTTGGTGATGTTTGAGAGCATTAACGTAAAAATAATGCCCTTAAAATGAAGGTAATGATTTTTAAAAAAATTTAAAATACGCGATTTTACATTTAGCCAAACATTGGCGTCGAAAATTAGCTTTGCGCCAAAGACTTCTGACATGTTTCGTCTGCGACCGCATCTAACTCAAGGGTTACACTAAAAAAATTCTGCCTTAAACAGGGGGAAATCAGTAACTTTGGCGAGTAAAAAAAAAACATGCGAGTGAAAGGTTTATTTTATCATGCATTCAATGCATTTCTGAGATTCATTTAAAATATTTATCAGTATCGAAATTTTTGTTCTCTTTCATAAAACTTATAGTTTACTTTAAAATAATGCCTAATGTATATTTCTTTTTTTGACATATAATTTCATAATAAAATTGAAGAATCTGCTCATTTCGAAATTTTTTTTGGAAATAGTCAGTTAAATAGGTATAAATTCCTTAGGGGAAAAAAAGCTATGTTCGTATTATATATTCTTTATTATTAATTGCTTTTTTTTAAATATCAAAAATCAATAAATTTTTTGCAATACATTTAAATGTAATATTCAATCGAAATCTTTCAATCGTTATATGAATATCCTAAGGACCCCCTCAATTAAAAATTAAATTCATTTTGAACCTCCCATTCATTAGAATTGTCTATTTTCACTTCTTATGCAAGCTTGGATAGCGTGGTTGGCTAGAGCGCGTTGCTTTCGCAAAATATCTGATTCTTTCTTGTGCCTGGGTTCGAATCTTCCGAATTTGATTTTGTTCGTTTCTGCTTATTTTTCCCACGTAAATTAATTTTACTGATAAATACTTATTTTAACATGATCCTCTGTTATTTTAATGTACTTTTCATTTTTGTTTTTGTTTTTTGCCTTCAAAAAGGTTTTTTTCTGATTTTTAATCATTCAAAGTATTTTCTATCTTTTTCAACAATTCGATCTTGTTCATTTTTGCTTATTTTTCCCACCCGTAAATTAATTCTCTCTTCTTCAATGATTGAATTCACTTGCTGCATCCCCACTGATCTGAAATTTACTTCATTTTCAGTGCTGCCATTATGTAAGCAAATGGTATGTCACAATTAATTGCTAAATGAGCATTTTTAATCAATTTTATTAAAAATAATTAATAAGTTAGTTTTGTATAATATAATTTTTTTCTCAGATACGTGTTTAAATAATTTTAACACAGAGTGGAATGAAAAACTATAAAATTAAAATTAAAAAAATTAAATGTTTTTATCAAATAGTATTATTTTCTTTTTGAATGTTTTTTTCAGTGAATGTTAGCATATAACTAGGTTTTCCCCCAAAAGTGGATTTTTAACACTTATATATGTTTAATCAAACATCCAAACGTTTCAAGAGCTATCTGTAGAATTTTTTTTATTAGTATTTATTGATAATGGATTTAAATTAATATATTTTTTTAAAATTAAAATGCATTCAATGCATTTCTGAGATTCATTTAAAATATTTATTAGTATCGAAATTTTTGTTCTCTTTCATAAAACTTATAGTTTACTTTAAAATAATGCGTAATTGCATGAAACTTTTTCCCCCCGTGTCAAATATTTCAAAAAATTCTCACAATTTTACTTCAAGAATTAAAATAGTAGTGAAATTTTGTAATTTGAAAAATTTATACTTTCTGTTCTTTTTTCAGCATACAACTATTTTTAAAAATGCTACAGTTTCGTTTCCGGGAAAAAACTAAAAAAATTAAATGTTTTTATCAGATAGTATTATTTTCTTTTTGAATGATTTTTTTCAGTAAATGTGTGCTTATAACTAGGTTTTTCACATAGTGTTTTTCTTAGCAGTTACATATGTTTAATCAAACATCCAAACGTTTCAAGAGCTATCTGTAGAATTTTTTTTTTATTATTATTTATAGATAATGTGGATTTAAATTAATATATTTTTTAAAATCAAATGAATATTTCTATTATTTCCTTATTAAATTAATTATTTGTTAATAAAATGTATATCACCTATTATTTTGGATAAAAATACGTTCTAGAGACATTTTTAAGCTAACTGTAAGTAGCGATTGATTGGTTAATGAAAACCTGAAAATTATTTTATTATTTTAGATTCCTAAAAATTATTTATTATTAAAAAATGATGACTTTTTTTTTTCTCAAGCATCAAAATAGTTTTCTTTTATTGTTTAAATTTATTATTTTTTTACTAAAGCAATATTGTTTTTGATATGTCATGAATAGAAACATGAAGATAAATCTTATATCTGAGGGGAGAGTCAGGGGGAAAATAGTTCTACACTCAAAAAAGCCACTGTAACACCGTGCTGTAGAAAGAGAACTGAAACCTGTTTGACATTAGTAAGATCTGGAGGATATTTTTTTTTCGAAAAAGGGAATTGTAGTGACGTTAATATAAAGGAATCACACACATACCAGGAACTTTGATAAAGGAAGATGAATTTCCATGGCAGTATGTTATGCATTCGAAACAAATTTTAATAAAACACTCAAAATATTTAAAACAATCATTTAATAATTTCTTCTTTTATAAAGATAATTGCATTAAACATTTTCCCCGTGTGTCGAATATTTCAAAAAATCCTCACAATTTTACTTCAATATTTAAAATAGTAGTGAAATTTTGAAATTTGAAAAATTTCTACTTTTCTGTCTTTTTTCAACATACAACTATCTTTAAAAAGGCTACATTTTCGTTTCCGGGGACTAAAAAATTGCAACGAAAGAACTGAAAACTGAGTGAGTGATTTTTTAATTCGCACTGTTCGCCTATTCGAGGGTTATTGGCGATGGACCTCGAAATTTTCATCCATGGTCAAGTGACGAGGATGACACCTGAGATTTCACCCATCTCTAATAATTAGAACACCACACCAACGCAAGAACAAATTTCGAAAAAGGGAGTTTTAATGACATAGTTAAAGAAATCACTCACATCGCGCACATAAGTGCTATCGGCCTGAGGGAAACACGAAATTTCCATGGGGATGAAGTTATTCACTCGGTAAAAGCCCGTGCAACGCCGGGCTAAGCGGAGAGGAAAGAAACAAAGAAATCAAATTAATTTCGAAAAATAATATTGGAAGTGTTGAATTTGTGAAGAGAAGGGAAAATGTTAAGCGGCAAAGCCATGACAAGCACTCACGGGTCATGCACTCACATCGTACGCGTCAAAACCACACAAAAGTGTTGGCGTCAGAAAGAAAGGAGGAAATTAACATGGGGATTAAGTTATACCCTAGGTATAACTTAATCCCCATGTTCATTTCACATATGCACATATGTATGCACTCGGTAAAAGCCCGTGCAACGCCGGGCCATGAAAGCTAGTTTTATAATATTTAAGGTTATTTTAAATCTTCGTATTTATTCTGGCGTTAGAAATTTTGTATTATTTATTTTCTAATATTTAACCTCTACAATGCATCAAGCAATCCGGATTAGTATTTCACAGTGGCTTAGATGCTTTCTTACTACCGTGGTAAAACAGACGTCTAGTTGATTAATTCTATTTTTATCGTGGATTTTGAAATTAAAAATTTTATAAAGTCCAATCATAATTCAAGAATAATGTGTTGAAGTTTAAAATATGGTTATTAATGCAAATAAACATCATAAAATATCAACAAGTCATCGAGAGGATCAAACGTTAGAATTGAAAAGGTTACAAAACAATACACTGCAAACGGTCACCAAAACTTTTCTAAAATTCATCTCCAACAATAAAGGATTGTCGATATTTTCATTCAATTGTCAAAGTTTGCATGCGCATGCAGCTGACCTAAAAAATGATGCTTTCGTAAAAAAGTCTAATGTTCTGCTTTTGTCAGAAATTCATATGAAAAATGAAGAACCACTTGATATTCCGATGTTGTAAGTAAAAAAGATCTAAAGTTCCAGCAGCAGGCGTAGCTATTTATCACAATTACTCAAGATACGTCACACTTCATTACTTCACTTATGGACATACATACTAAGTTGACTAGAAGCATTGGTGTTAATGTTTCTGATATAGGCGAAATATGCGTTGCTGGTTACGATTCCGAGAAAGGGCAATACATATTAATGGTTGCCGTTTATATTACGCGTGGAAAATCTGAGACAGATACAACAATTTTTATTTGAATATTTAATGATTTATGCAAAAGAAGTTTCTGAAATACTCTAAAAAAGATTTGGCGAAACATATGATAATATACCGAGGATTTTAAGTGGAGACTTCACTATTAACCTTGCAAATGATAAAAATCTACCACTAATTGAATTTATAAATGAAACACTTAATTTAAATATGTCCAAATTCAAAAACTTAGAACGACAAAATATAAAACGACGATCCATGCGGTTTTAACGCGGTACTTAGATAAATTTGTGAATCAACATTTGCCTTTCTTACTTTAGTTACCATAACCCTATTGTATCTTTTTTAAAACAAAATTAAATAATTGAAAGTATTAAAAGTCTAAGTATTGTTGAAATTAATGATGACAATGTTGCGAACAGTTAAAATAATGTTAAAAATCAAGTACATTGAAATTTAAGTAAATACAAATATATATCCATTAATAAAAAATGATTGTATATTAATTGTTATTTCAATTGAATTTTATTTATATTTGGTAATGATCTTGTACAGCCCGTAATATATTTAAATAATAAAAAACCATATAAATATGCATATAATTGTTGCTCGGAGTGTCAATAGATGTGAAAACCAGATTAATGTTGATCATTTTAATTCGAACATTATGAAACTTCAATCTTTAATTTTAAAAGTTCTAAGTTTTCGCTTCTATCGGCAGTCTCTATAACTGCCATATTTTTTTTTTTTTTTTGCTTTGGTATTTCTCATACATACTAACCAAGAGCTACCCGTTTGTATGAAAAAACTAAATTTAAAAGATTACAATCACCAAGTGTCGCTAATGGTGTGATGTGTAGTGAACCATTCAATCCCTCCTCACTTTATAAGAGATAATAATCAGAATGCTATTTTTATGTAACTGACCGGGCTGTATTATGTTACTGCTTCCATGGATATTTCGCAGAACTGAACCGAAAACCGATATTTTTGTCGGAATGAAAACCGGAATAGAACCGATATATTTTTTTTTAGTTGAACCGGAACGAATACTAGAACAAAAAACAAAAAAAATTACGATTCAAAGCCCTGATAAAAACTGAAAACAATAAACATCGTGAGAAAATTTATCAGCATAGGATCAAAAGTGCAACACATTGATCTTGTTTCAATGAGACTTAATTAAAAATACTACTAATGTTTAATATTCAATGAATATTGTTTGCAAGTTAATAGAAAAATCTGTACATGAAAAATTTCGTTGGCCCTGAAGATTTTGTTTTTTCAAAGTTTGGAAAATATTACAAACGATTATTGTTTTATCAAGGAAAACAATGGGGTACAATGACAACCAGAAAGAGTGTACGAAAAAAAAAGTACACAGACGATAGCAAAATATTTCATCAGTCTATTTTCGCTCATGTTTACTGCATTACATACAGCAACTGTCAGCTACTGAGGGAATCAGTGTCGAACAAAATTATAAAAATACTTTACCGCGCGTAATAAATCCTTAGAGAGACCCTTCGTTTCAATTATTTAATTAGGGTATTCAGATATAACTCAAATTTTTTTTGAAAGATTTATTTCAGAAGTAATTGGAATTCTAGCAACGATCTTAGCGGCATATGTAGGCCATATTTTTTTTTCCGCCATGAGTAAGGAAATAGGTTTTTTTATAGTCCGCACAAAATATACGCTACACTCTAAAACTCGATTGCAATGGTTTAAAGAATTTCAATACTCTTCGTAAATATATAACGTTATAAATGCTGCTTCATAACGGCGAACCAGTCCATATGTTCGTACAATTATAAAACATCTCTCTCTCTCTTTCTACAAAACTTCAATGCCAAAAAACAGATAAAAATAATCATATGTATAATAATGAAATATAATAATAATATTGAAATGTATTAAGAGAGAGATCGCGGATTTTGGGCATTTTTGTGGTTACTTCAGTGCTTTTAAAATTTAAAATATAAACAACAAATTGAAAGGGGCCATAGCATTCCTGTATCAAAAACATTCCTTTGTTTTCAGTTACTGCGATCCTGGCAGCAGTGTTTGACTTCATAGATTTTTATATTTTCATTTCATTTACTAAATTTATATTTTATAACAGATTGACTCCATTAAATATTCATCTTTTTGTCATTTCTTATCGAATAGATCTTGTTTATTGTTCAAAATACCTAATTTATGTGCAAAAGGAATGTAATTCATTTTGAGTTATAATGAATTAACAAGTTTTTTTTAAAAAAGTGGAAGCTCATCTACAGCATATTCAAAAAATTATTTCTTTTGTCCATAGCTTAGAATAGATATTTCAAAAAACGTCTATTCTGTTTATTGATGTTTCTGTACATAGTATATTCCATGTTTTCGATATTTATATGCCGGAGATAAGTTCCTTGAAAAACTACTTGCTCATTATAATAATTCATATAAAATATTTCGATACCACAACAATAACGTCTTAGGGAAATAAAATGAATTAATATGCATTTATATATATATAGTCTGGGTGGTACTTTTATTTTCTATAAATTTTAAAACAAATATAGAGTTTTTAAATGTGTATATCTATAGTATTAATGTTAGTTTATCAAAACTTAATAATTTTATGCGTTACTGTTATTGTCTATAGCCCGGGAATATGTTTTGTAGTACTCCGGTGATAAGTTTTTATCTAATAGTTTTAACTTTGATTTTAAAATATTTTAGTAATTATTACAGACTATAATATTATCGTTTTACATTAATAGATTATGGTTTGATTTATAATAATAGTTAAACTTCTCTAGAAATTTCTTGCTTCCCCTAGGGCACAGAGTATTGGCAAATTCAGGTGAAGGTTGGCTGGCTGAAAAACATTGTTTAAACTTGCAATACTGGTTCCTAAGGCCAGGAGTTTGATCTAGTATTTCTGCGGCTAAATCTATTCTATATCGTGACTATAGTTATCTTAGGTATATAACTCTTTTTTGTATATTATTGTAATATATATATATAATATATATATATGACAGTTCCTTTTTATATTTATAGTGAAGGATTAAAGAATAACCTCTCTTCGTCACTTCGGGGGAATCTTTGCAGCATTTGCTTCTGCCCTTGACTGAATTGCTGCGGTAGTCTAGTGGCTAAGATAACGAATTCGTGGCCGGTGTATCATGAGTTCGAGCCTACTGCTGATAAGACTTGCCGTGTAGGGGATCCACTTGTTAAATCTGGACGGAGCTTAAACGTCCTCCTTATCGTGTAGTTAGGAGAGAGGGTACCAGCTCAGGTGACGTTCTCGTCACTTGACCATGGTTCAAAGTTAAGAGGTCCGTCACCAAAAGCCCTCGTGTAGCTTAACAGTGTGACGTTAAAATTCACTCACTTGGTTAATGATAAAAAATGGAACCAAGATTCAGAATGTTTTTTCAGATATAAAAGAACTGCAACATTAATATTATATTCTGGCTCCACGCTATCCTGTAGATAACGACTTATTGCATCATAACACGCATTTTTATCGGAGTCGACTGATTTTTTCTGGTATAAGATGTATTTTACGATTTTCTCCTATATCGTAATGCTAAAGGAGCTATCTCTTTACAAGTTAAAAAGAAAAATTAATTATTTATAAAATAGTTTGAAATTTTAAAAACGCTATATTATAAAGAAATCTTTGAATTACAATATTGCAAATTTTCACGAAAATTGAATAAATTTCTGTCTGCAAATGGGCTCCGTGTTTAATTCAGGTTTTTGTATATATTGGCCAAAAACAGTCTGAAATCAGGGACAGTTTAGAATGTCTGTGAAAGATCGCTGAAGATTGCAAATAACGGCTGCCTTGAAACTAAATTCGAGGCATAACTCTGCTGGTGTTCTGGATTATAGTTATGGCGGAATATCCTGCTAGTGCTTCCACAGCACTTAAATCCCTCTCTACTCTACTCTATTGCTATTTTCTACAACCTATCTATATGAAGCGGGCTTTCTGAAAAGACAACAATGAAAACAAAACATTGGATTAAACTGGACATAAGCAATACACTTCGGGTGTAATTTTCTTCTATTACTTACAGATAGAGAATTTCAAAGCAAAAAAAAACAAGTTCAACGCTCTCGTTGATTTATATTTCTAGTGAGTTGAATCGCATTATTCATTTTTAAACCTTTTATTTTATGACCATGTTTAAATACAATTAAATACAAATTATTAAATCAAAACAATTTAAAATATAAACAGTTGAAACGTTTTCATTTAACTTCGCGAGGTAGCTGTAGAAGCAAAACTATCCGACAAGCATTGAGTTATTTCATTAACTACATTCAAACCTCCATCTTACGAACCTCTATTTAGCTAACTTTTCTAAGAACCAAGAACATTTTACAATTTTCTTCGTAAAATAACCTCCAAATAGCGAAGTGCGTTTTCTATTTAAAGAACTTTTCCCCACTCTTGTGATTAAATTTTTTTCTCCCTATTGTAAAAATATTTCTGGACCTTTCAAATTATTTCCTCTTTTAACGCTTTTTATTGAGATCAAGTTTTAACAGGTGCCTAACGCACCTAGAGCAATAAAAATGCCATAAATTTTTAATTACAAAAACTCTAATAAAATTAACAGATTTTATCAGAAATTAATTTTAAGAACTCACATGGCAATGCATGCTTAAAATTACTGATTATACAATAGTGCATGCTAAAATTTTCTTGGCTAAAATTAGAAAATATCATTAAAATTAATTAATAATTTTAATATAAAATTATTTTTAAAGGTGAAAATACAATCTATTCTTGGACAATGTTTTCCCCCTTTGTTTTCCTTACAGTTTTCTTTTTGATGGTTTTGATACTTAAATAGGTATTAATTTACAATATATATATAAATAATAAATAAAGTTGTGATAGTGGTTGGTTCTTGCTTACATCTGAACCCCCTTGTCTTCTTGTAAAACCGGCTAGGTGTGTAGGAGAAACTGAATGATCCCACAGACATGATTTCAATCTAATTAATTTATTGTTACCAAATATCAATCAAACACAATAACAATCTAAATAAGGTAGGTGATTAAACAGTAGAGCGTGGGGTGAGATTCTATAACACGAGGATACTACTAAAGACCCTCAACTGAATCTAAGATAGCTTAAATATGCTCAAATATAAATACGCCGCACACTAACACAACCTAACTTCTACTTAATCAAGCTCACAATACCTGTACTTTTTATGCATCGGACCCTACAGTGGAAGTTACAGGTGATCTCTCTCGTCTTGATACAATGTCGTTGGATCTACGCTCTGCAATCTTTTTCCTGGACAACTCCAAGACCTCTAACTAATTCCACTCTCTTTCAATCTTCAACTAACAGCTAACCCGCAGACTCTATGTTAACTCCTACTTTCCAGCTCCAACTTGCCAACTCACAAACTCGCCAAAAAAGAATTTATATA
Organism: Trichonephila clavata; assembly: GCA_019973975.1. Taxonomy (NCBI): domain Eukaryota; kingdom Metazoa; phylum Arthropoda; class Arachnida; order Araneae; family Nephilidae; genus Trichonephila; species Trichonephila clavata. The sequence goes on from BMAO01021815.1 coordinate 126,030, forward strand.
ATATACTTCATTTACATAATCACGTTTCCTTATTCCGTGAAAGTTGGTTACTTTTACTCAATTACAGAATGCAACAAATTTTTAAATTTAACCTTAGGAATCTGGGAATTCGGAGATTGCCAATTAATTCCAATATTTACCAAACGATGTTTTTTTTTAAAGTTCTGATCACCTTAGGTAAGAGACTCAAAGCTTCAAGGAACCTCTTCACCTTTATAGGTATTTATTTATTTTTCAAACTCCCGTGCGTGGCTACTTGACCATTTGACGCCGAGCTTCTCAGTACCGACAGACGACGTCATCAGCCTCATTGCATTGGAGAAGGTGGTCGCCATCTCTTCTGACATGGCCGCAGAACGGGGAGGCCTCGTCAGTATCCAAGCCAAGCCAGTGAAGGTAAACTCCCAAAAAGTCATGACCAGTGGTTATGCGAAAGCAGTGCAAAAACCTCGGCTCTCATAAGGTGCCTCGGGATAGGGGCCACAGTGACCAGAGTTTTCCATGGCTTTCTAAGGCTCTTGATTTTTTGGTTCCCGGTAGTAAATTTGTCAATGTATGTGAAAATAATGCTCTTTGCTCTTCTAATGGTCAAGGAGATTTCCGGTTGAGACGACTTGGCTCAATGCTTCGCTTTTTGGTCATTTCTCTCATTGTCGAGGATCTTAGCATGACTTGGGACTCACTGTAAGGTCACATTCCAGCCATATGAAATTAGATCCGCAATAATTGGGCACTAAGTTGTGCTAAGGCAGTCAGTGAGGAGTAACGATCTAAGATTTTCAGCCTCTGTGTTAGATTCGTATATATATATATATATATATGGGAATTTCCACATAGACTGCACTCTAGAGGGCGCTGGCGGCGCGAGCCACCAGCGAGCGAAGGGACTAAAGAGGGAGATTAGCGAGCGAGAGGTCTCGACGAGGAGGTCAGAGCCAACGCTGCTAAAAAGGAACGCAACCGGGATCTAACTGGCCGTGTAGGGACCAAGTGGCCCGATGCTGGAAGGATAGTCACGTGAAGGTGACACATCCATCGCCTGAATTCAATAAGTTAACAGGAACTGTATAAGAACATTACAATTGTGAAGTGTGTTATAATAGTAGTGTGTAGTACTGTGTGTGACAAGTGTCCACATTAAACGTTAGTATTAGTTAAAAACCGTGTAGTCAATGTGAATACCCCTAGAACTCCGTGTCATAACACCACATATATATATACTAGCTTACGTGGCCCGGCGTTGCAAGGGCTTTTAGCGAATGCATACATATGTGCATATGTGAAATTAACATGGGGATTAAGTTATACCGAGAGTATAACTTAATCCCCTTGTTAATTTCCTCCTTTCTTTCTGACGACAACACTTTTGTGTGGTTTTGACGCGTAACATGTGAGTGACCCGGGTTTTGACCCGTGAGTGCTTGTCATGGCTTTGCCGCTTAACATTTTCCCTTCTCTTCACAAATTCAACACTTCCAATATTATTTTTCGAAATTACTTTGATTTCTTTGTTTCTTTCCTCTTCGCTTAGCCTGGCGTTGCACGGGCTTTTACCGAGTAAATAACTTAATCCGCATGGGAATTTCCTGTTTCCCTCAGGACGATAGCACTTATGTGTGTGTATGCGCGATGTGAGTGATTTCTTTAACTATGTCATTAAAACTCCCTTTTTTGAAATTTGTTCTTGCGTTGGTGTGGTGTTCTAATTATTAGAGATGGGTGAAAGCTCAGGTGTCGTCCTCGTCACTTGACCATGGTTGAAAATTTCGAGGTCCATCGCCAATAACCCTCGAATAGGCGAACAGTGCGAATTAAAAAATCACTCACTCAGTTTTCAGTTCTTTTGTTGCAATTTTTTAGTCCCCGGAAACGAAAATGTAGCCTTTTTAAAGATAGTTAGTTGTATGTTGAAAAAAGACAGAAAAGTAGACATTTTTCAAATTTCAAAATTTTACTACTATTTTAAATATTGAAGTAAAATTGTGAGGATTTTTTGAAATATTCGACACACGGGAAAAATGTTTCATGCAATTATCTTTATAAAAAAAGAAATTATTAAATGATTGTTTTAAGTATTTTGAGTGTTTTATTAAAATTTGTTTCGAATGCATAACATACTGCCATGGAAATTCATCTTCCTTTATCAAAGTTCCTGGTATGTGTGTGATTCCTTTATATTAACGTCACTACAATTCCCTTTTTCGAAAAAAAAATATCTTCCAGATCTTACTAATGTCAAACAGGTTTCAGTTCTCTTTCTACTGCACGGTGTTACAGTGGCTTATTTGAGTGTAGAACTATTTTCCCCCTGACTCTCCCTTCAGATATAAGATTTATCTTCAAGTTTCTATTCATGACATATCAAAAACAATATTGCTTTAGTAAAAAAATAATAAATTTAAACAATAAAAGAAAACTATTTTGATGCTTGAGTAAAAAAAAAGTCATCATTTTTTAATAATAGATAATTTTTAGAAATCGAAAATAATAAAATAATTTTCAAGTTTTCATTATTTCATTAATCAATCAATCGCTACTTACAGTTAGCTTAAAAATGTCTGTAGAACGCACTGATTGGAAGGAAATCCTAACTCTCTTTAAATAACCGTATATTTATTTACAAAACCTATATATCTTCGCCCCATCTTAACGTATGCATACCCCATTTGGGGATCTGCCAGTAACACACAATTAAATGATATTCAAAGACTTCAAAATAAAGCGCTTCGAGTCATAGCCAGAGCTACCAGGTACATCCCAAGATCTGTTCTCCACGAAGAACTTTGTGTTGAACCCATCCACACCCTAATAGCGAATCTTTCCTCAACTTTCCATTCTGCAATCCATCATCATGACAACCCGACGATAAGCTCTCAATCTAACTTCATGAACCAGCCTCACCTCATGTACCGTTTGCCTCATAGCGCAACGAAGATACTACCTGTTTTCTAAGAATTCCACCCCCCCCCCCAATGCTGTTAAACGTAACGAAAACCCCCTTTTCGGATTGAAGAACGAAACGAAAAAGCTGTTTTCCGTTTACGGAAACTATGTTCCACCTCCCCCCACCACCTCCTGACCGCCGAAGCTAGTTTTAGCTTAGGCGAACCTATCATTCTCACTTTATTTACTCCCTTTCTTAGGTATACTGTGTAACTGAAGTAGAAGCCTAGCTACCGCTAGGCTGGCACTGAGGACAAATATTTATTCCAGGCTCTAGAACGTATTTTTATCCAAAATAATAGGCGATATACCTTTTATTAACAAATAATTAATTTAATAAGGAAATAATAGAAATATTCATTTGATTTTAAAAAATATATTAATTTAAATCCACATTATCTACAAATAATAATAAAAAAAAATTCTACAGATAGCTCTTGAAACGTTTGGATGTTTGATTAAACATATGTAACTGCTAAGAAAAACACTATGTGAAAAACCTAGTTATAAGTACACATTCACTGAAAAAAATCATTCAAAAAGAAAATAATACTATCTGATAAAAACATTTAATTTTTTTAGTTTTTCCCGGAAACGAAACTGTAGCATTTTTAAAAATAGTTGTATGCTGAAAAAAGAACAGAAAGTATAAATTTTTCAAATTACAAAATTTCACTACTATTTTAATTCTTGAAGTAAAATTGTGAGAATTTTTTGAAATATTTGACACGGGGAAAAAAGTTTCATGCAATTACGCATTATTTTAAAGTAAACTATAAGTTTTATGAAAGAGAACAAAAATTTCGATACTGATAAATATTTTAAATGAATCTCAGAAATGCATTGAATGCATTTTAATTTTAAAAAAATATATTAATTTAAATCCATTATCAATAAATACTAATAAAAAAAATTCTACAGATAGCTCTTGAAACGTTTGGATGTTTGATTAAACATATATAAGTGTTAAAAATCCACCTTTGGGGGAAAACCTAGTTATATGCCAACATGCACTGAAAAAAACTTTCAAAAAGAAAATAATACTATTTGATAAAAACATGTAATTTTTTTAATTTTAATTTTATAGTTTTTCATTCCACTCTGTGTTAATTAAATTATTTAAACACGTATCTGCGAAAAAAAGTATATTATAAAAAACTAACTTATTAATTATTTTCTAATGAAATTGATTAAAATTGCTCATTTAGCAATTAATTGTGACATACCATTTGCTTACATAATGGCAGCACTGAAAATGAAGTAAATTTCAGATAAGTGGGGATGCAGCAAGTGAATTCAATCATTGAAGAATTTATTCAATGCGAAGTAAAAATTGAGGCTACTTTTTAAAATTCTTTAAAAAAAAAGTTTTGGGAATTTTATTTTTTAAATGAATGGGATCTAAAAGAGAAAGCCTTGAAGTTAATTAGTGTAGAATATCGATTTAATTACACGAAAAGTAATGTGTGGCGACGCAATGTCCAGTAGGAGAAAAAATTTAAGACAAGTATGAAAAGAGCGACCGGCGGGTTTCTGCGAGGCGTACACCCTCCTTTGCATTGACCACGCACGGCAGTGCTGCAGTTATAGTCTTGAGTGTAGCAGGAGCTCTGAGCACTCCGCCACAAGACAGTTAACCAATGCTTGGCTAAATGTAAAATCGCGTATTTTAAATTATTTTAAAAAAATCATTACCTTCATTTTAAGGCGTAATTTTTACTTTAATGCTCTCAAACATCACCAACTATTTGCAAAAATAACGTACTTTGAAATAAAAAATGTACAAATTACTACTTTTTAGTTTATTTCTCAAAAAAAAAAACATAAGTTTACGAAAATCACAATTTTTTTTTAAAATCCGTAATTTTCAAGCAATTTTTTCAATTTTCCTATATGTTACGGATAATATTACTGTACACACGCAAAAAAGGTTTTGTGAGATTATCTTCATAAATGACGAAGTTATTCAATGTGAAGTAAAAATTAAGACTACTTTTTAAAAATTCTTTAAAAAAAAAAGTTTTGGAAATTTTATTTTTTAAATGAATGGATCTAAAAGAGAAAGGCTTGAAGTTAATTAGTGTAGAATATCGATTTAATAACACGAAAAGTAATTCATACCCAACGATTTAGAAATAATTTTCATAAAAACGCATCTGTTTTAACACTATTTTAAAAAATTCGAAAAAAATAGAAAATATCGTTATTTTACAAAAAAGATTATACCGTGTCGTGGCGAACTAAATGATCTTTCCGATTCTGTGATTATTTTTTGTCTCATTTCGACGCCGAAAATTAGTTGACAATTTTAATATGGTGGAAACGTAAGATTAACGCTCGGCCGAAACGGAAGGGAAGTTCCGCCAAGTAAGCAACCGGCAGGAGAAAAACAATTAGGCGTTTTAAGTTTTTATAATTAATATCTTTTTAACTAATTACAATATCGGAATATAAATAGGCAATACGGCTTCCCCGGAAAATTCCCGATCTTTTGGTACCTTCCGCGACTTTCTGCGTGGTGCTGTTCGTGAGAAGATAGACGCACATAAAGATAGATAGATAGAATAAGATAGATAGATAGATAGATAGATAGATAGATATAGATAGATACGTTTGTTTACCTTCGAATTTTAATAGTGTAGATACACTGGTGACCAAAAGTTAAGCATAAATCGTAAAATGCGAAAAACATGGAGTAAATATTCGCAAAATTATTCCAAATTTCTTTCGGATATTATTGAGTGAAGAAGAAACATTGGGTTTATGCAAAACTTTTCAATCGACTACATCCTGCGCGAAACACTGGCGCATGTCGAACGCGGAGAAACCGATTCACGAAGCATAGATAGTTCAGACAAGTTTCGTGCAACTGCTGTGCGAAGGAACGTTGTTAATTCCCGTAAAAAACACATAATCGCTCCTCTTCTGGAATTTGATGTGGCCGCGGAGGCCAAGTGGTCTAGGCATCGGATCATGGCTAGCGTGTCATGAGTTCTATCCCAGTACCACTAAAGTTCCTCCGTGTAGGAGTGTGATGCACGTTAAATTTGTCAACAGCTCAAACTTCCTCCTGTTGGTGTGGTGTGATGTGATAGTTAGGAAAGGGGGTGCCAGCTCGGGTGTCGTCCGCGTCACTTGACCATGGTTCAAAATTACGCGGACCGTCGCCAAAAGCCCTCGTGTTGCTAATCAGTGCGACGTTAATATTCACTCACTCACTCTAGAATTTGACTGCTGAAGGAACCATTGCTATTCATACTTCATCAGAAAATCTGAAATCTTCAAAGTGTCAAAGAATCTAAGGCAAAGTGTGGAACCTAATGCACACACAAACGCCCGGAATAAATACAAAGGGCAAAGTAAAACTTTTGGTGTAGAGATTATTAATAAACACCACTAGTTTCACTAAAAAAATACTTATATGTAAGAAACCGTACATGTGTGGTGTGCACAACACAATTCTAGTTAGGAATTATAAAGTAACAACTCTTTTACGAGTTGTGGTATTAGAACAATATTACATAGTTGCTGACGAAAAGTATCGATTGGTTGTTTTGAATGATCCGTGTGGTTATCTTCACACAAAAAATCGACAATAGAATGAAAAGATATGAAGGACTATAATAGTAAATTTGAATAATGAATCATATTACTCCAGGCTATACAAAAAGAATTGTCCTTTTTCTCATGTTGGAGATATGTCTAGAAATATCCATTTTACTGCTAAAATGGATGTCAAGGTTATTTGTTGAAGAGGACAGGGTATGCAAAATACACTGGTGTCCAAAAGTTAAGCATAAATCCTAAAATGCGAATAGTGAGTAAGTGAATATTAACGTCCCACTGTTCAGCTACACGAGGGCTTTTGGAAACGTTTCGCGTAATTTTGAACTATGGTCAAGTGACGCGGACGACACCTGAGCTGGCCTCCCCCTCTCCTAACTACCACACCACACCAACGGGGGATGTTTGAACTCTCGATAGATTTAACGTGCATCGCTTCCCTACACGGCGGGTTTCAGTGGTACTGGGATAGAACTCATGACACGCTGGACACGATCGATGCCTAAACACTTGGCTACCGCGGTCACCGTAAAATGCGATAAAACCTGGAGTAAATATTCGTAAAATTATTCAAATTTCTTGATGATATTAATTGGGTGAAGCAGAAACATTGGGTTTATGCAAAAATTTTCAGTCGACTACGTCCTGCGCGAAACACCGACGCATATCGGAACGCGGAGAAACCGATTCACGCAGCATAGGCAGTTCAGCCGGAACGTTGCAACTGCTGTGCGAAGGAACGTTGTTAACCATCAAACACCCCCCCCCCTTTCAATGAGTGCTGATGCAATGCCGTTCAAAACTCTCTTTTTTGGAGGGGGGGATATTTTGAAAAGTATTTTTGAATCGAGAGGTTCTCTTCCAAAAAATGCCTGTCTCAGAAGGTAATGCCGTATAAGTATAATGACACGAAAATCCTAAGAACATAGGAATTTTTTCTTTGGATAGAGAAAATAAGTTTTGACAGGAAGAATCCGAGATGCACAGGAAATCAGACTTTAATAATGCCTGTAAATTATATATAAGAGTATCTTTTATGATAGATTTAAAATAAGAAATATTTATTCAAATAATAATAACCTTACCT